>BSBK01000661.1:600000-1155000 GCA_027943335.1 Chamaecyparis obtusa
GGGATTAGACAAGGTGACCCTTTGTCACCTTATCTATTTATTATGCTTGCTGAAGTCATGAGAAGTAAATTTATAAATATGATTAGTTATGGGAAGTTGTAGGGGTTTAAAGCTGCTACTACTCTACCTCCTTCTATTCTTCAACAGTTTGTCAAGTCGATACTATTCTATTTGAGAAAGCCTCAGTTGTGGAAGCTAGGGAATGTAATACCTTTCTTCTAAACTATGCTAAGGTTTTAGGCTAGGTTGCATGGGTACTCGTACCCACACCCCTGGGATGCGTACCAGGTACTGGTACACATACCTATGTACCAGGTACTCAGTGGGTACTTGGTGGAGAGCATCATAGCTAACGAAATTGATTAAGATTTCTAATTTTTGTTTGCCTATCAGGTTGCTATTTTCCAAGCTTAATTCATTATGTAATCAGTTTGAAACTTTGATGCAATACTCATTAATAGTAAAATTTATCACTATTCAAGTCAGAATTTTATCATTTGCTGTGTGTTATTTTTATATAATTTAATGTTTAAAGTTTGTTTTCTCTGTTATGCATCTAAACATTTAGCATATATATTATTACAAACATATTGCAAATCTGAAACTGAAAACAATACATTACATCTGCAAACTTTATCGTTGTTCTTGGTTTGAAAACTCAATGTCATGACTCATATTTTTAGACTTTCTATAAAATATTAAATTATATTAAATTAAAAAATTGATGTACCCAAGTACCCTTGTCCCCTATTTTGAAAAATAGTCATACCCGTACCCGTACCCAAAGTACCCAAGTACCCCCGTCCCCATGCAACCTTGGTTTCAGGTCAACATATCAATTATGAGAAAGTAGCATCTATTTTCTTAATACAATGGAAGACTTGCAGAATAAAATAAAAAATATTTTAGGTTATCAATGTGTTGCTTTGCCAGGCACCTACCTTGATCTCCCACTCATTGTCAAGGATGTCACTCCTAATTTTTGGAACACTATACTGGAAAGAATGTAGAAGAAATTGGCTGGTAGGAAAGACAAGTTGTTAAGTAGTGGGTGTACCACAAAGAGGGTGTGCAAAAATGTGGCCACCATAGGAAAAAAAAGTTTTAAAAAATAATAACCTGATTAGGTTTTTCAAAATTTGAAATAACTCAATCGAGTTATTGCTTGGTGGATACCAAGCCTAGTTTTAAAAAACTCAATTGGGTTTTCACTATAATAAAAACACGACCAGGTTTTTAGTATCATAAAACTTGATTTCATTTTGTAAAACTTAAAATCATTTTCTCTTGTGGCCCAAACAACATTTGAAACCCTTGTTGTGGTTTGAGAACAACAAAAAAAGCTATTTTACTAGAGGACCTGATCGTTTTTTGGCTCGGATAAAATTTCCTAGCACTTTCAACAAAATTTTACCATGCTATGTTGCCACATAGGTAAGCTTTGCATTTTTTGTTTTTGTTTGAAATTGAATTGTAATAGCATATTTTTTGATGGATTTTGTATTTTTTTTATATTAAATTCATTTCAAGTTCTTGAAACATTGCTGCCAAAAAAATACACAACAATAAATCCTTGCACAACAACAACCCGATGACCCTTAAAATGTTGTCCCTTAGCAAAAAATGAGCCCCAAAACACTACCCCTCAACAATAACAATAGCCTCAAAACCCTCTAGCTCCTCTAATAGGCCCTATACATACCACACAAAAGGATCTCTTAAATTGCCTATCACAAAATACAACCCGAATTTCGTAGATCGCGAATAGGTTGAAAACCTCCCAGCATGAGCATCATTCATCTCTAGCTACATCCCTAGAATCAATGACCAATAGCACCAAGGAGGCATCTAGAAAACTTATACAATGGGGCACATGTAGGGATAAATGTAATGCATTCTACTCTATTGAGTTGTTGTATGATGAGGTGAATAGTTAATGCAACCTCTTGGACTAGAGGATGATCCAACACGTGCACCATCTACCTCATCACCAACTACACCACATGGCTATAGTAAGCCCGTCAATCATATATGTCTCAACTGCCAGCATATATGTCCCAACTGCCAGCATATATGTTATGGGGTAGATACTAATGCGAATAAGGATAGTTCCACATCCCATTCATGTACACACTATTGGAGTAGACACCAGAGGTAAATGTTTTTATTTAATATATTAAAAATAGAACAATACCTTGATTTCAAAATAATTTTTGATAATATATACTAACTCTCTAATTTATCTTTTTTTGGTGTTTGATAAGGGTTGTCAGGAGATCAAATTTCCTAGATTGATCATGTTACACTTTTGACCATTCACTTTGGCCTATAAAGCTATGAGATATCATATTTTGCACCTCTTATTTAAATTTTTTATCGAATCTATGCAATTCATTTAAATTTGGGTTTTTTAACTTATATTTAATATTATATATTGATATCTCTTATGTTAATTTTATTTCTCTTAGGGTACCCCATGTGTTGGAAACTGCAATTTAAACAATTGTTGTATTGTCATTGATGTCAAACCTTAATTGGTAAGATTGTTGCTACTTAAGAAAGTACTATATCTATTTGAAGTGTTGCTAAGGGGATAGGCAAGGTTGGTAACAATAGCACCTAGGGAAAGGTTGAGTTATCTTGATACTACAAAGTGTACTTGACTATGTTGTACAATGATGAGACAATGTATTGTTTATACTAGTAAGACTGAAGACTAAATTGGTAGGCTTGACCGAGCAAAAATGGAGAAATCATGTTTAAGCCAAGTAATGTTAGTGTCAACCGAGTCAGTGTATGCCGAGCAAAATTCTAGTGTCGACCGAACAACAGTTAATTGCCGAGGAAGACAGTGTAAGCCGAGGAAACATTTTTAGTAATGACCGAGCTTTCTACATGAAGACTGAGTAGATGATCACAGTATTGACCGAGAATCAACTTTTTTATATTTGAAGAGAATTTAGTTTTGGAGCCGACATTGTTGAATTCTTGGATTATGTAAAATGTGTTGACTTTATTTATTGATTGTTTGAAAGCATTAAATGCATTGTAAAACATTTTATTGTAAATCTTTAAGAGATTTGAGATGATTCTAGAAAAGGAGCCGAAGAACATGAAGCGGGTAGATTCAATGAATCTGACCTAACCCTAAGATCTACGAATGAGATTGAGTGGCATAAGATGAGTTAACCTAATTGAGGAAAGTATAAAGGGAACCTGAGCATTTGGATATGCAGGTGCATGGGTGAAAAAGAGAATGCTGGAAGATTAGTAAAGTTTTATTGACTGTATAAGCAAGAAAGGCTGAAGGAGAATTATGGTGGTTGCTTGAAGAAAAGTTCCGAGCAGATCAAAGATGGAGATGACAAAGTTTCAAAGTCAGTAAACCAGCATTAGTGTATGGAATCAGATCTGATATTTGCAAAGTGAGTTGTATATTTTTCAGATAAATATTGCTGCTACTTTCTAACCATTGTAATAGTCAAAATCCTTTTAACAGAGGTTGACCTAATAGTCATATGTTAAATCCTTTGAACAAGGTTGCATTGTAATGGAGTGTATGTAAGTCCTATGACAAGGCTCACTTTTAACAGGGTGATTGAAATCCTTTAACCAGGTCACACCTGATAGTGTGTATTGTAACCTTTGACAGGGTTGGCTTTTAATCGAGCTCACTTCAGAAGAGTGAAAATAATAGTAGCATGTTACAAAGTGGTTTTTCTCATATTGGGTTTCCACTATAAATCCTGGTGTTAATACTTGTGTGAATGTTTTGGTTTTAACATTTCTATGTTTTACAAGTTAAGTTATCGCTAGGTAGTGGACTGCATTGTTATATGTTTCTATTATTGAATCAGTGATGATCGAGTTTGTTTTGGTTATTGGATCTGATTTAAGGAAAAGTTTGTAAGTTTGTTTTATACATCAGGACCTGAGAACAATTGATTCACCCCCCTCTCTGTTGTTCTAAATCATATTAACAATTGGTATAAGAGCTTTGTTGCTTATTATTAGTGTTTATAGAAATCAAGTTTAAAGGGGCTTGAAGCAAATGATTAGGATGTATAAGAAGGAGGTACCGAAGCTGAACAAGGAAAAATTCCTTGCATGGAAAAGCTTGATGAAGCTGCATCTGACCGGTATTGGTGACTCTGCAAAGTACTACATTGAGAATAGCTATGTCTCACCTATCGCACCTTTGACTGCCAAAGAAATGAGAGCTAAGCAAGAACATAATCAAGCAATGTTGGAGATTGCATCTGCCTTAAGCTATCCAAAATTTGAGGACATTAAGGATTGCACAAATGCTAAGGATATGTGGGATACTCTTGCAAGAATCTATGGTAGCGACTTGAATGTACTGAAAGCAAAGGCCGAGAGTCTTAGAGGTAAGTTTGATGAAATGAAAATGCAAGAAGGTGAAAACATTGCACAATATTGTGGTAGAATAAAAGAAGTTGTGAATGATATTAGAGGAGCAAATGGGGCTATTGATGATGAAACTATAATTGGGAAAGTACTAAGAACCCTGTGTCCTATATATGCTATTAAGATCTTAGCTATTGAGGAATCTAGATGCAACTCTACTAGTGTGCTTACTTTGGAAAGTTTGGTTGGTAAGCTGACTACTTTTGAACTCTCTAACTATGATAATTTCACTGTTGGAAGCATTGGAAATGTTGAATATGTTTTTAAGTCAACTAGTTCTGAACAAGCCTAAGAAAGAAAAAGAAAGATGCATAAGTGAAAGTGAAAGTGAAAGTGAAAGTGACAGTGACACCTCTGATGAAGAACTGGAAGATATAGAAGCTCTTATGGCTAGAAGACTGAGAAGGGGAAAATGAAAGTATAAAGGTAAACTCCCTATTATATGTTTTGCATGTAATAAAGTTGGTCATATAGCTGCTAGATGTCCTGACAGGAAGGATAAAGATGATGAAAGAAAAAGAAAACACAAAGACAGAAGAGATGACAGAAGCTACCAATGGAACAAAGACTACAAAGGAAAAGGTAAGAAATCTTGTTACATTGCTGAAAAAGAAACTAACATTGATAGTGATGACTTTGAAATTGAGGTAGTCTATGTTGCAATGAAAGATGAATCTAATGAGGATGAGAAAACTGCACTGATATCCTATGTGAACAAGAATAATAAATGGATTATTGATAGTGGTTGTTTACATCACATGACTGGTGATAAAAATAAGTTTGAGACCTTACATCATTACAGAGGTAAAAGTGTAAAATTTGGTAATGATGCACCATGTCCTGTTAGAGGAAAATGTTTGATTAAATTGACTAATAAGATATCTTGTGAAAATGCATTTTGGGTTGAAGGTCTTAATTATAATTTGTTAAGTGTTGCTCAACTCAAAAAAACTAGTTATCAAGTGGAATTTCATCACAAGCAAGCTAAAAGATTTGATGCTACTGGAGAACTAATTGGAAGTGGATCAGACTAGAGGTAATTTGTTCTATCTTGACCTATCTGAAGAAACATGTTTAATTGCACAACTTGATGATCTTTGGTTATGGCACAAAAGGCTATGTCATGTTAACTTTGACAATCTGGTAGAGATAAGTAAGAAGAAAAAGGTAAGAGGTCTACCTAGATTGAAGAAACTTGAGAATGTGATGTGCAAGGAATGCTAGTTAGGAAAGATGACAAAGTCAAATTTTAAGAGCAAATCCTTTACTTCTAAAAACATTTTAGATTTGGTTCATACTGACCTTTGTGGACCTATGGGTGTTCAAAGTTACTGTGGTGCTAGATACTTTATCTTATTTGTTGATGATCATACTAGGATGATGCATGTAATGTTTCTAAAAGAAAAATCTGAAGCTTTTCAATTCTTTAGGTGGTATTTGGCTAAGGTTGAGAAGGAGATAGGTAGGAACCTGAAATGTCTTAGATCTGACTGAGGTGGAGAATTTACATCAAATGAATTTAATCTATTTTGCAATGATAGAGGAATTAAAAGACAAATGTCTGCACCTAGAACACCTCCACAGAATGGTATAGCAGAAAGGAGAAACAGATCTATCTTGGATTGTGCAAGGACATTGTTGATTGAAAAGAATGTGGCACAAAAATACTGGAAAGAAGCTATAAGCACTACTGTCTACATTTTAAACCGGGTACAGATCAAGAAAGGTACAAATCTGACACCTTATGAATTATGGCATAGGCATGCACCGAGTGTTAAATACTTTAGAATCTTTGGAAGTAAGTGCTATATATTAAAAGACACCAGAAATGGAAAGTTTGATGCTAAGAGTGATGAAGGCATATTCCTAAGATATTCCACAAAAAGTAAAGCTTATAAGTGTTTGAACTCTAACACTAACAAAATTGTGGAAAGTGTGAATGTGAGAATTGATGAGTATGCAGAAAGAAATGAAGCTGACAGCAAAATAGAACCATAAGATTATAGATCTTTTTTGTACATTGAGGAAGAACAAGAGGCAAGTAATAGACTTGCACTTGATGTTGAGTCTCGGGTAAGCAATGTCGAGCAATAGACAGATGCTACCAAGCATAAGGAAAATAGTGCCGAAAGATAACAAGAACATGCCGAGCTATAAGAAAATGTTGCCGAGTATCAGGAGAGGTTGCTGAGCATTCAGAAGTTGAATCTGACAATCTTGTTGGGGAACCTGATGAAATAGAGGAGAGAGGAGCTGAACCTATTTTGGAAAAATATGTAAGAAGACATCACAAGCCTGAACAGATAATTGGAGACAAAAATACTAAATTCAGACCAAAAGTAAGACTAAGGATCCAATATGCCTACTGTGTGAATTTGAACCCAAGTCAACTAGAGAGGCATTGGAGAGTGAAGACTGGATACAAGCAATGAATGAAGAGATTGACCAGATTGAGAAGAATGATACTTGGACTCTGGTGCCGAGACCTGAAAACAAAAATGTTATTGGAACTAAGTGGGTGTTTTAGAATAAGATGAATGAAAATGGTGAAATAACTAGGAACAAAGCTAGGCTGGTATGCAAAGGCTACACACAAGAAGAAGGAATAGATTATGGGGAGACATTTTCCCCTATAGCTAGATTGGAAGGAGTAAGAACTCTGCTTGCATATGCTGCTTATAAAGATTTCAAGGTATATCAAATGGATGCCATGTCTACATTTTAAATGGTATACTAGAAGAAGAAGTTTACATAGAACAACCATAATGTTTTATTGATCTAAACAAAAGACACATGGTGTGCAAACTAAACAAAGCAATATATGGATTGAAGCAAGCTCCCAGAGCATGGTATGAGAGGTTTCACAACTACTTGATACAGATTGGATTTTCAAGGACAAATGACACAAGCAATATATACATGAAAGATGAAGAAGGTAAAGGTATCCTGTTGGCAAAAATTTTTGTGGATGACATTATTTTTGGTGGACAAGATGCATTGTGTAAAAGATTTTCAAATGAAATGCAAACTGAATTTGAAATGAACATGTTTGGTGAGATCAAATTCTTTGTTGGTTTACAAGTATATCAGAAGAAGAAAGAAATTTTTATTACACAGTCTAAATATGTTAATGAAATACTGAAAACTTTTGGGATGGAAGATGCTAAACCAGTGAGTACTCCTATGGTTACTGGACAAAAGTTATCTAAGAATGATGATGCTGCAGAAGTGAATCGGACTTTGTACAGATCCATGATTGGAAAATTGTAGTATGTTGTACATAGTAGACCAGATATTGCACTAGCTATTGGGATTGTGGCAAGATTCTCTGCCAATCCTAAGGAAACACACATGATGGCTTTGAAAAGAATTATGAGATACTTGAAAGGAACTGCTGACTTTGGTCTATATTATAAGAAGGATGACAAATTTGAACTCAGAGTTTATACAGATGTTGATTGGGCAGGAAATGTAGATAACAGAAAGAGTACTAGTGGTGGAGCTTTCTTTCTTGGACAAAGACTAGTCTCCTAGACAAGAAAGAAACAAAATTGCATTTCCCAATCTACTGTCGAGGCCGAGTATGTTGCTACTGTAGTAAACTATTCAAATATGGTATGGATAAAACAATTGTTGATAGGCATAAAAGAAGAAATCACTAAACTTGTTGTTATTTTCTATGACAACACAAGTGCTATCAATATTTCTAAGAATCCAATGATGCACACTAAGACCAAGCACATAGCAATCAAGTATCACTACTTGAGAGAATTAGTACAAGATAAAGAAGTCCGAATGGAATATGTGAATACAAAAGAACAATTAGCATACATATTCACTAAAGCTTTACCCAGAGAAGCTCATGAGTATTTGAGAAGTCAATTAGGGGTCCTTCCCCTAACTAAGGCTGCCTAGTCAAGCTAGGAGCACTGCATCAAATATGCTACAACAAAATATTTGACAAATTGATGCAAAAGATTGTCACACTTTAGGGCTAGCCTAGAGTTGTGAAAAGGAGCAAAGACAAGGAATCAGTCATAAGAAAGATGACAGAGGGAGAAACACCGAGCTGCATAGATATTATCTACATCTGATGGATGCATGTTTTTAAGTTGCTGCTTTGGCATTTTTGTCAAAGAGGGAGATGAATTGATATGATAACACATAACACTGAAAGGTAAGGATGATGAACTGAAATGAAGGATCAAGATAGAGGGAGATCTGAATACTTCTGACGGTCATAGAAGCGAGGTTTATAGGATTCTGAATTAGAATGAAGCTAAGGATATTATAAATAATTCTCTGATAGACATAAGTTTTTGGATTGGCTGGTAATCCATGTGTTATTCAGGTGATATCATATGGTGTTGCCATCAATGTCAAAGAGGGAGATTGTTGGAAACTCCAATTGAAACCATTGTTGTATTGTCATTGATGTCAAACCTTAATTGGTAAGACTTTTGCTACTTAGGAAAGTACTATATCTATTTGAAGTGTTGCTAAGGGGATAAACAAGGTTGGTAACAATAGCACCTAGGGAAAGGTTGAGTTATCTTGATACTACAAAGTGTACTTGACTATGTTGTACAATGATGAGACAATGTATTGTTTATACTAGTAAGACTGAAGACTAAACTGGTAGGCTTGACCGAGCAAAAATGGAGAAATCATGTTTAAGCCGAGTAATGTTAGTGTCAACCGAGTCAGTGTATGCCGAGAAAAATTTTAGTGTCGATCGAACAACAATTAATTGCCGAGGAAGATAGTGTAAGCCGAGGAAACATTTTTAGTAATGACCGAGCTTTCTACATGAAGACCGAGTAGATGATCACAGTATTGACTGAGAATCAACATTTTTATATTTGAAGAGGATTTAGTTTTGGAGCCGACATTGTTGAATTCATGGATTATGTAAAACGTGTTGACTTTATTTATTGATTGTTTGAAAGCATTAAATGCACTGTAAAATATTTTATTGTAAATCTTTAAGAGATTTGAGATGATTCTAGAAAAGGAGCCGAAGAACATGAAGCAGGTAGATTCAATGAATCTGACCTAACCCTAAGATCTACGAATGAGATTGAGCGGCATAAGATGAGTTAACCTAATTGAGAAAAGTATAAAGAGAACTTGAGCATTTGGATATGCAGGTGAATGGGTGAAAAAGAGAATGCTAGAAGATTAGTAAAGTTTTATTGACTGTATAAGAAGGAAAGGCTGAAGGAGAATTGTGGTGGTTGCTTGAAGAAAAGTTTCAAGCAGATCAGAGATGGAGATGACAAAGTTTCAAAGTCAGTAAACCAGCATTAGTGTACAGAATTAGATCTGATATTTGCAAAGTGAGTTGTGTTGGCATTAAGCAGGATTGCCACTAGTGACAACACTTATTTGCATTCTGAGTGCAAACCGAGTAGAACAGAGCAAACCGAGCAGAATAGTGCAAACCGAGCAGAATAGTGCAAACCAAGCAGAACAGTGTAAACCGAGCAGAACAGTGTAAACCGAGCAGAACAGTGCAAACCGAGCTGGACAATGCAAACCGAGCAGGACAGTGTAAACTAAGTAACATTATGTCTACCGAGTCACCAGTATTTACCGAGTTCAAAACTTACAAAGTGGTCAGTATGAACCGAGCCTTCACTTCTACCGAGTGCATGACGATGCCGAGTAATGCAGTGGACACCGAGTATCAGAAAGTCACCGAGTTAGTTTGCAGGAACCGTGTAACCATACTTGGGCCGACTTAGTAGCACTTATGTTTATTTGTCAAGCCGACTTTGTAATTGTAATTGTAATTAATTATTTAGACTTGTATATAAACAATGTTGTAAAAATGCCAAGATGTAATGAGAAATATGTATGAATGTGAAAAAGAAAGAAAGGCAGAGATAAGCGAATTACAAAGGGCTACAGCAGTATAAGGAACAACAAAGACAAATTCATCATAGAAGGTGATCAGTACATCAGCGAATCTCATTCAGCAATCCAGTTGCAAAGCAAGAGATCTACTGTTTCATCCTAACAGGTGAATTAGTACTAAAATCCTTTAACCGGGTAGACTTAACAGTCTTATGTAAAATCTCTTTACCGAGTACATACTTCTTTTGTAAGTTTGTAAAAATCCTCTAACAAGGTGGACCTAGCAGTCCTTATTGCTCCTAGTAGGGCAGATCATCAGAAGTGATCAATTGTAAGCCTTAACCGGCCAACTTTATACTGCAGTACTAAAGCTTTGTGGGTTTCATCCCCACCCCAGTTTTACTTTCTTTTTGGAAGGTTTCTGGGTAACCAAATCTATGTGTCATTATTGTGAATGCTTTTAAGTTTCATGCTTTCTATATGCAAAAGGATAAAGTAAACTATATGTTAATATATCTGTAATTGAAAGAAAATTTGGAGTTACTGATTCACCCCTCCCCTCTCAGTAACTTGGTTAATTCCTAAATATTTCCAACAATTGGTATTAGAGCAGTATTGGTTTTCAAGATAAAGCTTAACTAGCTTGAGCAAAGATCCAGGACAATGGAGGTATTCAAACTGAACAAGGTGATTGAAAATGAAAAGCTAGATCTGGAAATGGCCATAGCTAAACTTAAAGAAGCAAAAGAACATCTTTCCCAATCCTTAAGAAGAAGGAAGGAACTTGCAAATCAGATGAATGATCAGAATTACATTGAAGAAAAGATTGAAGATCTTTTTCCCTCAGATAGCTCAGATGAAGCAAACAATGTTGTCAAAGAACTCTTAGAAAAGAATGGGTCTTTGCAGGAAGAAGTGAGAAAATTAAAAAGAGAACAAGAGCTACACTCTACAAGATTTTGTGAGATCTTAGAACAAAGAAACAAGTTGAAAGATGAATTAGATGGAAGGAACAATGAAGTCCAAAATAAAACCCTTCAGCTAGAAAACCTGATTGATCAGATCTCTCATACAAATGAGGAAATTTTGACTCTAAGTTCAGAAATAGAAAGCACAAGAGAAGAACTAAGATCTGAAAAGGAAATCAATCAAAGATTGGTGGATGACCTAAACATCGAAAAAGAAATCAATGAAAGAATGCTGAAAAGCCAAGAAGACTTAGATCAGCTATATAATCGAAATCTTCATAGGCAAAAAGGAAAAGCAGGACTTGGATACAAAACAGAAGGTGAATCTTCTAAGCAAGGTACTCAAAGAAATCAGAAACCTACTTGTAATCATTGTGGCAAAATAGGACATACTTCAAATAAATGTTGGAGCAATAAAAAAGTAGAATTCAATGGAAAATGCTACAACTGCAATCAGCACGGTCACAAAGCAAACGAATGCAGGGAAAAACCAAGATTCAAAGGCAATTGTCACAAATGCAACAAACAAGGTCACAAGGCATCCGAGTGCAGATCCAAAACATTCAATCCAGCAGAACAAATTATGAAAGCAATGTTTGGATGGGATTACAACACCTGGTGTAGATGTCATTACTGTGGAGAATATGGACACATTGGCATGAACTGCTTAAAACATCATCTAAGAAAAAGAGATACTACCGTAAGATGCTTCAAATGCACTAAACTCGGTCACATAGCCAGAAATTGCATGAATGCTAGTGAAATTGAAGATGGAAAGAAGAATGAAGCAACTAAGGTCAAGAAACAGGTGAGACAAAAGTGGGTTCCTAAATCTACCGAGCAAACCAGTCCAAGTAATGGAATGGGTGGCTCTACCGACTCAAACTAAATTTCCAAGAGAGCACTGAAACTGTATTCTCATAGACAAATTTCAAGAAGTTCCAGAACTAAATTAAAAGAAAGATCTAAATCAACATACAAGATGCAACAAGATCACAGGAAGGTTGGTATCAGTTTTCACCGAGCAAGGTCGGTACCAGTCTTTACCGAGCGAGGTCGGAGCAATATGAATTCTCGAGGTCACCGAGTTGCAAAGTCTTTACCGAGCAATTAATTCATAGTGGGTGACAGTCTATCAGAATTCATACCCTAATTCATACTGAGTATTAATGATAGAATTGTAAACAAAAGGCAAGAAATCAACTCATTCTTCACCGCAAACTTTAGCACTTTAAGAGCAAAAAATTTCAAGAGCAATCCAGCGATTCAAATACTTTTGCGAAAAGAATTTTCTGTGAACTACCATGGCATCATCCAGTGCTTCAGCGAAGAAAGGATCAAAAATGTTAGTCCAAGGGGAATGGAGTGCACCAGATTTCAAGCTCGTGCCTGCAATTGCAGCAGCCCTAGACCCGAACGGAGCGCAATCTCAGATTCCTCCTAAGGTACTACTTGTTAACGATATTTGCAATCATTTCAATTGTGCAATTCAAGAAATGGGAAACCTAGAACTAGATATTGTGCGTGAGGAACTATGTGTGGATGGTATTCTAAAACCCGAGCACAAACATCTGGAAGATAAGGGATTAGTTCACATTGCACATTTACCTCGAAACTTTCAGGAGAAATGGGTTAGATACATTCTCAGCCGTGTACATGATGGCAAGATTTGACTTGAGCAACCCATAGAGATCACTAAGAAGATGATTCATCAAATCACCGGTCTTCCCATGTTGAACAAAGCTAAATCTACCAAAACCCTAGGTCTGCCGGAGCTGGAGAAGAAAACCCTAGCCGAGTGGGACGGTAGAGGCATGAAAGTAAGCAGCATTACTGATGCTGAACTGAAGTTTGGTACACACATCATTGCCCATAAAATATACAATTTAAGTCGACAGATTAGTGTATCCTGTGAAGCCATAGACCTAGCATACAAAGTGGTCAAGAATAACTTATCATTTGACCTTGTAGATTTGTTGTTAAAATAGTTTAACAAGAACATGGAAAGCATTCAAACTTCCAAAAACAATCCATGTAAGTTTGGATCTTTATTGGTCTGTTTATTCTTCTATGTTCAGAAATTCTTCCCTTCTAAAGGAAAAGTAGTATGGAGAAAAGATGTGCCAGTTCTTTATGAGATAAATGAATATATTTCAGAAATGGGTGAAAATTTTGAGAGCATCATGGATAGTTATTTTGAGTCTTTCAAGGAGAAAATGAATGACAGATTCTGGATTCCACAGAAGTTGGTTGAGGATTATAAGGATGACATTTGTTTCATGGTGGACTATGACAGAGTATACATTCAAGCAGCTAAACCGAGGATTGTACATGTTAAACCTCTTCCTTATGAGGTAAACATTGATGAAACCAAGAATATCATTGAAGCCCTTCTTAATCAGCCTGTTAATCCCAAAGCTCCATATTTTGGAACATTTGAAGAAGCTAAGGTGAGAATTGAATTAAGCATAAAACTTCCACAGGCGGTAAATAAAGGAAAGAAAAGGATAGCCAAAATGCAAATGCCAACTGAGGACAAAGGAGAAGACACTGAAGAAGAAAAGGAAAAGGATGAGAAAACAGAGGAACCAAAACCTATAAAGAAGAAAGGAAAGGTATTCATCACTAAGGCACCTAAGCCTCCCACTACTGTATTTACAAGGAGAAGTGCAAGGGGCAAGGCAGACAAGGCAGACAAAGATATAATATTCAAAAGGCCTCCTCTAACCCTTCAAGAGAAGATCAAACTTTTTAGAGAAGGATCAGGATCTGGAGTAAGTAATATAAAATCTTTTAAATATGAAACAAGAACGGAAACATAACAAAAGGAAATTGAAGATGCTGTCATTGAAAAGATGGGACAGTGGAAATACTCTCCTGATGAAATAGCCCCACAGGTTCCAGCAGTTTTATTAGATCCAATAAAAATGAGATGGAGCAATGCCAAGCAAACTGTAAAAGACATATTTGATCAAACCCTGAGACAGTTAATGCCGAGCTTGAAAAATGATGAAATAAAGAAGGCATTGAAGGAGAATGAAAATAAGATGACACTAAAGTTCAATACTTGTTTGATTCTGATTAACAATATTGAATCGGTTGTGAAGGCTGCAAATGCCACATGGAAGAACATATACCATCTTCACCAATCGAGTATTGAAACAGTTATAATAAAAGAGATTGAAGGTGATAGTGATGAACAGGAAGAAGCCACTGAGGGAGATGATACTGTGAGGATAGCGGCAGAAGTCATTGCATCACTTCCTACCTCTCCAGTAAAAGTTTCTACATCTAGCCCGGAGACACCTTCAAGCATGGTTGTGACAACTTCAACATTTGTCCAATCACCTATAGCAACAATAGAAGCAACTACCATTTCTTCTACCGAGTTGCAGTCTCCTACTTCATCAAGTTTTCCAGCAGTAAGTATTCCAGTTTTTTATTCTACATGTGTAAATACTTCAAGTTCTCTAGTAGACAGTATACCAGTCTTCATAGCCAGTCCTACTATGTCTACTGTCACTACTACTAAGGCATTATGTACAGATAAGCCTAAGGCTCAACCGAGTATAAGATTTTTGGGCAAGAATATAGTAGAGGATATAGACCTAGATGAGGAAATAGAGATTCCAACATTGGATTTTGCAAATCTATCAGCGGACCAAATGCAAAATATAGGTGAAATCCTCCAAAGGAAAGCAAAGCAAAAGAAGCTTAAAGAGGAGAGAGACAAGGAATATCAAATCATTAAAGATGCTAAGGACATTTTGTCTGAAGCATTAGGTATTAAAGTAGACTCCTCTCAACATGTTTTGTTACAATTAGCAGAAGCAGTAAATAAATACAATGAGGATTCATCAGGGACATAAAAGTTAGTTGAAAGAGCCGAGAAGAGATTCAACAATAAAGTTCTTGAGCACATTGCTCAGCACATAGCTATTAATCAAGTCGAATTGTCTTCAGTTTTGTCAAACATTGAATCTTCCTATTCGAATGTTACCTCTCTTTTGGCCAGACTGTGCAATGTTGCCGAGTTCACCAAGGATGTCAAGGATAAAATGAATAAAATTGATGAGGATTTGAAGATTAGCATAAAGAAGCTGCAACTTGAACCAAGTTCAAATTCTGCTCATCACATGAAAATCTCATACCTATCAAATACGCAGTCAGAACTACTGAAAGAAGACACAAGGATCCGGTCCACACTGCTAGACATTCAGAACATGATCCTTCCCATCATGAATACAATGTATAAGCACATTGAACATTCCAAAACATTAATTCATGACAATCATTTCTCAATAGCAGATCACATGATTGAACTCTCTGCAGAAATCCAAATTGCAATCCAAACATGCAAGATTCTGCAAGAAAATTGGGATAGAACCCTGGCACTGATAATGAAGGTACATTCTATTTTTCTATCAAATTATGGATTCTCTCTGTAAATCACTTGTATATAAACCTTTGGCATTATCGTCAAAAAGGGGGAGATATGTATAGAGGGAGATATGTATAGATATGTATAGAAGTTAGAAGAAGAAAAAGTTAGCACATTGAAAGGGGGAGATAATTTATAAAGCCTTGTGACAAAGATAAATTTTGAAAAATCAAAATAAATCTCAGCATGGTTCATGTATATAAGTTTTGGGCAATAAGTGTTTTTGTCACTAATGCCAAAGGGGGAGATTGTTGGCATTAAGCAGGATTGCCACTAGTGACAACACTTATTTGCATTCTGAGTGCAAACCAAGCAGAACAGAGCAAATTGAGCAGAATAATGCAAACCGAGTAGAACAGTGCAAACTGAGTAGAACAGTGTAAACCGAGTAGAACAGTGTAAACCGAGCAGAACAGTGCAAACCGAGCTAGACAGTGCAAACCGAGTAGGACAGTGTAAACCGAGTAACATTATGTCTATCGAGTCACCAGTATTTACCGAGTTCAAAACTTACCGAGTGGTCAGTATGAACTGAGCCTTCACTTCTACCGAGTGCATGACGATGCCGAGTAATGCAATGGACACCGAGTATCAGAAAGTCACCGAGTTAGTTTGCAGGAACCGTGTAACCATACTTGGGCCGACTTAGTAGCACTTATGTTTATTTGTCAAGCTGACTTTGTAATTGTAATTGTAATTAATTGTTTAGACTTGTATATAAACAATGTTGTAAAAATGCCAAGATGTAATGAGAAATATGTATGAATGTGAAAAAGAAAGAAAGGCAGAGATAAGCGAATTACAAAGGGCTACAGCAGTATAAGGAACAACAAAGACAAATTCATCACAGAAGGTGATCAGTACATCAGCGAATCTCATTCAGCAATCCAGTTGCAAAGCAAGAGATCTACTGTTTCATCCTAACAGGTGAATCAGTACTAAAATCCTTTAACCGGGTAGACTTAACAGTCTTATGTAAAATCTCTTTACCGAGTACATACTTCTTTTGTAAGTTTGTAAAAATCCTCTAACAAGGTGGACTTAGCAGTCCTTATTGCTCCTAGCAGGGCAGATCATCAGAAGTGATCAATTGTAAGCCTTAACCAACCAACTTTATACTGCAGTACTAAAGCTTTGTGGGTTTCATCCCCACCCCAGTTTTTCTTTCTTTTTGGAAGGTTTCTGGGTAACCAAATCTATGTGTCATTATTGTGAATGCTTTTAAGTTTCATGCTTTCTATATGCAAAAGGATAAAGTAAACTATATGTTAATACATCTGTAATTGAAAGAAAATTTGGAGTTACTGATTCACCCCTCCCCTCTCAGTAACTTGGTTAATTCCTGAATATTTCCAACAGAGTTGTATATTTTTCAAATAAATATTGCTGCTACTTTCTAACCATTGTAACAGTCAAAATCCTTTTAACAGAGGTTGACCTAACAGTCATATGTTAAATCCTTTGAACAAGGTTGCATTGTAATGGAGTGTATGTAAGTCCTATGACAAGGCTCACTTTTAACAGGGTGATTGAAATCCTTTAACCGGGTCACACCTGACAGTGTGTATTGTAACCTTTGACAGGGTTGGCTTTTAACCAAGCTCACTTCAGAAGAGTGAAAATAATAGTAGCATGTTACAAAGTGGTTTTTCCCATATTGGGTTTCCACTATAAATCTTGGTGTTAATACTTGTGTGAATGTTTTGGTTTGAACATTTCTGTGTTTTACAAGTTAAGTTACAGCTGGGTAGTGGACTGCATTGTTATATGTTTCTATTATTGAATCAGTGATGACCGAGTTTGTTTTGGTTATTGGATCTGATTTAAGGAAAAGTTTGTAAGTTTGTTTTATACATTAGGACTTGAGAACAACTGATTCACCCCCCCTCTCTGTTGTTCTAAATCATATTAGCACCATGTTGGTCTAGGATATTTCATGGGAAAAGACACCCTCTAGGACACTGAAATGACAAAAGACATCCTCATGAACACCTAAACGCCTAAAGGTAATTAAAAATAATTTTAATTCCCACAATAGTTTGAAAAGATTAAATGATTTATTTAAGCATGATCAAGAATTTATTTGTTGAAATGTATTATTATTAAAAATGTACATGTAGATTTATTTAAAGTCTTTTTTGTCTCTTTTATATACAACGACAATTGGGGTTTACATAATTGATGAATGCACCTGATGTACTAGAGGTTTAGGAGAGGGAAGAGGTATGTTTGTCTATGGATTTTAACAATCTAACTTGTTTAAGTTCATCTTCATTATCTTCTAATTTTGCATAAACTTCAACTATGTAACATCTTCATCTTGACTTTCATCTTGTCTTCTTAGTTGAAACCCTCTTCTCAACTGCTCTTGGATTGCATTCTTGTTTTTTTGAAAGCCCTAAATCCTTCCTCTATGACTATAACATTTGTTAACATTTTTCATACATGAAATGGTCATAATTGCTTCATTAGCGACAATGCCTCCTAGGAGTACAAGAGAGAAATATGAGGCTCTGATACAAATGTTTTCAATATATATTAAAATTTCACTTTAGCAACCTCCATATTACTTGAACTTCCATACTTACAGTAATACGACAACTTGCGAGTAGGATATTGTACTTGTAATTTGTAAAAAAATGCTCTTCGATGTTGCATATCAAAATTATGTTATTTTCTAGTTGATGCAGTCAATTGAAAGCTAGATCTAAGGGTTTCATCATTGAATTTCATGTCATTTCCATTCAATATTTCTTATGATATATGCATTTTTAGTTTTTTTAATGCTTCTCAACTATATATGTTATTAACTTGTATTAATTACCTTTTACCTTTTACAACCCCCTTCACGAGTTCCCACTAATCCTCTATGTTTTATTTTTGTTAGGAGTCTTGATCGTTGAAGGACGACACCTTTATCATACAACCCAAGAGTGGTAGAAACACATGAGGTAATCAACAATTTAATTGCAAAGAAATTACAACACAATATATAGTTATTTTGATGTTTTTGATTAAGGTAAAAACAGGTTTTGAAGGGACCCTGAAACCCTTTACAATCCTGGGACAATAGATAAATCTAATGAAGTACCATAGATACAACAGTCCAGCCAGAAATAAAGGACCGGACACCACAAGAGTACACAAAGGATAAAACAATACTAGCACTCAAGATGAAACAGTCCAACCAAAAGAAGGGACACTAAGACCAAAAAGCCAAAGAGCCAGGCCTAAATCCCCTTTTTATGAGATCGAAGGGTCATGTCGAAAGAAGAAGAGGATTTCTTTGAATTTTTCCCTTTGATAGTAATCCAGCCATCTTCAACATTCACTACCTTCTTCTGCCAGCAAACTAAATCCAAAGAAACAACCCCTAGCAAGTGATCCAAAAAGAGGCCAGCAAGAGGGGTAGTAGCATTATAACCAGTAGCAGAAATCATTCTAGCAAGAGTGGAAGGAAAGACAAAATTTGGAACAGGGCTTGCTAGGCTTCCAACAAGAGAAGCAATAGAACCAGAAACCACACCAGCAGGGCTGGCAGGAACAACATCCATTGATCCACCAACAGAGCTGGTAGGAACAACGTCCACTGATCCACCAACAGTGTTGGTAGGAACCACTAAAACACCAGCAAGAGAAGAGATGGAGCCCTGCAAAGGCACAACAAGGCTGGCAGGAACTTCATCCACAGAGCCACCAGCAGGGGACTTAGGAATATCCGAATCCAATGAAGACTCAAGAGATCTTTTGAGAATGGTATAATGTTCAGTGGAGGCATCCTTCCACCAAGTTTTGGGGCCTAACTTTGCTTTGAAGTTAGAACTGCAATTTGAAGCATGATGACCTATATTAAAACATTTTCTGCATTTAAAAGGGATACCCTCATAATCCAGATGTTGCAACCATGAACCTTTAGATGAATGAATATTAATTTCAGCAGGAAGACCCTATGAAATATCAATATCTACTAGAATGTGGGCATAGGTAGAATGGAACATATTAGAAGTATTCTCATCAGTAATCAAAAACTCCCCGAGAGCCTCCCCCACCTCCTCAAGAACAACACCTTGCTAAAGATGAAGAGGAAGATTGGGAAGCCTCACCCAAATAAGCATTTTGTTGAAGACTTCGAAAGAAGGATCAAAAGCCGAATGCCATGGTTTTAACATAAGCATGAATTTATCCTCCTCCCAGGAAAAGAAATTTTCCCATAAAATTTTATCTCTATCCTTAGAACTATCAAATTTTGCAACGAAAAAACCTTTAGCTAGAGGGATGATATGAACATTATCTGAGAGTATTGGTTCCCATTTTTGGGAGATCCAATCATGAAGTTGTGATAACGTCGGTAAGAACCCCTGAAACTGATAGATCAGAGCTAGATCCACAAGGATCTTAGAGTAAGACTCTAGCTCCCCAACAACAACAACAAAGAGCTAGACGGAGAGGGCTCCAAAGGCAAAAATAGGCATAGACAAAGGCACCCCACGGGAGAAGCCCCCAACCCGAGACCAAACTGAGGAAACAACTTTAGCATAGGATCCCTTCATGCCATGAGTCGAGGCAACAGTCGCAAGTATGGAGGAAGCAATGACTTTGAGCGCAATGGCAAGATCCAAAGCCTCACCAACAGAAACAAACCCTTGTACAGAAACAACAACAGAATCCAGGCCGCTAGACACCGTTTTATGAAAAGAATTTGAGCAGGAATGAGGAGACTTCGGCACACCCAAACCCTCACCTGTCAAAGATGAAAAGGGCATGGCCGAGGAAGGACACTCATCAGCAGGGGCTGAAAGATCAGCTACCAAAGCAGCCGCACTACTAGTGCAGGGCACAATGGGAGCCCTAAATGTAGCAGCCGCAGGCAGGGCGATGTCTAGATGCAAGGCAGCTACGAGAGGGTGCATCGTAGGGAGCTTTTTCATAGTTATGTCAAAGCTTTTTCTAGTTATTTTGATGTTATTTTGATAACTCTAATCTATTTTTTACAAAACTAATCTAGTTTTAGTTTTTAGTGTTTCTCAACTATATATGTTATAAACTTGTATTAATTACCTTTTACCTATTACAATCCCCTTCGAAGCTTCCCACAAATCCTCTATGTTTCCATTTTGTTAGGAGTCCTAAATGTCAAAGAAGACCACCACCTCTACTTCACAGCTTAAGAGCAAGAGAAACACATGAGGTAATCAACAATTCAATTGCAAAGAAATTACAATTCAATGTATAGTTCTTTTGATGTTATTTTTACAAATCTAATTTATTTTTGACAAAACTAAATTGATTTGACATTTGAATTATCATTGTGCAACCATCTATAGAGCTACGTACTACTTTAAAGAGGCTCGATTTTGATGATCTATGACAACCATATGATTTGATAGAGATATAGTTTTACTTGTAATGGTCATTGAAGGACCAATTCATGTATATATTCGACATTTTAATTGTATATATTGACCTTGAAATGACATGTGTCACATTTTTGTAAAACTATTATTCTTGGCACTTATGCCATTTTTGTATACATACACAATTATTGTCCATTTTGATATATATGAATGTTGATGTTTGATCCAATTTGTTCATTGTGTGCATGTCTTTGTACTTTGGAACTTAAATATTTACATTTGAAATGTAATCCAATTTGGTCATTGTGTGCTTGTCTTGGTCCTTCAATGACCCCTGCAAGTAAAACTATATGTCTTTATAAAATCCTAAGGTTGTGGTGGGTCATCAAAATTGAGCCTCTTCGAAGTAGTACATGGCTATGTAGATGATTGCACAACAACAATTTAAATGTCAAATCATATTAGTTTTGTCAAAAATAGATTAGATTTGTGAAAATACCATCAAAGTTCAATACATAGTAATTTTGATGTTATTTTTACAATTCTAACCTATTTTTGACAAAACTAATCTGATTTGACATTTGAATTGTTGTTGTGAAGCCATCTATAATGTTGGGATTATGGAAAGGTGTGTACTGAGAGGGGAGGGGTGAATCAATACCCTTAAAAAATTTCAATTTAATCCTTGTAAACATGCAATTTATTAACCAAATGTATCATTTGCATTTACCATATTGTGATCAGAGAAAACCTAACCTGATTCAAATAGAACTTAAACGGGAGCACCCTGTCACCGTTTGATTTGTTCTTGATTTAGGGTTGTGGGTGTGCTCTCAAAACACTTGGAGCTTATCCCTAATGATGATTAGGAGGGATTGGGATGTATTAGGGACTATGAGAACCCCATAGTGGCACAAAATTAGTTATAGAACACCTATTTTTCCCCTAGAGCCTCAAGGATCCTAATGATGCTAGAATATAGATTATGCTATAAATGATTAAACTAGAGTTGATTTTAGTCCAAATGAAGTATGATATGATAAAATAAAATGCATAACAATGAATAAAACTAAGTTAATCCATGTTATCTAAGTTATGATGTGACTTAAGAAAGCTTGAAAATGAGTTAAACTAACAAATATGCTAAAAGCTAAGATGATTTAGAAACAAACTAGCATTATAACACTACTATGAAATGATTATGTGAATTAGTTGTTTTTCTCTTGGAAGTGAGGGTATTTATAGGATTTGAGGAAGGGCTTGGGTTAGGAAGAGGAGTTAGGGTCAGAGGTAAGGTTTGGGGTAGAGTTTGAGGTATAGTTAGGGGTAGGGTTTGAAGGATAAGGGTTAAGGTTGCTCACACATGTGTGAGAAACACTAGGGAAGTGTACCTAGGGAACAAGGATGGAAGAGAAGACATGGGTCTCATTTATGAGGTTGTAAGAGCCTTAATGAGTGTGTAAGAGGCTATTAATAAGTCTATAAGACTCATTAATGAAGGGGTTTAACCAAAAGTCAAAGAAGACTTGGATTAGGCTAAGAAAGTTAGAAAACACCTCTTAAATAGGTTTAGGAAAGGTTAGAAGGGTTTAGGAATCTCTAGAAGTTTCTAGGGTTTTGAGGGATTAAATAAATATTTCATTTATTTAGGGAATGTGACATCATTTATCAAATAATGATTCAATAAATGGGGGAAAATTACTTAAATTTGATTTAAATGGTTTGGGGAGGGATTCTTTAATTAAATGTGTTTAATTAAAATAGGAGGAATTAATGGTATAAAAATAAATAAATAAATAAATAAATTAATTAACAAATGATGATGTCATCAAGGGTTTTTGGAAAATAAAAATACTTTTATTTACCAATAAATTTTTAGGTGTCTACACATACATCTAATAAGATAACTGAAATGTAAATGCATGTAATCTAATCAAATATACAAACATGAAACTTCATACACATAACACATGTATTTTGGTATCGCAAAAACCCTTGTTAGAAGGTAAAAATTGCGGTGGGGATGAAACCCACAAAGCTTCACTATTGCAATAAATAAAGTTGTCGGTTAAGGCTACAAAGATTTGATCACTTCTAGTGATCTTACCCTATTAGGAGTAACAATAAGATCAACTAGATCTACCTAGTTAGAGGATTTTAGCAACACAATTAAGTGTGCACTCGGTTAATAGATTTTACATAAAGACTATCAAGTCTACTCTGTTAAGAGATTTAAGGTTTGCTACAATGGTTAAAAAGTAACAGTGAAATTTATTTGTAGATAGCAACTAATCTTTGCCTGATATCATATCTACTATGTACTTATCTATTATCGCCTCAATGTGATTGATCTCTTCTCTGAATACTACTCGGCAGCCTTCTATTTTTGATAAAATGTATACTTTGTCAATGCTTAAAACTTAACCATGTTAGATCTCCAGATGTCTCCCAAAATGATGGCTACTTCATGTGTGATACTTGTCCAAATGACATCTTTACAATTCTTATATCAAAATGATTTGATCTAATTAGGGTTTTGATACTATCTTATAAAACCTAAAATCAACGGTTCAAATGATTAACCTAGATCATCTTTACATAGGAATCATCAACCATTAAATGATTACATCCATATTTAATTTCATCTCGATCTTGGTAAACCATTTTCTGATTGGTGTAAACCGTTTGCCTTGTAGTTTGTGCCATTACAAACTGCTATGTCATTTCTTGCTTGGTGTACACTGCATTCATCACTCTGTATTTAATTGATGCTTGGTACATATGAATGCTCGGTGACTACTATTCTCGTTACTTGGTAATCATTTGACTTGGTATGAGTACTCGGTCAAAATTGTATTCGGTTAGCATAATATTTTGCCTTGTATCCTTTTCGGTGTCTCTGCTTTGTGTGTTGACCGACTAACCTATCTTGTCTCCTTTACCAATTGTATGAATGAATGATACTAATGAAAACTCTTAATGCACTTAGGAGTAACATTCTCCCCCTTTGGCATTAGTATCAAAAACATATATGTGTATCGACTACAAAATTTGGACATGAAAAATTATGTAAACCAAAAATGTGTGAACTATGTGAACTCCCCCTTTGTACATGCTCTCGGTGTAAAGTACATACAAAGAATATATATATATATATATATATATATATATATATATATATATATATATATATATATATATATATATATATATATATATATATATATATATATATATATATATATATATATCCCCCTTTTTTGAAAATAATGCCAAAAATGTACTTACAATTTGTCAAATATGTTCTAATGGGTTTTCAGAAGAGTGGCTAAGAGGTTTTCCCATTCCTCTTTGAGATTCTCAAGAGCAATCTGCTCTAACTCAACTTGTGCATGCATATCAAAAACAATTTCTATAACCGATATCTCAGGGGTTGAAACCAATTCTTTTTCCTTGTTCACATGCCTCTACATCACCTTTAAGTGTGAAAGTAACTCTGCCTGTAGCTTGGTTACTTGTTCTCTTATTTGATCCTCTTCCTTCCTCAACTCTAGTCTTAACTGTTGGATTTGTGTAACTTTGGCATAATTCTCATAAACTACATTTGGCTCGGTTATCAGACTATTTGCACTATCCTTTAATTCTTCATCTAGCTTCTTAATCTTTTCACTAATCTCAATAGTGAAAGAGTCTATAGTGCATAGCTTTTGCAAAATTATAATAACCATTTGAATAATAATGTCTAGTTTAGTTATTACCTCAGATAGTTTTACCTTATTTACTGCCACTTCCTAGCTGATTTTCTCTGCTAGCTTAAGTTGTATCTTTGACTTAGCTCTCTCTTCAATTCTCTTTTCAACATCTACATTTAGAGAGTTTACATGCTCAGGTAGAGTTGCAAGTTGATCAATGATGGGAGTTTCCTCATCAACATTGATATCATGGACTACTTGCATAACAATATCTCTAACATCTTCTAAGACTTGTTTGTGCTTGCTTTCATGTCTTAGTTTTTCTTGTGGAGCCTTCCTTGTGCACAATTCTCCATATCTTCTAAGTTCTTCTGGATCTAGGGTTCTCGGGTCACATGTAGGAATTTCAAGAATTTCATCTAAAGTGACTAGACCCTTACCATGTTTCTTCTTTTTCTTCTTCTTGGTTGAGACACTTTCTTCCTTGTCTTTCTCTTTGATTGTTCCCTCAATATGATGTCCTTGGGCTTCTGGCCTTGTGTCAATTATTGAAACATCTACATTTGTCTCAATTGTAGTTTCTTTTTCTTCTACCTCTTTTGTCTCAGACTCATTTTTCTCCTTATGTCCTTCTTCAACCTGTCCTTCGGTGGTGTCTGTTTGTTTCTTGGGCATGTGTTCCTCAGGTTTCCCTTGAGTGGCAATATCAATGGCTTGCACCAATATAGGTAACTAGCTGCTCAAGAGTATCCTATTTTTCTTCTTCAGTATAACCTACCAGATAGAAGTCTTCAGTGTATGTTTCATCATCTTGTAGTTCGGTATCATATATGTGAATAAGCTCTTTAGTAGAAATATCTACATCATCTGAATGTACCCCTTTGCCTTTACCGTTTACATTTTTCTCGGGGATTATTGCCAGTGTAGTTTTGTTTGCTTCAGTCTTTGAATCCAAATTTTTTGTCCACAAGAATTTATTGTCTTCATCTACTTCTTCAAGTTTTCCTTGCAATATACTTAATGCTCTTCTTTTCATCAAAAATCTATTCACATATTATTTCATCAGGTCTTCAATCTCGGTAACTGATAGAGTAGGCATTGCCAAAATTAATGAGCATTCCCTCATTTTCTTTTCGGTATGCAAGGCATAGGTCCATCTTGCTGATACCTTCTCATATAGCTCCTTAGGAATGTAATTTGAAAATTCCACTAGTAATCTTCTAAACTTAATCATCATATTAATGATGTCCTCTTCTATCTTTTCATGATCCTCAGTTGATATATGTACAAATCGATTCATTTTAGGGTGAGTTAGTATACCCATTTCCTTTATGTTCTCTACTAGCTCATCAATTGATTGATTTTTATTTACTACTTTGAATTGATTGGTGTCTTCTTCTTCAGAATCGATATCATCCTTACCTCTTATTAGCTTTCTCCTCTTTTTAGGTTTCTTAGTGGTGGCTTGTGGACCTCTCTTCTTCTTTTGATATGTCTTTTTTGGTGTAGGTCATGTGATTTTTACAATTCATCATTTCAGGGGTGGAGAAACACCTGCAGAGGATCTTGTCCTCACTCATGTAGGAGTCTCTTCTTGTTTCCTCTTCCCTTTTGTCTTCACTGGTGCAATTTTTAACTCTTTATCTGACTCGGTCTCCTCTTCATGTTCACTATTATCGATCAAAAGTTGTTCCTCGATTGCTTCCTCAACCGGCTTCTCTGTTGCTTCCTCTTCCTCTTCACCAAATTGGTTATTCAAGGTGTCCATCATTTTCTTGGATTTTTTGCTAACCTTTACTCTGACTAATTCTATTTTTATTCTCAACTTATATTCTTCATAGGTTCCAAACCTAGTAGCTTTGGTGTTTTTGGGCTCAGCCAAAAGTTCCTTTATTGACTTAGAGGCTTGGTCAATATCAATTCCATAGCCCATAGGAGGTAGCCATGTAGCTCTTGGCTCAACTGCCTTTATCAGGGTGGTGTCAGTGTCCACCAGAAAACAAATATCCTCCTTGTACTTTTCAACTAATTGTACAGGTATCCTACTCCTTTTGTGCATTCTCTCTTTAAACTTTCCAAAGTAATCATCCATCACAACCTCAAAATTCTGACCTAATTTCTTGATGAATTCACTGATTTGTATTATTATTGGTCGGTTGACATCCAATTCAACATTACCGACTGATGGGAAATAGTTTTTCAAGTAGAAAAATGTACATACAAGAAGTGAACCAAACTTACAAGTGTTGGTCTTAGCAACATGGATAGTCCTCATGTTCTCCTCCAATTGTTTCAACATTAGCTCGGCAAGGTCTAATTGTAAGCCTTTCTTGACAACCTTGTATGCAATATCAACTACTTCGCATGGGACACTATTGGGCCTGCTTGATTGGAATATTGTGTATGCAATGACATAGGCTCCAAATCTTGTTTCCAGGTCAGTGATGGTGTTGATCCTCATGCCTCTGCCATCCCACTCGGCTCCTGTTAGTTTCTTAGTCTCTATTGTTGGTGGGTTCCTTAGGGCCTTTTCCTTGTCATTTGTTGGGTAACCGGTAACCATGTGGATAATATCCTTAGTGATTTTGATCAGTTCATCCAACCACATCTTGCCTTCGTGTACTCGGCTGAGTACAACCCTAATCCATTCAGTCTTAAACTCCTTCATGAAATGAAGGGCATTTTTCAGACCTTTTATTTCCAGGTGTGTGTGATCATCCTTCAACTTTCCATCTTGACACAACTCTTGGTATGTAGATTGGAGCTCAAAATCTCTGATTTCGCTTACCTTGTAGTGAATATATGCACGTATATCCTAAACCAATAAAACCCTAGGCATTATGCTTGAAAACACACTTGTTTGATCAACTTGTGATGCAATCCTAGGGTGCAATTTGTATCTTGGTTCTTTGTATGATGAGGACTTGATCAATGTGACCTTCTTGTCACTATCGGTCTTGGATTTCATAGACTTTGATGAGGATGCCATTGTTTTAATAGATTTAGGGCTTCACAAAATCTTTATGAAAGTAACTTGGTTAACTAAGAACTTACTTGAAATGATATCAAACTGCTTGTGATTTGCTTAAATCATTGTAAAATTTTTGAAAACTCTTTGTTCAAATTCACTTGAATCGCCCTAGTTTTCGCTAGTTCGTTGTGTGGAAAAATGAGGTGCTTTGATGTATATTTATACCTAAAATTCCTTTTCCACTCAAAGTTTTACAATAAATGCTTCACCTACCACAACTCAATTAATACAAAGACGTTTGATTATCTCTTTTGAAGCTTCAACTTGGTTAACACTAAACATTGCTCAGTTGATTCTTCAACTTGGTTAACCTTGATACTTTCACCGACTAACAAACTTTCACTCAGCCATGCTTTTACTAACTATACACATTTCATGTTCAAAACATATAACTACCTAGTGCATCTTATTTCATGTTGATTTGGTATTTATGCAATAGATATAAGGAACTATTTTAAGATATAACTGATTGAAATTTAGGTCCATACTTACTTGATTTTATTAGGTGGAGGTGGTATGATCACCTAATCCAATGGACGAGGTGTCACCGACTAATGTGCTTGTTCCAACATTGTCATTTGTTTCTCTTCTCCACATTTGGTTCCTTATCCTCATGATTTCTTCAATGGTGTTCTTGTTTGTATTAAAATTCACTTCTGGTGCTCGGTCTCTGTAGTCTCTGATTAAATGACTGACCTTATGATAGTGTAGACATGCCATTCTAGAATTTGTCCAATTTTGAGATCTTCCTCTCCATTGCATTCTCATGTAAGTTTCTGCAATATGACCATATCTACCACATGCTATACAACTAGCCCAAGTGTTATAATCCCAAGTGTATACATTACCTTGTCTTCTAGGTTGATATGTCTTGTACTATCCTTTTGGTTTCTAGACTTGTTTCATTTTTGTCCTGCATTATTGTGATATATGTCCATGCATGTTGCAAGTACGACAATGCTTTTCCATGTAGTGTTTCTTTGGTGACTTATTCGGCTTTGATCTACACTCATGCGATTGATGTCCATACTTATTGTAATTATAACAATAACCATTAAATTTAGGAGTATCTTTAGGAATAAATTTTTCTTTGCTTCTACAAACATTTGATGTTTGACCTAGTTTTACACAGTGATAGCATGAGAGCTTCTTTGGCCTTGGATTTGCATAGGCATTCTTTTGTTCAGCTTGTCTTGATGACTCTCCCTACTCAGGATAACCTAAACCATTAGTGTTCTCAAGTCTTCTTTGACTACTTAGGAATTTATCCATCCTTTTAGTAGTTTCTTTAGCTTTCTTTATCATATCATTATGTTGTTGTTGAATTTTCACTTCATTTTTCAGTCTTTCATTATTTTATCTCAATTCACTAATGTCTTCCAATTTTATAGTAAGCTCACTGTTCACTCGGTTGACTTCCTGACTCATGACAACCATCTGATTGGAAATTTCAAAATGATGCTCGATGAGTCTTATTATCTTAGATTCCTTTTCTTCCACCTTTTCATTCATTTGTCTTCTATCTTCAATAGCTAAGTTCCTTTCTTGTTCAACATGTCTTGCATTGTTCATGACATCAATCATCTTTATTATTTGAGTCTCTTGACCGATTTACAGTTCTTTCACTTGATCAGTAAGGTGTTTATTCTTTTCAGATAGGCCTGATATGGTTCGTTCAAATGCATCAGATATACTTCCAGATCTAGCTCCTTCAAATAGTTCCTCTATCTCTTCTTCTTGATAATCATTCTCATTATGTCGAAATACCAATTCCTTCCTTTTGATCAATAACTCTCTTAGTTTTTCTTTGGCTTCTTTGAATTGTTCTATGAGAATCTACATCTGCAATTTTTTATTTTCAATAGTCTTATCAAGCTTATACCTTTCCATCCTTAAGATATTTTCTCTTCAGTGATTAAACTTTCTCAATAAGAGAACTAGCTCTGATACCAATTGTTGGGATTATGGAAAGGTGTGTACGGAGAGGGGAGGGGTGAACCAGTACCCTTAAAAAATTTCAATTGAATCTTTGTAAACATGCAATTCATTAACTGATTGTATCATTTTCATTCACCATACATCCAATAACATAACTAAAATGTAAATGCATCTAATCTAATCAAATATGAAAACATGAAACTTCATACACATAACACATGTATTTTGGTATCGTAGAAACCCTTGTTAGAAGGTTAAAAATGCAGTGGGGATGGAACTCACAAACCTTCACTACTATAGTAAATAAAGTTTTCGGTTAAGGCTACAAAGATTTGATCACTTCTGGTGATCTTACCCTGTTAGGAGTAACAATAAGATCAACTAGATCTACCTAGTTAGAGGATTTTAGCAACACAATTAAGTGTGTACTCGGTTAAGATATTTTACATAAAGACTGTCAAGTTTACTCTATTAAGAGATTTAAGGTCTACTACAATGGTTAAAAAGTAACAATAAAATTGATTTGTAGATAGCAACTAATCTTTGTTTGATATCAGATCTGTTATGTTCTTATCTGTTATCACCTCAATGTGATTGATCTCTTCTCTGAATACCGCTCGGTAGCCTTTTGTTTCTGATAAACTGTATACTCTGTCAATGCTTCAAACCTAACCCTGTTAGATCTTTAAATGTCTCCCAAAATGGCAGCTACTTCATGTGTGATACTTGTCAAAATGACATCTTTACAATTCTTATATCAAAATAATTTGACCTAATTAGGGTTTTGATACTATCTTAGAAAACCTAAGATCAACTGTTCAAATGATTAACCTAGATCATCTTTACATAGGAATCATCAATCATTAAATGATTATATCCATATTTAATTTCATCTTGATCTTGGTAAACCATTTTCTAATTGGTGTAAATCGTTTGCCTTGTATTTTGCACCATTACAAACTACTATGTTGTTTCCTTCTTCACTCGGTGTACACTACATTCATCACTCAGTATTTAACTGATGCTCGATACATATGAATGCTCAGTGACTACTATGTATGCACCCTAAAATGGTCGCCTAGACTTTGGGCCCCATTCTTGATGAAGGGTGCTCCCCTTAATACCACAAACACATAACAAAAATAGAGAAACAACAACAATATGCAAGAATAGAAAATTGGCTTCTTATTATCTCCACAAATGTGGAATTACAAACTTTTAGAATTACAATATGCAAAGCCACATGGGCATTCCCTTACAATATTCTGTAGGACAAAGCCTCAAATCAATACCCAGATCTACTACCCAGAACTATTCTGAACTGCCTAAGACAATAATACAGCCTTCCTTATATAGGCAATTTTCCACCGCCTGGGAAGGTTCCAGAATTTTTAGCCAATAAGGCCGACCAAACTTAGAATTATTTTATTTTACATTTTATTACATCATAGTCGGCTCAAGATAACCTTTGAAACCCGAACAGAAATTTTGAAGAAAATTATTTTTCGCCATTTCAGGTGGCCCAACTTCCGAAGACCATAAGTCATCACCCGTTGACCCGCTCGGCTATTATAACCCCATTTCGGAAATGCCACGAAGCGCTCTATAGGCTTGACTCACGCAAGCGCCCGTCACCCAAATTTTCGACCTCATCCGGGGCCTCTAAAGCCTTCAAAACTGAGTCCAAAGTTTTTGTACCCTGCTGCCAATACCGAAAATTTCAATATCTTCCAACATACACTTGATCTGGAAATGAAACTTTACTGGCAGACTTATGTGACCAAAATGAACCTCCAAGAAAGAAATTAGATCATTCTGAGCACATACGAAAATTACCAAAAATAGTAACTTTCCATAAATAGTAGCTCTGCACAAAGTAGCCCTTATTGAAAAAAAATAAAAACAAAAAAAATATTTTTGGGTGATGCAAGATTGCTCTTACACCCAGGATGCTCCTGCATCAATTCTTCATTTTATCGATGTTGGAATTATTTTATCAATTTTCTGAATCAATGATTTTTAATATTTTAATTCAAATCAATTTAATATATTTCTCAAGTTTTATTTAATTGAGAGAACTTGCTCCCTTTTAATTAAATAAAAATCCCTTTTAATTAAATAAAAATCTCTTTTAATTAAATAAAAATCATTTAATTACATCATCAAGTCATTTATTTTAAATCTCATTTTAATTAAAAGAATAAATCTCTTTTAAATAAATAAAAAATCTTTTAATTAAATATTGGAACCTACTTTGCTAAAAATAATAAATAAAAAATAAAAATAATAAAGTAAAGTGCACTTTCCTATGAGATGGAATCTTTTGATTTTGCCTCTTGAGCACATGGATCAACCAAGATTTAATCTCCACCGTTGCTCATTTCTTTTTGCCTCTTAATCTTGACCATCCAAGATTCTTTATAAGGAGACCTCTCCTTCTCATTTTCATATGTGCATTTTGTGAATTGTTATGCTATAGGTTTGAAGAGCGATTTTGGAGAAGATTTTGAGTACTTGAGCTTGGATATTGAAACTTCTCTCTTCTTGTCTTCTTCTCTCATGCCCCATGGCAATCTATTAGATTAATCTTGCATTCTTCATATTAGATTAGATTCATATTTAATTTCATAGAATAATCTTGCATAAGCATTTCCTTTCATAGATTAATTTGCATTCTTATCATATAGAATAGATCTCATTTTCATTTACATGCATCTTTGAATCTCTCATTTTATGGTGTACTTGCATGGGCAGAAATATAGGTCAAATACGAGGGCCTCCATTACAAACCCTTGCACTCCATGAATAGAGAGCTATGAGTCGCTATTTGAGATCTCATTCTTGAGAGATCTTGGATGTAATGATTCATAGAAGTGTGCCAACATTTTAGCAAACATTATTCAAATTCTTCATCTTCAAAGTCTTACCATGACTCTTCTAGACATTATTCGAATTCTTCATCTTCCAAGTCTTATCATGATTCTTCTAGACATTATTTGAATTCTTCATCTTCGAAGTCTTACCATGACTCTTCTAGACACCATTCAAATTCTTCATCTTCCAAGTCTTATCATGATTCTTCTAGACATTATTCGCATCCTTCATTATCCAAGTCTTCTTCCTCCACTAGGTCTTCACTTTCCTATTCTTCACAATCTCATTCCTCTTCTACTTCTCCCAAGAGTCTTACTCCTCAATATGAGCAATATAGTAATCCTTGTGATACCTCTCCCACAAAGAGTGACACACCTCATATGACTATTATGATGGCTATGCTGATGAATCATATAGTCATACCTATGAAACCTCTATTCCTAAGAGTCCTCGTTGTCGTGTGCTCATGCTTACTAAAGGGTCATCCTATTGGATAGATCGTGATGGTGATCCATATGATTCTAATTTTGAAAGAGACTTTGACGATTTCTGTGAACAATACCTTGATTATGATCCATTTACCACTACTGAGGACTGTAAAATGCACTGTACTGATTTGAGACATCAATATTATAAGAATCATTCCTCTAAGAACATTCATGCTGAAAATAAAGATTACACTCTCAAGCAAGATTATGTTAATGATGGACCTTTGTTTTGTGATGGTTCCCTTTCATCCCCTACTTCCTCCAATACCCATACATTTCCTAAAGCTTCCGAGTCTTCCAAATCTTTCACAAATTCTTCATCCAACAAAGATCCTAATACTTTTCATGCAGCTCCCTATAGTTATCCTCAAGGGCTACCTCTTAAAGATACTCAAGCTAACCTTCACTTGGCTGCAAATACTTTCAATAATGCTAAACCTAATAAAAAAGAGAAAAACACGATGCTATGAAGCCTCTTGACATGTCTACTCCTTTGGACTGCATCATTTCCTTCTTTTGCATTACACTTTTATGACTTATCCTATGCTAGCCTTTCATTGCTTGTCCAAATGTGCTTTACATGACATTTTTTTCCCTAGCTTGGGTACTCTTGAGGATTTCTTCCCTTCATTCTCCTTCATTCTCTTGTACTCCATCTCTTCCACCAGTTTGCTAATCCCTCTTGTCCTCCACCTTGCTAGACATTGGGACTACATGATGTGATCTTGCTTGGGAGTTTGATGCTCATTCTATCTGGGGGCATCCTTTGTACATACTTATTGATCCTGAAAAAATTCAAAAAAATGATATATTTTCTAAAAATCCTAAAAAGCGTATAATGTCCTAAAAAAATGATTATCTTAGTAAAAATCTAGTAATAGACGCTTTGATGTATCTCCAAAAAAAAATAATATTGCAAAAAATACAAATTTTTTTAAAAAAATTCAAAAATTCAAAAAAATATAAAAAGTGCCTTGGTGAAAACTTGGAAACGGGTGCTACTTGAGGCCTTTGCACCTTCGTTTATGAGAACACCTCCTCAACACTTAGCCTTTCTCCATCATGCCTTGTCCTTGTTGCCTTGGTTTGGAATTGATCTTTTTCTTTGTCTAGGGGGCAACACTATGTTAGCTTTGGTCTCTTGGATGCATTTGTCTTTAAGACACTTCGCAAACGGTGTTTTTCAACACCTCCCCAACTATGTTTTTCAACACAACCCCTGGCATCAAGTGTTTTTCAACACTTATTAGTTTGGTCTTACCCAGTTTTATCATGTGATCTTACCTACTTGCAAGCATTCGATCCTTATCCTCGAAACTCAGTATCAGTTAACACACTTAAATTTTTAAACACAACACTTAATGCTTGAGCTATGTCATGATCTTTTCTTTGTGTGCTGATTGTTATTGATTTTTGTTGAGTTTCCTTGTCTAACAAGTCTCTCTAGGATGCATGGCTAGAGGACTTGGGGCATGGGGCATGTTATTATTTTCTTTCTTCTTGTGGATGTGCTCTTGAAACTCTGGAGTGTCTCTTGTTGTTCCCTTGAAACACTTTGGAGATTTGAGGCATTTTCCTTGACTGTTTTGCACAACCATTCTTATGGTCATTCTGGCATATTTTCCTTGATGCGAGTATGGTTTTGCTACATTAAATTGGGTAAGCTAACATCGAAGTCATCTTGACCTTTATGTCTTTGATGCTTATGTTAGAATCTTTCCACATTCCAATCTGATATAAATCACATTCATATCTTCATAGTTGCGCTTGTGACTAGTGATGGTTGTGTGATTTTTTGATGTCCGTTAATAATGGACCAATGATGAAAATAAGTTCTTTGACATTCTCTAATGAATGATGAACACAAGATCCTATAGTTGCTCTATTGCAAGTACACCTTTGCATTTTCATGTAGCTTGCATTGTTAGACTTCATGTTAAATTACATTTTTAGGCTGCATTATGAGTTTGAGAGGGTTTTCCTTCATCTTTCTTTTGGACACTTAATCAACTGTGATCATGTTCCGATCTTCATTTCCTTATCTTCTTTCGTGATCTCAATCAAAATTTCCCATCTTAAACAGTTGATTGATTTTTGAGGCATTTTCTATCTTGAGGCAGATTCTCTTTCTTCTCTCCATTTCTTTTCACGTCTTCGAACCTTCGATCTTCCATTTGCTTTCATCCCACTTCTTTTCTTCTAATTCAACCTTGGGGTATAATCTTTGATGATCTACCTTGGTTATGTGATTCTTATATCTTTCATCTTGCATCAAGAACCTTATCTTTAGTTCGATTTGATCAAATTTATCGATTTACTGTTTCTCCTCTATCTCATTTTGATTTCGATCATGAGGGGGTAGTACCTATCAAAATTCAATTTTTGATTCAATTTTATCAATTCAATTCTTGCTTGAGATTCTTATCTCTTATTTGAGACTTGACAATTACCTATTTACAATGGTGTTGCCCTTGTCTTTTTCAATCAGCTTATCTTTGTCCTGGCACGTTCCCAGAATGATCACACATCTAAATTGTTTTGTGATCCCAAAATGATCTCACATTTCAATTTCATTGTTTGGCCACATGTGTTCCTAGAATGATCACACATCACCCAAAGAGGGGCAAATGTATGTACCCTAAAATGGTCGCCTAGACTTTGGGCCCCATTTTTCATTTTATCAATGTTGGAATTATTTTATCAATTTTCTGAATCAATGATTTTTAATATTTTTAATTCAAATCAATTTATTTGATCAAATTGTAATTAATTCAAAAAATTTAATATATTTCTCAAGTTTTATTTAATTGAGAGAACTTGCTCCCTTTTAATTAAATAAAAATCTATTTTAATTAAATAAAAATCATTTAATTAAATCATCGAGTCATTTATTTTAAATCTCATTTTAATTAAAAGAATAAATCTCTTTTAAATAAATAAAAAATCTTTTAATTAAATATTGGAACTCTTTTTGCTAAAAATAATAAATAATAAATAAAAATAATAAAGTAAAGTGCACTTTCCTATGAGATGGAATCTTTTGATTTTTCCTCTTGAGCACATGGATCAACCAAGATTTAATCTCCACCGTTGCTCATTTCTTTTTGCCTCTTAATCTTGACCATCCAAGATTCTTTATAAGGAGACCTTTCCTTCTCATTTTCATATGTGCATTTTGTGAATTGTTATGCTATAGGTTTGAAGAGCGATTTTGGAGATGATTTTGAGTACTTGAGCTTGGATATTGAAACTTCTCTCTTCTTGTCTTCTTCTCTCATGCCCCATGGCAATCCATTAGATTAATTTTGCATTCTTCATATTAGATTAGATTCATATTTCATTTCATAGAATAATCTTGTATAAGCATTTCCTTTCATAGATTAATTTTCATTGTTATCATATATAATAGATCTCATTTTCATTTACATGCATCTTTGAATCTCTCATTTTATGGTGTACTTGCATGGGCACAAACATGGGTCAAATCTGAGGGCCTCCATTATAAACCCTTGCACTCCATGAATAGAGAGCTATGAGTCGCTATTTGAGATCTCATTCTTGAGAGATCTGTGATGTAATGATTCATAGAAGTGTGACAACATTTTAGCACACAAGTACTTGGTAATCATCTAACTCAGTATGAGTACTCAGTCAAAATTGTATTTAGTTAGCATAGTATTCTACCCTGTATTAGTGTCTCTGCTCTGTGTGTTGATGGACTGACCTGTCTTGTCTCCTTTACTGATTGTACAAATGAATGATACTAATGATAACTCTTAATGCACTTAGGAGTAACACTACAAAACCACATACTACATCGAAGAGGCTTGATTTTGATGATCCACCACAATCATAATATTTGATGGAGACATATAGTTTCACTTGTAGTGGTCATTAAAGGACTAATTCATGTATATATTCGACATTTTTATTTTATATATCAACCTTGACATGGCATGTTCCACATTTTTGTAAAACTATTATATATTGACTTGGCACTTATGCCATTTTTGTATACATACACAATTATTGTACATTTTGATATATATGAAAGTTGATGTTTGATCCAATTTGTTTATTTCATTTATTGCAAATATTTATATTACTAGAATGAAAACATATTTATAATCGTACTAGAATCCAATAAATATTTATGATAATTATCCCCATGCCTTTAACAAAAAGAATAAAATTAAATATGAACACAATTTATCTTATAACATACATCAATTGCTTCATGTGTATGTCATTTAACTCATTGAGAAATTCATTTAGTATGTCGTTAGATTGATTATCCAAAAAAATGATCTTTTAGTGTTCATCCTTAAGGAAAATCATCTTAGGCGACATGAACTCTTTACAAGGATATTTATTACTAATCTAAAACTTATACCCATTATTGGATGAATGATATTCTCACCCCTTGAGTCCCAACTATAAATTGTATACTAGTTCATTCTCCTAAGAGTACACTTATGTTGTTGTTGTTCTATCCTACTTTTGATATGCTGGTTCTCATATCCGAATTGTAAAAGCATCTCTAGAGATTTTAAGGAGTGTTTAGTCTTGAAATCTAAGGATTGAACATAATTCAACCATAAAATATTGACTCCCTCCATCAAGAGTCATAAATTCTAATGGTTCCAACTTATCACGATCACGAACAATATAAGATGTTGGTATGAATCATTGTTGGTGATGGGGGTAAAGGGTTGAATGATTAGTCTCCATGATCTTAAATATGTTACATTGTCTAATGGGTCCTCCATTTATTTCATTTTAAATGGAACACAATGATACTTATTATGCATAGGATATATGATGGAAGAGTGTCTTCTTCTTGTTACCAAACTCAAATATTTAACTTTATCAAATGTAGGAACCCTTATCTGACTTGTACCCTTTTGTAACTTGATTGGAGAATGTTTAGTGATGACATTTTTAGGTCTTGTTACTTGACTTGTAACCTCTAATTTGGTATCCCATAAGCATGATCATTGGGATGATGTGAGGTCATCTTCTATAATTCTCAATTCTCCCTATCTTTATTTAGGGTTTCATGATCTATACTCTCTTCTACTCTTGTTTACTAACCTTTTTGTTACACCTTTTTTAGTATCTACTTCAAAGTAATTTGATTGGATAAAAGAAGGGAATCTTGAATTTATTTTATTGAAGATAAATTCTTTCTCAACCCTTGGCTTGGTAGTGTATGCCGTGTACTTGTTAATATGTAGAGGAGAATCATGAATGCCATTTTATTTCCTTTTAAATAGTGTTCTTATTTTTGCACTCAAATGTCTTTTCTTGCCAATCAAAGGTAGCCTAAATCTCATTCTATTTGTCATGGGCATGAAATGACAACATTATTATCTTTGGTTTGGACAGTTTACCCTAGGAATGATACCATAATTCCTCTTGACACACCCAAACTTACAGTGGCATACCCTATCGATGATGTCCCTTGTGTGCCCTAAGTGCATAAAATTATCAAACTTTGACGGTTCATTTCTCATAAATTGTAGCACTTACAAATGATCTGTTTGAACTTGTAGGGTCATGTTAGGCCCCTCTATAGTAGCGTGTTTCACATTTTGAAGAATCATAGTTCTTTTTGTAGGGAAGCAATATTTTTGTTCATGTAGAAAGCTTTAGATGCATTAAGTACAAAGTTTTAAGATAGCCTAAATCTCATTCTGTTTGTCATGGGTGTGAACTCACACCACGATCAGGTATAGTTGGATATTTTTACCCTATGCATGGTCCCATTTTTCCTATTAACATGCTTGAACACTGAATGACATACCCTACAAATGATGCATCTTATGTGCCCTAAGTTTATAAAACCATCAAACTTTGACATGATGTTTCTTGCAAACTGTAGCACTTGCAAATGATATATATGAACCTATAGGGTCATGTTAGGCCCCTTTATAATAACCTATCTCATATTTTGAAGATTTAGAGTGGTTTTTTTAGGGGAATAATTTTTTTGTTCATAAAAAAATCATTGGATATGCACATTCAGTGCAAAGTTGCAAGATAGCCTAAATCTCATTTTGTTTATCATGGGAACGAACCAGCATCATGATCACATTTGGCTGGGAAATTTTACCCTAGGCATGATCCCATTTTACCTCTTAATATGCCCAAATGATTAGTGATATACCCTACCAATGATGTCCCTTGTGTTCCCTAAGTGCATAAACCTATAGGGTCGAGTTAGGCCCCTATATAATAACATATCTCATATTTTGAAGACTTGGAGTATTTTTCATAGGGCAGTAATTTTTATGTTCATGCAATAACCTTCATATGCATTAATTGCAAAGTTGCAAGGTAGCCTAAATCTTGTTTCTTTCATTATGGCCTAAGCAAACATCACTATCATGTTCAATTGGGAATGTTTACCCTAGGCATGGTCGCATTTTTCCTCTTGAAACACTTGAACATTTGACAACATACCCTGCCAATGATGTCCCTTGTGTGCCCTAAGTGCATAAAAGCATAAAACTTTGACAAGTTGTTTCTCAAAAATTGTAGCACTTGTGAATGACCCATCTAAATCTATAGGGTCATGTAAGGCCCCTTTATAATAATGTGTCTCAAATTTTGAAGACTCGGAGTGGTTTTTGTAGGGAAACAATTTGTTTGTTCATGCAAAAATTGTAAGATGCGTTCAGTAAAAAGTTACAACGTAGCCTAAATCTCATTCTATTTGTTGTGGGCATGAGCCGACACCGTGATCATGTTAGATTGTGAAATTTTACCCTAAGCATGGTCCCATTTTTCCTCTTGACATGCCCAAAAAATTAGTAGCATAGCCTATTGATGATGTCCCTTATGTAATTTTTTTTGAAGAAAGTCAATCTATTAATGTAAATGCTTCAAACTACCTTGTTTTGGCTTGGAGGATCCTGAAAAAATTATAACAATCACACAGACCTTACAAAAATAAGAAACTTCTCCTAAAACTTCATTTGCAAAAAATAATCATTGGTAGAGTGTTATTGCAACGTGGTATGCAAAACCTTGAGTGACGATGAAATGCAATAAGGATTTATATGGTGTGACCATGACATACAATTCAACATTATGTGATAATGAGAAATAAATTCTAAAATAATGTCTGTAATACCCCAAAAATGGGCTATAAGTTCATTAATCTCCTACATCTTCAATTCGAACGAAATCGACATCAAAGTCCTAACCTAAGGCACATCTAAACATCATCAAATCTAATTGATTATCTTAAATTTTGCATCGGGGAATATTCCTAGTAATATTCCTAATTATCTTAATTATCTTTAATTTTATAATTATTTGGCAATAAATCACATTTATCCTAAAGTTTGATTAATTGAATATTTTCATATTTAATTAATTAGATTTAATATTTGTCACTTAATTGTGTAATTAAATTTAATTATATCTATTATTAATTGTATTATTTAATTTTGACAATAAATCTAATATCATATGAATAATTGATTAAATTCTTATTTAATTAATTAAAGCAAGTTGTCATTATTTAATAATATAGTTTTTAATAAAAGTTTGATTAAATAATTGATTAACCCATAAATCAATTATTTTATTTTTAAAAGTAGTTAAGTTGGAAATAAATCACTTTATTATTAAATTAATTCATAAATAAAACATGCAAAATCATAAAAGCAGACAACTATCAATTATCAATTAAAGCTAAACTCTATTTTGAGTTAAAACTTAGCTTTTGTATGTTTTTGTGAGTTAATTATCTTTTATTTAAAAATAACTCAAAAATCAAGTTGAGTTATTTGAGTGATTTATGGCTTTTTCCCATGCACCTCCAAAGCCCTGGATTTCTATAAATTAAGGCTTTAGCTCTTCACAAATCATCTCATATTTTGCACAATCACGCTAGAGAATTGGAATTGAAGAATCAAAGATCTTGCGAATCGACATCTTTGTGAGATCAATCTTATTTTTTTTGCATTCATTTAGATTCATATTTCATATAATTTCTAGATTAGCATAGCATATCAGTTTTCATATAGATAGTTTCATATCATTTTATCATTCTTATTGCATAGAAAATATCAAAAATATAGATTAATTGCATTCAATTTCATATCCATCTTTTGCATTCAAATCCTTCATTTAGGTGTCGTCTAGGTCACTGATCTCGATTACAATCTGAGAACATTAATCTCGCACCTATTAGAAGGCAGTAAATCGCTTGGTTAGTTTAGTTTTCAATTTTGCATGATTTTGATTATAGCTAACCTCTAATGTTTTACTGAGTGTTGTGTCTACAGATCAGGTACAATTTTCACACACCCATTTCTGGCGCCCACCGTGGGGCAACCCACCTTTGCATGCTGGTTTTGATTTTTTTGGGAGCTAAAAACCCCAAAGTTTCAAAGATTTAATTTTATCTCCCAAACAGCTTAGAATTTTAGTCTGAAATTTTTTTTTCAGGTTGTTGACATGTCAGGAAAGCTACAGTAAAAAATTTAGAATTTTCTGAGATGTTTTGAATTTTTAATAATTTTTTCTTGAAATTCCAGAAAAAATTAATATCTGATGAAAATTAGCATATTTTTTGAAAATTTTTATATTTTCAGAAAGCTCTTTAAATTCTACAGGGGGTCCATTCTTTGTGTTTTAAATTTGGACATGATATCATAGCTCAAATAGTCAATTTACAAAAACTAGTCTATTTTGATAAAATGGGTCTCTAGGGCACAAATGAAGAGATTTTTCTAAAATTTTTGCATTTTTGGAAAGCTCTCTATTTTTTAGTAGGGGTCTCTATTTTGAATTTCTATTTTTGTGGCCAAAATCATATCAAAAAAATTTAGATCTTGTTGACTAGGTCAAATGCAGCAAAAAAAATAAAGTTTTGTGATGGGTATGCACTTATTTTTTTTACATGGTTCAATGAATGATATGAGTTGTCATTTGGGTTGATTGCTGGTTATTATTACTGATAATAATTGATTTTTAGAGCTAACCCTATGGTTTTCATAAGTTGAATATATTTTGCATATCTTGTTTGCTTGTTTGCTTGTTGGAGAGTTCGTCACTTGCTTGCATGGAAAAGCTCAACAAAAATTGCTAAAAATCAAGTAAAATCTACTAAGCACGTTGCAAGGATCCCAGGTATTCTCCTTCATCTAATAATATTTTGATTTGGGACTTAAAATAAATCTCTTATGTGTCAAGCTTGTGTGCATCTTTTCATGCTTTTGATCTATTTCTACCCACTTGCATAATTGATACTAGGTTGTGAACCCTTAAGGATTCATTAAGTAGTCTTAGAATACTTGTGATTGATCTTGATTGCTATCTTGGGTTATTGGACTCGCTAATCCGCCGGCCCCTCATTTCCGCTCTGTGGTTGCAATCTCAGCGCCATAAAGGGGAGGGGTCAACAGGATAGAAGCGTTAAATGTTCCACTTGGCAACCCTTTTGTGCTTTTAGGAACTCACTTGTTTTCTAAGTTGGGGACTCATTTTCAGCTTGTGTGAGGTGTTAAGTGTTCCACCTTGTGGACTCATCTCATATTCGCTTTAAGCGTTAAGTGTTCCTCTTTCTACTTTTTGGGTACTTTTGGTAGATTTACTTTCGGAACATATATCTGTGCTCACATAGTAATTAGGCCCTATGAACACTATTCGTGATTCTTGAGAGATTGGATTCCTAGCGAAATCTTTCTTGACGATGGAATCCTTGTAGGTAGGGAGGATACTTAGTGCATTTCACATTCAACTTGGTTAGTGAGTCTTCTCTTATTGATCGACACATTCTCTCTCTGGAGAGGTTGATAGATCACATGGGGTTGATATCACAAGCTTTGGTGAATCAAAATTGGTTAGTGCATCTTCTCTTATTGATTGATACATTCTCTCCTCGGAGAGGTTGATAGATCACGTGGAGTTGATATCACAGACCTTGGTGGAACAAAACTTTGTCTTAGTGTGTCGGATTAATCTGCTTGCTTTGTTTGGGTTAAAAGTGAAGAGGTGTCAAAACCTTGAATCTGGAGCCAAGTCCCCTTGTGGTATACTATTGTGAGTCATCTTTAGAGAGGGTTAACCGTAGCGGACAATCCCTTCACAGGGTAAACTGCGTTGACGGAACCTCAAGCGGTCATAGCCATTTTCACCGTGGTAGTGACAGCCGCTATATAAATGTCCTTGTGGAAGAAATCTCCACGGGTATGGTTCATTGTTGGGTTGTCAGATCTCCCTAGCAGCTCTTGAAGATTAAGTTCTCAGACTGTGTCAAAACCCTGGTGCGCCGGGATTGGAGTTCACCCCTTTGAATCATAAAAGTTGCAGAGTCAAACCATTACTAAAAACCCTAGAGAGGCCAATTTTTTCATTCTCAGGTATATGTGTGTTATTGCAAAACTTTTCAGAACATACACAATTAGTACTCTCAGGGATTAGCACAATTTGGTCACTTGATTGTTCATGCGCAAGGTTGCTTTTGCCCTTGTTCATTGTTTTCAGACGTGCTTGGAATCACTTGCTTGCTGTTCTGCATGCTTATTTATCTACTTGGCTATTAAAAATGATCAAATCTAGTATAACTTTCAAAATCTGGATAGTACAATTTGCAAACAATCCAAAATTGAAAACCTTAAATTTTGCAAAAATTGACGTAAAGTTCTTTCTGGAGTCAAAAGTCATTTCAAGAAGTCAAAAGTCGTACGAGTTTTGTCAAGTGTCATTTCAGTATTACCCAACTGTCGTATGAGTTTAGCAACTGTCATTTCATAGACTACCCAGTGTCGTACGAGTCTGCAGAGTGTCGTTTGGAAAAATTTGAGAGAGTTGTCAGAAATTGTCAAATTGCAAGATATCCAATGTTTCCAGCCTAGTTCCAGAATCTGTAAAAAATATCATTGTGTCAGGAACAGAGCAGTAGCTATTGAGAATTCTACCATTTTTCGAGTTTGATCTTTTGAATCCGATCTAGTCTTCTGTTTGATCAATTTGAGTCCTTTTTATCTCGTGTCAAAACCTTGTCATAAGTATCAATCTTCAATCAATCAGTCTTCAAAAATAAACTAAGTGTTGAGAACTCGTGTCCGCTATCTTTTGGGCGATCTATCCCATACATCCAGGGCATAGTTTCCTTCACCCACATCTCATCAGATCTTCAAAACTATCATAATCTTGACAAGGTTGCGTCATCCAATTTTCTCGAATCAAATTGTTCTTCAGTTGTCTTCATCCTTTTCTTCTATTTCATTCAAAGTTAATGGTGGAGACCAGAGCTTCTTCACATAAGAAATCAGAAGAAACATCTCAGAACTTACTTTTGACCAATACCCCAGGTCCAACTCTTGAACAACTCATCAAGTCAGGTATCTACGAAGACGACGGTCTCGGTAACTTTCGATTAAAAACTGGTTACATACCTCCTCTATCAACTCACAGAGGTAATCAACAAACTCCTCCTCAATCTATTCCAGGGAGCCCAAAAACTCCTACCATGTCTCAAGTAGGGACAAACCATGGTTCTCTAGGAGGAGGATCCCAGGGACACCATTCTCAACATAATGTCAACCAAGACCCTACACCCTCTGAAATCCATCAGTGTCAGAATGACGATGAATTCAAAAGAATGATGAGGCATTTCTTGAAAATGGATAGAGAGGCATACTTTTTGCAATTAGCCCAAGAAGGAGCTAAACTTCCTCCTCACTTCAATGTCGAAGATATCATCACGCATGAGGAAGAAACTCCGATGACAGCCATAATGAACCAGCTGCACGCTATGCAGGTCAAAATGAATAAAATTGAGAAAGAGAAGGAACCCAAGGAATTCTCCATGGAGGCCCTTTGTCCTTTCCCTTTTGACAAAGACTTGTATATGCCTCCATTCCCAAAAAGAGTGGAGATACCAAAGTATGACAAATATGACGGACACTCTGATCCTCAAGATCATGTCAGAGAGTTCTGTACGCAATCCATGGAATTCATGCATGAACCGACTTATCTAATGCATCTTTTTCCTAGATCCTTGGGAGGAGCATCCATTCAGTGGTTTTCAAGATTACCTTCTACGATCAAAACTTTTGAGGAATTGATTAAATTGTTTTATCAACAATATTCCTACAATATTCAACATCCGATTACCATGATCGATATCTGTAACCTCAAGCAATATCCAGGGGAATCATTCCTAACTTTCCTCAAGAGGTGGCGAAAGAAGTTTTCTCTATATGCTAGACCAATTCCCGAAATGGAGAAACTTGAAATATTTATCAATAACCTTGTTCCAGAGCTCAACTATCCATTACAAATGCAAGATCATGTATCTTTTGATAAAATGGTGGATAATGCAATCAAGATTGAGAAAGTACTTGTCAAGAAAGGAGAAATCACACTTCAAAAGGACAAGTCTGAATCGGGATCTAGCTCAAAAGATAAAAACAAGAGCTGGAATAGAAACAAAGGTATCGTCTCTGACGGTGTTGTTGACACTATCCACACCCCATCAAAGGCACCGGCCTACAATCTCACCCTTGCCACCAAAGCCATTGAAGCTTCAGAGAAAAAATCTGCTGAACCATCTCCAAAGAAGCCATTCAAACGATGGGATAATAAATGAAAGTTTACTCCCCTGAGAGAATCTTTGGAATCTGCCCTAAGAACCCTGATAGCTGATAACATGATCTCTTTACCACCAATCCGAAAACCTGATCCGGATCCAAAACCATATTGGTGGAAAGATAATGCATTCTATGCTTTCCATCAGACTAAAGGCCACGGAACTAATGGATGCTTCCACTTGAAGCATACCATTCAAGACTTGATAGATCAAGGGGACATCACGATCGATAATCCTACTAGCAATAATGATCACACAGCATTTACAGAACCTTTTCCACAACATGGCAAGGGAGTTTCCACTTCTCAGCCTAACATGGGGGCAAAAGTCAACTATGCCTACCCTGGAAACAATGCTGTCATCAATATGGTTGAACCATGTCTCTCTGAGAGCTGCAATGTCATCACGATTGTACGAAGAGATAGAAATAATTCCTTAGCTAATGCGGTTACTTGATCACAAGCTCAGACTCATCTGAAAGGATAAAAACCAAGTTCATTTAATGTCCCTAAGATACCTTTCAATCTCACATCTGCTTCTAAATAGAAGGTTGCCTTGAAATCTTCCAATCCAAAGGATACCAAACCTACATCTTACAGCATTGTACAACAACTCCAGCATACCAATGCCAAAATCTCTATGTTTGAGTTACTTCGACTATCTCCAGCTCACAGAGTTATCCTAGACAAAGCTTTGCTCAGCTCTAATGTTCCTGATGATCTAGATCTAGACAGGTTCCAGACTATGGTTGGTCATCTAACATCTCCGCAATATATCTCCTTTTCAGAGGAAGATGACAACTCTTTGAGTCACCCACACAATCAGCCCTTACACATAGAAGTCTTGATCCAGAACCGTCGAGTCAAATGTGTGTTGATAGATGGGGGCGCAGGCCTCAACATTTGTTCTTACAACTTAATCACACAGTTGGGATTCTTAGAGATGGCTATTGATCCTCGAAAGAAGATCACTATAAAGGCCTATGATGAACAGGAAAGATCTTCTAAGGGCACCATTGTCTTACCCATCCGAGTGGGTCCAGTCATCAAAGATACCACATGTCAGGTGCTCGATCTACCATTGGCTTATAATAAACTTCTAGGGAGACCCTGGATCCATGAAATGCAAGCCATTCCTTCTACATATCATCAATGCTTGAAATTTCCCTATGAAGGAGTGGAAGTTACTATCCCAGCAGATCTGAATACAACTTGCAATACATTGAAGGAAAGTGCCGATAAGCTTGTTCCCAACAACAAAGAATCTTTCATCAAGCAACAAAATGTCACTTCCACATCTAATATGGACGACATTGCTAAAGATATCAATATCAAAGAAAATGGGATGGGAGAATACACTATAGAGCCAGTCTTGTCTCTGACATCTCTCCCAATCTCACCTAAGTCATATGGCCAATCCTTGAAGTAGTCTAAATCAGAACCTAAGGAACCTATGGAAGCATACAAAAGACATTTTGTGGTGGAGCAAGTATCCAAACAAGAATTTGAAGAAGATGAAGCTGTGCTTGCATGGCTATACAAAGATGATTCTGAATCCAAAATTGTTCAACCTAGTGAATCTATAGCACCTACAATCCCTTCTAATTCATATGGTCCAGGAAACAAATTGATAGCGAAGATGGGATATTCTGGTCAAGGACCTCTAGGAATTAGGGGAAAGGGTCTCGTGACCCCCATTTCACACATTGGTCGAGCCAAAAAAGATACTGGTGGCATAGGGTTTAAGAAGAAACCCTATCATCTCAAAGGTGGTTGTTCTCATGTCATAGAACAAATTGCACCAGGAGATCCCCTTCTTAAGAAAGAAGACACAGAACCCTCTGATGATGATTCAGATAGCTCTGAGCTTATCCCCTATGAAAAATTTCCTAAAGAGATCAAAGATCTTCTTGATGATACAGATGATCCTATCAGAAGAATTAATGTAGTAGAAACACAAGAACCTACTGTAACACAAGAGATGGTTCCACCACAAGAACCATCCAATCTCGAAGGCAATCAAACTGATCCAGAAGAAGGGGGTAGTTATTCTAACACTGATTCCCATGAATATGAATTCAAGTCAGAGACTGAGAGTAATCCTTCTTGGGGTATTCATCCTGATTTCACGCACTTTCTAAGATTTCCTAGAGATTCTGAATCAGAAGATGAGTCAAATGATTATGAATGGGGTGCCATTCCAGAAGAAGATGAGCTTATAACAGAGAAATCTATTGATGTTATTCACCAATATGTCTCTCAACCCAATGTAGGTCTAGAGCGAAACAATGAACTTAACATGTCTGATCCACCTATGGCTGAAGAGGACTCCCATGATGATGTTGAGCCTATTCACGAATTGAACATTCTGAGCTGTAATATCACCTTTGAACTTGAGCGTCAGGTTAGGACCAATGATGACATATCCACATCTGTGAACACCATATCCCAAGCCTTTCCCGCTTTGACTATCCAACGCCCTGATCTTATCGACCAAACTTCCACCAACCCAAACCATGGTATGTATACCTTCCCAAATGACTATGCCCTTGCCTGCTACCTCAATGCAGTTGAGCCTATGAGTACTTCCATCAGTGAACCGAGCGTCAGCATGACCGAGTCAGACATCAAATATCTTAGTCAGAAAAACAAGAGTAAAAAGAAAAAGAAAAAGAGTTCTGAGGGTGAAAACCACTTTGTGGCAATCTCAGAACTGACAAAAGTAAAAAGAAAAGATGTATCTGAAGGTGAAAACCTCTCTGAGGTGCCTAAGGATGAGATATTTGATGTCCTTCCAAGTCATTTACAGGATAGATCTCCAGTTCTGATTGAGCCAACTCAATCCATCAATTTGGGTACAACAGAGGAACCACAATTGGTACATGTAGCACAATCTCTATCAGACGAAGAGAAACAAAACTTCACTACCTTCTTATCAGAGAAAAAGATCAACTTTGCATGGAAATATTCAGATATGCCAGGATTGGATCCCAATCTCATTATGCACCATCTATCCATTGCTCCTGAAGTAAAACCAATCAAACAAAAATTGAGAAAGATGCATCCTCATGTCGCACTCTTAGTCAAAGCAGAACTAGAAAAACTCCTAAAAGCTGGATTCATCCGTGTCATAGACTATGCTGAGTGGATTTCCAACATTGTACCTGTTTCCAAACCAGATGGTTCAATCAGAGTATGCACGGACTTTAGAGACATGAACAGAGCATGCCCTAAGGATGATTTTCCACTGCCTAACATTGATATGATAGTGGACATGACTGTGGGCTATGAAATGTATTCCTTAATGGATGGCTTTTCTGGATACAACCAAATCAAAATTGCTCCAGAAGATCAAGAGAAAATAGCTTTCACATGTGCGTGGGGAACTTTCTGTTGGAATGTTATGCCATTCGGACTAAAAAATGTTGGAGCTACATATCAAAGAGCAATGACATCTATTTTTCATGATATGATGCATAGAACAATGGAGGATTACGTAGATGATACCTTGGAAAAATCCATGATTAGAACTAAACATCTAATAGACTTGAGCATGATCCTCGACAGAATGGAAAAATTTAGTCTTCAACTAAATCCTAAAAAGTGTGCTTTTGGAGTCACTTCTGGAAAGCTCCGAGGATACATCGTCTCCAAGAAAGGCATTGAAGTTGATCCAGCTAAGGTCAAGGCTATAATAGAGATGCAACCTCCCACAAATATCAGTCAAATGAGGACGTTGCAAGGCAGAGTTCAATCTATCAGAAGATTCATATCACAGCTAGCGGACATCTCACAGCCTTTTACAAAAATATTACATAAAGGTGTGACCTTTGCATGGAATGAAGAATGCGAGAACAACTTTAAACATATCAAGAAGTATCTTTCAAATCCACCTATATTGATGCCTCCTATTCATGGGAAGCCATTAATATTATATGTCTCCGTAATAGATACATCACTGGGGGCATTGCTAGCACAGCATGATGAGAACAAGAAAGAAAGAGCCATCTACTATATCGGCCGAACTTTAGTGGCCTATGAGAAGAACTACTCAATGATAGAGAAGGCATGTCTCGCTGTGATCTTTGCATCACAGAAATTGAGACACTACATGTTAGCTCATACTACTCATTTGGTAGCTAAAATTGATCCACTGAAATATCTCCTAAGCAAAGCTACCCTCACAGGTAGACTAGCTAAATGGGTCATGCTCTTGAGCGAATTTGACATTGAATATGTTGAAAGAAAAGCTATCAAAGGATAGGTCATTGCTGATCAATTAGCTGAAGCACCACTATTTGATGATACACCCATGCAAATGGAATTTCCCGATTCCTCTATCATGCACCTCTCTTCTAGAGCATGGCGATTATTCTTTGATGGCTCCTACACACAGAATGGATCTGGAGCAGGCATATTGTTCATCACTCCTCAAGGATACTCGATACCCAAAGCATTCAGATTAAAGTTTCCTTGCACAAACAATATTGCTGAATATGAGGCACTTCTCAATGGTATGAAAATGGCAATACAGTGGAGAGTTACAGAGATGCACATCCATGGGGACTTACAACTGGTTATCCACCAAGTCAATGATGTATACCAAACCAAAGATGAAAAGCTCATTCCTTACAAGAGAATGGTAGATGATTTAAAGAAATACTTCATCTCTATCACGTTTGAGCAAATACCCAGAACGGAGAATGAGGCTGCTGATGCAATGGTGACATTATCTACTCTTTTACAGCAGCCCAAACATGAACTACGCTACGAGTTCGTGGTGGAAGCCCTATCCTATCCTGCATATGACTCCCCTGAAACCCGCATGATCTGCACTATTGTAGGTTATGACTCATCTCGCTACAAAAATCTATTCTCCTATCTCCATGACCAAATCATCCCTGAGTCCTTTAACCGTTTTGAGAAATGAAACCTTATTCGATCTGCATCCCGATATGTCATCATTGGTAATGATCTGTACAAACGAGGTCTAGATGGTACACTGCTTAGATGTTTAGAACGAGAAGAGTCTCAATGTGCATTAGAGGAAGTCCACGAGGGTATATGTGGGTCACACTCGAACGGTTTAACGTTAGCTCGAAAACTTATTAGGGCTGGGTATTATTGGCCTAAAATGGAAAAAGAAGCTATTAAATTTGCTAAAAACTGTCAACAGTGTCAAGTACATGGCAACTTGATTCATGCTCCAGGGAGAGATATGATTCCCTTTACTACACAATGGCCTTTTCAACAATGGGCATTTGATCTCATAGGTGCTATCCATCTGCACTCTTCTAATGGACATACCCATATAATCACAGCTACAGATTATTTTACAAAATGGGTAGAAGCAGTTCCTCTAACACAAGCAACGGGGAAACAGATCTCTATGTTCATCCTGAACTACATCATTTGCAGATATGGGATCCCTCACTCTATAATCACAGATAACAGGGGACAATTCAAAAACAAGGACCTAGATGACTTATGTGCCAAGTTCAAAATTACTCAACATTGGTCATCTATCTACTATCCTCAAGGGAACGGACAAGTTGAGGCTTCAAACAAAAATCTCCTGAAGATCTTGCACAGAACAGTGAATAAAACAGGAAGAGACTGGCATCTGATGATCAATCCAGCTCTCTTAGCATACAGAACTAGTATCAGAATGCCTACAGGGGCTACACCTTTCACTTTAGTTTATGGGTCTGAAGCGGTACTACCTATTGAGGTTGAAATCCCATCACTCAGGATCAGAATGCATGGACTTGTCACTGATGAAGACTACAGAGTGTCGAGGTTACAAGAACTTGAACTACTAGATGAGCGCAGACAAGCAGCGTATGATCATCTCAGAGTGTATCAGAAAAGAATGTCTAGAGGCTACAACAAGAAAGTCAGACATAGAGAATTTCAGGTTGGTGATCTAGTGTTGAGAGAAAATCCTAAAAATCAATCACATCGAGAATGCAAGGGGAAGTTTGAACCCAATTGGTTAGGTCCCTTTGTTATCACTGCTACTTTTGGCTCTGGTGCCTATCAACTCTCAACAACTGAAGGAGAACAGCTCCGAGAACCAATCAACGTTCTCCATCTGAAGAAATTCTACGCCTAAGGCATTTAGTGCTTGGTAAATGTCTTGAAAAAAATCTTAAAAATCAGAAAAAGTCCTGAAAAAATGAACATCTTGGTGAAAACCTAGCAATAGGCACCTTGATGATTCGCAAAAAAATCAAAAAAATATCAAAAGTACAAAAAAATTGAAAAATATCAAAAGTACAAAAAAATTGAAAAAATGAAAAAATACAAAAAAAAAAATGAAAAAGAAAAAAAAGTGCCTTGGTGAAAACCTGGAAACAGGCACCTCGGTAGCAAAAATAGAATCTCTACCAAGATGGTGAAAACCTGGCAAATGGGCGCCACTTGTTCCAAATGCTCCATCTATCAGCACAATCTTGGTCTTTCCCAGCTTTCAGTCTTGCTTTAGTTTGTACATATCTCTCGGTTTGTTCCTGCATTTCCAGTTTTCAATAAGTCAGCCTGTACACCAACCAGCTCAAGCATCTGCATCCTATCAATGTTCACACTTGGGGGCAATCAATGTCATATCCTATGGTCTCCCATGTATCTTAGACATGTCATATCCACTCAGAGTCCTTTGAAGCTTCAAGTTGAGTCAGTCAGTCAGTCTCGTCTCCAGAAAGGATTTTGCATCAACAACAATCAAACATCAAAACTCAACTGAAAACAATCTGTGCTTTTCATGCTTTTATCTCCTTGTAGGCTTACTGATTCGCATTGAGATTTTTGCATATTGTGTCCCTTCGAGCTCTTCGATGATGTCCTTTATAGGATTTAGAGAGTGATGATCGGGGTCATAATCTTTTCTTTGTCTTCTGCTTGTATGTGAAAATCTAACAACTTTGGAAATTTCGGATTGAAATGGTGTCCGACTATAAGAGCCTCTATCTCGAATTGGATGGCCATGCGTACCTCGACCATTGATACCCGGACAATTCAAGGAAGTTTGATCTAACTATTGTCTTTTTGAGTAAGTTCTTTCTCCTACTGTGGAACGCAATCTTACCTAAGAATGTGAACGATAAAGGGTCACTATGGGTAATTCACATTGGATTTAGAATGATCTCCTAGCTGTTTGATGTGTTTGCAATGCAAGGCGTACTCAGGTCATCACGATGTTTATGTTTTGATGCTTGTACAAATTGCTATATCAAAATGGACATGCTATTCAGGTCATCCTGGCGTTTGTGCCTTGGTGCTTATATCTACTCCGACATTCCAAAAATAAAATCAATATTCATATATCCATGGTTGTTGACTAGTGGGTGTTGTATTGATTCTTGTGCATACAAATCGATATTCATATGTCTATGGTTTCATGGCTAGTGGGCATTGTATTGATTTATCCGGTTACCTAAAAGTTCAATGATGATAACAAATCGACATATGATCAGTGACTAGGTCCTTGGTCTTAGGTTGCATTTCATTTTGCATGTCTCATTTCATTTTGCATGTTGCATGATCTCACAATGATTAAACGAACTCCAATGCTTAAACGATTCTTCAAATCGCATCTTCCAATCTAACAAGAGCTGAATCTCACACGAAGGTTCCTCCAATGAAATAGCAAGTAGAATCCTTTTTCGGGATCAAAATTCAAATCTGAGATCATTCATATTATTAACTACTTGCATATTCAACCTTCAATCATCACAGAAATCTAGTATTCAACTTAACTGATTATCTTACATCACACTATCAAAATTTCAACTTGGTCAACCATGGTCAACTCATGGTCAAACCTAGTCAAATTCGGTCTCCAAGACCTCCAAACGATGCAGAATGCATTATCGGACGTGTATAACCACACTTCTCAAATTAATTAACATGCTTCTAAACTATAACGCTGACTTTTCTTGTCAGATTTCAATTTTAATCCCGAAGGGGGCATGGTATTGCACATCATTCAAAGTCTGTCAATCAAATCTATCAATATCTTTCATCAGTAATCAAGACAAACAATCACGTCTAGTCACTGATTCATCAAAAGTCCTCATCGCTCGGGGCAAAATCTATCATCACTTGGGGCATATCAGATTCATCGATCCATATCAATCTGGTATTCTCTCAATCTTGTAAACTGTATCAGTTTTTGCAACCATCGGATCATAGTGTTCTTTCCTTGGTTCTTCGACAACTGAAGGATTCGGATGTGATACCTGCTAGTTCTGCTAAGACAATTGAGTCTAGAACGGGTCACTCACTTCTTATCAATCCTAAGGTTCGGAATCAGGCATTTTGACACTTTTTCGCAATTATAGGTTCATTTGCTGCTACAGTGAACATTATCTTTGGTCATTCAAGACCTATTATCTCCATCTTAATTCAATATAAATCAACTCCTACTCAATATCTTTCAATCGGTTTCTATCTTGAGATCGGTTTATCTTTTGAATCAGTTTCATATCTTTATCAAACACAGACTATCTTTGAACCACTGCGCTTCGCACAGTAATTCAAAGAGGGGCAAAATGTAATACCCCAAAAATGGGCTATAAGTTCATTAATCTCCTACATCTTCAATTCGAACGAAATCGACATCAAAGTCCTAACCTAAGGCACATCTAAACATCATCAAATCTAATTGATTATCTTAAATTTTGCATCGGGGAATATTCCTAGTAATATTCCTAATTATCTTAATTATCTTTAATTTTATAATTATTTGGCAATAAATCACATTTATCCTAAAGTTTGATTAATTGAATATTTTCATATTTAATTAATTAGATTTAATATTTGCCACTTAATTGTGTAATTAAATTTAATTATATTTATTATTAATTGTATTATTTAATTTTGACAATAAATCTAATATCATATGAATAATTGATTAAATTCTTATTTAATTAATTAAAGCAAGTTGTCATTATTTAATAATATAGTTTTTAATAAAAGTTTGATTAAATAATTGATTAACCCATAAATCAATTGTTTTATTTTTAAAAGTAGTTAAGTTGGAAATAAATCACTTTATTATTAAATTAATTCATAAATAAAACATGCACAATCATAAAAGCAGACAACTATCAATTATCAATTAAAGCTAAACTCTATTTTGAGTTAAAACTTAGCTTTTGCATGTTTTTGTGAGTTAATTATCTTTTATTTAAAAATAACTCAAAAATCAAGTTGAGTTATTTGAGTGATTTATGGCTTTTTCCCATGCACCTCCAAAGCCCTGGATTTCTATAAATTAAGGCTTTAGCTCTTCACAAATCATCTCATATTTTGCACAATCACGCTGGAGAATTAGAATTGAAGAATCAAAGATCTTGCGAATCGACATCTTTGTGAGATCAATCTTATTTTTTTTGCATTCATTTAGATTCATATTTCATATAATTTCTAGATTAGCATAGCATATCAGTTTTCATATAGATAGTTTCATATCATTTTATCATTCTTATTGCATAGAAAATATCAAAAATATAGATTAATTGCATTCAATTTCATATCCATCTTTTGCATTCAAATCCTTCATTTAGGTGTCGTCTAGGTCACTGATCTCGATTACAATCTGAGAACATTAATCTCGCACCTATTAGAAGGCAGTAAATCGCTTGGTTAGTTTAGTTTTCAATTTTGCACGATTTTGATTATAGCTAACCTCTAATGTTTTACTGAGTGTTGTGTCTAGAGATCAGGTACAATTTTCACACACACAATGTCCTTATCTAAACATGATGATAAATCTCTATCTTTTTTTCTAAAATCTCAACCAAGAAGAGTGTTATCAATAATATATGTTACAAATTGAAAAGTAAGGTTCCATTTTTAAGGTCAAGATAGAACACAAAGGCCATGAATGGTAACATAGGGCCTAGGTGGCAAAATGAATTATTGGATTGGAGGAAAATAGAGTAGAACACATATAAATAAAGGATTACCTTGATTTAAATGAAATTGAACCATTAGAGGAACCATATTTGAATTTAAATATAATCATGAAGTCCTATTAGGCATGCTATAATGAAAATACACTAAGGTAGGTACTAAACAATCGTGAAATTATAGAGAAATTAGGTGCTTACAATTTATGATGGTATATATATATATATATATATATATATATATATCTCTCTCTCTCTCTCTCTCTATATATATATATATATATATACATGCATGTATGTATAAATAAACCACAAGACCTAAAGACTATACTATAAACCCTCAACCTAAGTTATGCATTGTAAACTATAAACCATATACCTTATACTATATACCCTCTACCCTAAATATGATGAGAGATTAGAGATATATAGGGGAGAGAGATAGATGGGAAGAAGGACAAAGGGGTAATGAGGTAATTATGGAAGGAGAGGTGGGGAGAGGGAGAGAGAGAGAGAGAGAGAGAGAGAGAGAGAGAGAGAGAGAGAGATAGAGAGAGTCAACCCTTCATCATCAATCATAAGCCCTATACCTTATACCCTTAATCCTATACAAAATTCCTTCAACAATAAATCTCATACCTTATACCCTCAATTATAGACCCAACACCCTTAACCCTACACCTTATACCTTATACCTTCAATTGTAAGCTCCATTTCCTCAACCTTGTACCCAATAACCTCAACCTTAAATATTGAATCCTATACCATGTATACTTCACCATATACCATGAAACCTAAATACTACCCTTGAACCTAGAGATAACACCTATACACTAAACCCTCAACCCAAAAATCTATACTATATAATGCATACCCTATACCCTCAACTCTCAACCTTGAATAATTTGGATCTAGAGAGGTTGAGAGAGAGGTAAGAGAACTAGAGGGGGAGAGAGAGAGAGAGAGAGAGAGAGAGAGAGAGAGAGAGAGAAGAGACATATAAAGAGGTAAGTAGCTAGAAACTAAAAGAGCTCGATAAGTTGAGAGGGTTAGAGGAAAGGTAGAGAAAGTGATATTTATATGTATATACATGCATACATACATACATGCATGCATGCGCACACACACACACACACACACACAAAGAGAGAGTTGATTTTTCTTCACAAAAATATGAGCATGTTATAATGTTCTTGCATTATGTGAATGCATCTACATCATGCAAGCATGTTATAATACACTCACATTATATAAATTTATTCATATAATGCAATCACATTATAATACACTTACATTATTATTTTCGTTAGGAATTTCCAACCCTTTTGGTGGATATTTCAATACCCAAAAATGATTTTTTCTCAATTGTAAAAAAAATAACATAACTTTGAGCATGTTGTCCACATGGTTTGCACTTATTTCAAGGAAAATTTAAATAATATACCACAATTGTGTAAAGTTCTCTCATAGCTTTGCAGTCATGCAATTGTTTTCACATTTTGTGTATGCTAAGGTTTTCACATGTAATTTATTTTGTTAGTGTACCAATTTTATGTCAAAAATAAATGTGTTGTACTTTTGGTATCATTTTTTACCCATTCTTCAAAATTTGAAATAAACTACATTTTTATGAACTACACTACAACAATGGGTATATGTGCATCATAAGTGTTGTGAAAATAACATTTTTTGATATTTAATTTAATTATTTAATGTCAAAAAGTAATCTTGTCATGGCACTTTTGATGCCTATATAGGCAATTCCCTAGACTACATTCTACATGTATTCAATTTTTTTTAATTAGTTTCAAAAATTTCAAGGGGGAGCATTCTCATCTTTTATTTTTCAGGTTGTGTCCACCTTAAAAATTAGGAAGAGATCATATATTCATTAAAAGATTAGCTGAAAAATTGGCCATAAACTAAATGGCTGTGTTAGGTGATTTCTCACTAAAGCAATTTTTGAAATACTACAAAAAGGTTAGCATTTTAGGGAGGGCACATGAGATGCTATTTAATGGCTTTTGATAAAAAAATACGACAACTCTGTGTGGCACACTAATTTGAACCCTTTAATCTCCACCATTTAAAATAACTAGTAGCTTAAAAAGTATGTTTGGAGCACTTCAATTGTTGTTCTTGTTGCATCTTCAGATTTTTAGTGTAACTATCTTTGACTTCTCATCCAATTTCCTAATTTTTGAAAAAGGTGGCCATTTAATGCCACATTTTGGTCCTCCATGTTTGTACACTTATTCTTAAGCATAATTCCCCACTTCAAAAAATAGATCAACTTCTAGAAGCCATAATTTTTTATTTGAGCACTTGATTGAGGCCTTTTTAAAAAAACTAAAGAGCTTAAAGTGCCCTACAACATAATGATTCTAGGTTGACAATTGATTATTTTTTCTCACCCAAAATCAATGATCTATGGGTCCATATTTGAAGTTGAATATTTTTTATATGTTTTAGAACCTTAAAACTTTAATATCTCATTACCTATAAATGATCATTGCTTAACATTAACATTTTAACCATATGCCATTTTTTACCATGTTAAATCTTTGGGTAAATTTATAGGTCTATACATGCTCAAATGCTAACCTATTAAAGATAGAAAAGTTGTTAATTTTAGTCCTCATGAAAATCTTACTTTTTAAACCAAATAAAAATCAATTTTTTTTTAATGGTGATGCAAGATTTCTCTTATACCCTATATGCTCCTACACCAATTCAGGATGTAGGTTTGTTAACCTATGAACATCTTATTCTTGTGATGGAAAATATTTTTATTATTTAGACAAAATGAGATAGAAGATAAAATTGAATTCCCTTATGTGAGTGGAGTTTGTAGTCTTGTATACATTATGGTTTACAATAGACTAGAAATTATCCAAGTTGTGGGAGTCATAACCAAGTATATCTCTAACCTTGACAATGAACATTAGGTTGTAGTGAGGAGGGTCTTCAAGTATCTTAGAGATACATCAAAATGTTTGATTTACTACTAAGGAGGATAAACTTTGAATAAGATATATGATAGTGGTCATTGGAATAAAAATTAATAGAAAAGACTTTTGAAAAAAGGTCTACAAGTATTCAAAATCCAAGAATGAGGATATATAGAAATTAATAGCTAATACTATGTAAATAGATTTAGAATGCATACTTCACACAAGCAAATTGGAGGAGAAAATTTAACACAAGTTATATTTGGAGCACAAGGTTAAGTGGAGAAATAAGTTGGGGTAGTGTGAAAAAAGACATTGGCAATAACAATTGAATATAATAGTACATAATTTAAAAAGTGTAGAGTGTTTGATACATATACAAATTTAGTGGCAGAAAGGATAATAATTAGGGTAGTATGTATTTTGTGAAAAATGTATAATAATTTTTAATTAATCATGCTAGGAGAAGGTCACATGTAAGAAAAATTTAGTAGAGTTTATAAGAACACTTACAATAAGAGCTTGAATAAAACAAATAAGTATACTAGAAGGAATAATCACAAAGAAAATTGACACATAAATTCTCTCCAAGAAGACTCTCACAATGAAAAACCCTAAGCACCATAGTATTGAAACAAATATATTGTCAAGAACTACAAGTTACAATATAGTATCAATCTCAATATTTGTTGGAGATAGTTATTTTGAATGACCTCCAATAACATAACCTTGCATAAAACTACAAATATAATTTCCATATCAATTCCTATATATGCAGTCCACATAAATCTAGGAAACCAAGAATAGTTTTCCAAAACCATGAGCTCAAAATAATGAGCCAAAAACTATGGTTGAGATTCAACCCATATACCTCACCTCCAAAAGTAACTCATGATTAACCAATTTGATTCCCAAGACAAAGCAGAGTCAAAGCATGTACAAATAATTCCATGTTGGTGTAGAGACTACCTCTTACACATCCATAAATAATCAACCAAAGATGGTATTCATATCCCATCTAGTAGTCCCCTACTCAACAAATTATTATAGCTAAAAAATAACCAATGACACACAGTAGACTTCAAATTATTGAATCTCAATATTTCATGCAATTGAAGTGTCCTTTTTTGTGTGGGTGCATTATTTACAATGTTATAAAATATTACATAATTGCAAATTAGACCTAGGATTTGTGAGGTGAACAACATAATCCCTTATTCATAATAGTTTTGGATGTATCATATGTATTGCAAGAATTATACGAGTTACTCAACATAGTGAAGACAATGTTAGGGGCTAATTGTATCTGATTGTATCACAAACTTTCTCATCAAACATCTACATTATTGAATAATGTATCTACCTTCTTAATCATTACCCTTTTATCATTCATGTTATGGTGAATAAACTAATACTACATATTAATATTTTTCATCTATGCACATGAAAAAAGTAGGACTCTCAGTCAAACTAGTGACACTTGACCAATGATAGCTCTTGATTTTTTCTACTTCAATCCAATATTTAAACACAATCTCCAAACCCTTATTACCTCCTTATATGTTTGATTGTGAATCATGTACTCTACCTCTATCATCAAAATATAAACCAAATCTTGTCATTCTCACAGCAAACTAATTGAACCTCCAAATAAGTACATAACCACTAACAAAACTTGTACTATCCACATCACTTGCCCTATCAAAATCCACAAATCTCTCCATATCCATGTCTCATTCAAAGTTTAACATCATTAGTAGTAAATCAAACAATTTGAGATGTATTTCATTGATTTCAAAATAAAAAGTTATTTTTCAAAGGTATAAGTTTATTATTCTGGAATTGAGATACTTTGATGAATAAGTAAATATTGTATTAAAAATGAAAATATTTCATTCTTGGTGGATATCTTTGTATTATTTGGGCAAGAGTTCTAGTTTCATTTTTGGCAATAAAGAAACATTTTACAATTTGATGGAAGTCTAAAGGACGATAAGGAAATTTTGGTATCAAGTTTATTCTTCCTTCAGTGGTGCATAATAATACTTTGGTGGGTGGTATATGGAGGCTTAGATTCTCTAGCCTTGCATTAGTTTTGGATATTGGTGAGTTCTAGTTGTGTGTGGCTTCTTCTTTTCAAAACACAAGACTATTTCTTGACATTATAGCCTCTAAGCATAACATGCTATTTCCAATCTTTTGGTTGTGAAGCTATATCAGGAATGGATATTGGTGAGTTATAGTTGTGTGTGGGTGATTTCTAGCCTCTTTGCATTAGTTTTGGATATTGGCGAGTTATAGTTGTGTGTGGCTTCTTCTTTTCAAAACACAAGACTATTTTTTGACATCATAGCCTCTATGCATAACATGCTATTTCCAATCTTTTGGTTGTGAAGCTATATCAAGAATAGAGACCACTGAAGCTTCTTTACTGAATGTGATTCTCTCTCCATATCGAGGTATCTTTTTTTTTAAACATTTTATCGGTAATTCCCTTCATTAGTGTGGCCTCTTAGTTTATATGGCACAATAATGATTGTATGTTAACATTTTATTGTGAACGTGTTATTCCTTAGACATATCGTGACTCTTCTCTTCCTATACGAGTCTTTTGAAGAGTGACAACTCATATTTTTAGTTGCAGACATTGTGGCTATTTGACTATGGAGTGAGGACCTTCCTTATGACGCCATTCCCAAACACAAACTTTCTTAAATATAACCATACTAATTATAAAAATATTTTTCACTTAATTTACAATTCCTTTCTCAAATGACATCTAAAATCACATTTATGTTTAACATCTTGTTTCCAATCTTTTTGTGAGCCCAATTTTATTTTACTCCAAATCATATATTATATAACAAATATTAAATATTATTATCATTTTTTAATCAATACACACCTATTATCTACCCTTATTACAAACAATAGCTCCTCTTGGTTGATATTTCACTAAAATACTTATTATTAATTACCAAGTCTATCCTTAGACATCTTACTTGGAAACAAATACAACATCCCCAATTTTCTTAGTTTCTCTTCTATGGATGTATGCCTTCTTCACCACATAAATCTTGTGTTCATTTACCATTCCTCCTCATGCTCAATTTTTGGCACTAAAATACATTTTTAACTTCTTTATCATAAAAGAAGGGAAGGACAAAGTGATGGGAATGATTAAAAAAATGGTGAATGGATAATTTGGTAATAAAAAAATAATCTTCAAATCATGAAAAATATTTTATCACCTCTCCCAAAAGATGCAAGGAATGTTCATGAAATATGCCATGGAACTTCTCTACACTTTTAAATGTAATTTTTTACCGTGGCAGACAACTTCGATTAATAAATTCTAAATCACGGGAAGTTTTCTATAGGAGATCACATAAAGTTTGTAAGGCGCAGATTGATTCCCGACAGCTTGGAATGGCTTCTTGATAACTCGGAGCTTATGCACGCCATCCCGTACAGTAATCCTTCGAGCCACTTTAAGCAATTTTATTTGATAACCAAAAAAAATAAAAAATAATAGAAATATATTTACTTAATATTATTTTAAAAAATATTTATTTGTAAAAGTATATATATATATATATATATTTTAATTGGAATATGAATATATATATATTTTCGATTTAGGAGGGCAAATACCTATTATAGATCTATTTTTAGAAAATTCTGTATAAAGACGTGAAGAAATATAGTTTTTGAATAACAAATAAAATAAAAATTAATAATATTTTATTTTATCTATTATAATTTTTTTCCATATTTAATTATAAATATTAAATATTTAATTATTCATTACAATTACTATTGTAAATTTTAAACAAAAATGATTATGTGTGTGCAATAAAATGTTTGCTAAATAGATGATTAAAAGTGTTGGCATTGTGATGGATTTTGGAGTTGAGATGCAATATTTTATACTTATGAGTTTGTCATTGACGACAAATCTATCAGATTTGATGAATAGATTATAAATACCGATCGACTGGATGTATAGGTAAAAAAAATAAGCTAAGTGTTTTCATTGGTTAATAGGAAGATAGTAATAGAAACTATTTTGAGCGGTGATCGAGGTAGAGAGAACATTGGGTGGTGCGATTTTTACTGGAGCATCATTTTGGTTAGTCAAGTTCAATTTTGCAACCTCAACTGTTAACTCAATGTTTTGAGTGTTCGTATTTTGGTACCGTGTTTAGAGTGACAAATGATTGAGGCGGTTGATTATTTGTTGGTGCTTGGTAATAAAATTTTGTATTACATTTTGGGCCAGCATGTTAGGTATGTTTGGTGCTGATTTTCATGTGTATGGAAAATGTTTTGGACTGACTTGTGAAATGTTTTTTAAGCCCTAGCTGACTTAAGAACAATAGTATAAAAGCAAGCTAAATCATGTGATTTAGGGTGGAAAACCGTATTATTGGTGGTTGTGATCAAAGACAATGATAGATAGTTGCACCAGGATTCAGAGTTTGTATTGGATTTGTCAAGCAAGTAGTGCCATTTTTCAGATTGGTTAATTGAGTTCATTGCTCAAGGCTAACTCTAATAGGTTAGCAGGTTAAATCCCTTAACATGGTGGACTTTAACATGTCTCATTGTATAAATATTTTAACAGGGTGACTTCTGAGAAGGAGTTCAAAATCCTCTAGCAAGATAGATCTTAACAGATCTGATTATATTTCTAACAAGGTACTAGTCACTCTTAATTGGGTGAGCCCCTAACAGGGTATTGTAAGCTCCTAACATGGCAACTCTTTTTTACTACAGTGAAGAGATTTGTGGGTGCCACCCCCACTGTGGTTTTCTCCCTCTAACAAGGTTTTCCACAAGAAAAAAATAGTGGTGTTATGTGTTATGCTTTTGTGGATGCTTGAATTATTTTACTTCTATTGCATAGTTACACTTGCATGTTTGGTTGTATGAGATTTATTTAAAAGCATAATCAAATTAGTTGTTGAATTGGTTCATTACATGTTTCCACTAATTCACCCCCCTCTCAGTGCCTCTATATATTAACAATTGGCATCAGAGCCAACTTCCCTTGAAGAAGCTTAACAACTTGGGTGAGATCCCTAAGGAAGGCATGTAGAGTTATAAGTACAAAAGGCAACTTTAGGAAGCAGAGAAGGTAATCAATGAATTGAAAGATCAACTGAAGATGTCCATTTGTAAGAGGTAAGAACTTTGTGAGAAACTAAATGAAATCCAAGACTACATTGAATACTTGTCAGAACATGGATCTGAAGAATCCGAGGAAGCTAATATTGCAAATCTGATGAAGGCAAATGAGAAGTTGACCAAAGACAAAGAAAACCTAAGGAAAGAGCTTGAAGGTCTTGAGCAATTAGAATATGTGAAGAGATGGAAGCAAAAAGAATTATAGAGGATGCAAGGAAAGTTTCAGAAGAAGCCAAAAAGGTTATTGAGGATGCCCTAAAAGAAAAAGAGGAAGAGTTGTTTAGGTCTGTACAAGAGAATGTCATTATGCATGAAAGGCTTCATGATACAAGTGAAGGAAACCAATAGATCCTAAGTGAAAATGAAAGACTGGGGGAAGAGAAAGAGAAGTTGAGGAATGAATTAAAAATTGTGAAAGAAGCCAATGAGAAACTGAAGAACTATAATGAATGTTTTGAAAATCTTGATGAATAGTTGAGGAGTCAAAGAAGAACAAAGGAACTAACTAGTCTTGGATATACCAGTCAGGGTAACTTTAAAGTCGGCGAATCATCTGGACTGAATAAGCCCTATCAATATCCGAAGGTGAATTCAAGCAATTCTAGTAAGATACCCTACAAACCTATTTGTTACAATTATGGTTAGGTTGGTCATATTAGTAATCTTTGTAGAAGAAGGTTATTCAATAGGCCTAACACTTTTGATGGGTATTGCTATAATTGCAATAAGTATGGATACACTTCATATGGTTGTAGATCTAGGCCTAGTAGTAGATCAATTAATTGTAGCTTTAATGGATATTGTTATACATGCAATAAATATGGCCACAAAACTAATGAATGCGGGTCAAGAGTGAATAATCCAAGGTCACCTATGAACTGGGAAATCCCTAACCAAAGGGAGAGGCAATTCAATGTCACATTCTTAATTTGTGGGAACTATGGACACATGGCTGTGAATTTCAGAATGAGGACAAACATAGGCAATGTTGGACTATTGAGGACAACCTGTATGTCATGTTTTTATTGTCACAAGATTGGTCATCTAGAAAGAAATTGTAGAATGAGAAACCAATCGGTAAACTAGTCAGAGGATCAAAAGGGAAAAAATGTTAATGTGGAAGAGACCAAGAAATAGATGAACACGATCTAGAAGAAGAAATCAGATGATAAGGAAGAAAGTAAGACATTAGAAGGAACCACATCACCATCAGGCGTGGATGGTTCATCATCAAACTAAGTCACTATTGGCTTAGGGGCAGAAAATCAAGTAAGATCTATATCCTATCCCCTAAGATGTGTGCACGCTAAGCTTTATCAACATATTTAGATGCCTAATATTATGAAATAATCTAATGAAGAATCTTGTATTACATATGATTCTATGCAGTCGAATAACGATTTTTATGGCATAGTGACTGTTTTATGTTCTAACTTTTGCAATCAGTTAAAAGTACTATTTGACCATTGTATTTATTACTTGGAAATGAAATGTTAACAGGGAAAAAGAGAAGTTCATTTTTCACAATGCATTCTATGAGATAAGCAATGCACTTGTGAGTGACACTAAGGTGATTTGAAGTGATTTTGTGCTAGAATTGAAGTGGTGTTTAAAGAACCCTTATTGAAAAATAAAAATGGTATTTCTTTGTGTTGTGAAGGTTCCAAAAAATTTTTGTGAAGAAAATTATTGTTGGCACTATGAATACTCCTATATTGGTTGAGATTACAGAGGAACCAAGTCCAGTATTTAAGTTACGTCCTTTGAATGCGATAGAAATTGATCCTGCAGGAGCTTTGTCTTCAATACCCTATGGTGTGTTGTTGACTGAAGACATAATATCATTTATCTATTGTAATATTACGGATCTTGGTTCAAATCTTATCTTCAATGCATATATTGAAATGTGTAATGACTCTGGATTGAATGATGAACACAAGCATTTGGCAAAAAAAGGTTTTACTTACATAGTCAACCTACCTAATGATTTCAAACAGGAGTGGATCAGATATGTGCTAAGTCATGTTAATGATCAGTTCCTATGGTTGGATAGACCATATAAGATTACCAAGGAGATTATTCATGTAGTCACATGATTGTGCATGACTGATGATGTACCTATTCTAAGAATGATTCCTTCTGATGAGGTCACTCATCTAAAAAAGTCTAAACAAGATCAATGTGCTATGAAAATTAACAACATTGTAGACATCGAGGTCAGGTTTGCATATATGGTGATCAATTATAAAGTATATCAATAGAGTCGACTAAATAGTTTACTTGGTGGCGATATTCATGCTGCATATCAGATGGTGAAGGAGAACACAAAATATGACCTATGTGAGGTCATGAGAAGTAAGTTCTTTGTGAACATGGAGAGAATTAAGGACAAGAAACAAAATTTCAAGTATGGTTTATTTCTAGTATGAATATTATTCTACTTGAAAATTCATTTCCTTAGTATTGATAATGTTCAATGGTCAACAAATAAACTTGTAGTAGTGTAGATTAAGGAATATATAAGAATGTTAGAAAATAAATTTAATAGTGCTATGTGGATATCCATAAACAAATGCATGAGAGGGAAAGGATCCAAACTGGTATAGTAGAGAAGTACAATGAAGATCTATGTTTTATTGTAACTATCGATGCATGTATGATGCAAATAGTACAACCAAGAACTTCTTGGGATCTACCGATGGGTTATGAGGTAGATGGTGATATTGTATCACTTCATGCTAATGAGTTACTATCTAAGTCGATCGATGCTAGTACTCCCAGGTTTGGTACTTATGAAGAAACCTATCTGAAAATTCATTCATAATTAATGGCACCGGTGATAGAGAGAAGAGTGAGGAAAAAAGTTGATGACTTCTCCAAGAAGAGGGGTATCACAAAAGAAATGATGGATAATATTAGGAAGAATTTTGTATTTAAGGAGGCAGGGACCTTTGTTGTTGTTGCACTAGAAGTGGAAGATGTAGATGTTGTGTCTTCTACAATTGGTAAGGCAATAGGACAAGAAACTAGAAGTTCCACAATGCCAAAGGAGGCTCCTTCCTCTACTGCTAGAGCACATCCAAAAAGTAAAAAACACATCAAAGCCTGAACCTGTAGTGGTTAAGGAAATGGAAAAAGAAAAGACACCTATGGCTGAACATAAAACTTATAAGAGGAAGAAGGAAATGGCACAAGGCTATTGGGATTATGGAAAGGTGAGTTACTGAGAGGGGAGGGGTGAATCAGTAACCTTAAAAACTTTTTCTACTGAATCCTTAAGCAATGTATTTCATTAACTAGCTGACATATTATCTTTTCATCCATTCATAACATTACTGAAAATAAGAAATGCTTTCTAATCTAATATGTAAACATCCATGAAACTTCATACACAATACACAAGTATTTTGTTATCATAGAAACCCTTGTAAGAAAGTAAAAACTGCAGTGGAGATGACACCCAAAAAGTTTCACTAATTGTAGTAATAAAGTTTTTCGGTAAAGGCTACAATGTTTGATCACTTTTGATGATCTTACCCTGTTAGGAGTAACAATAAAGATTTTTAAGGATTTACTTGGTTAGAGGATTGAAGCAACACTATTAAGTGTGCACTTGGTTAAGAGATTTACAAAAAGACTTGTTAGGTCTACTCTATTTAGAGATTTAAGTCTACCACAATTGTTAGAAAGTAACAATATATTTGACATGTATGTAGAAACTTACTTTGCCTGATTTAAGATCTAATAAGTACTTAATTGTTATCACCTTGTTGTGATAGATTTCTTCTCTAAATTCTTCTCAGTAGCCTTCTGATATGATTTTGAATATAATCGTTGAATGCTCTATCAAAAATTTAACTTCACAACCCTGTCTGATCTTCAGATGTCTGTGTAGGTGGCTACTTCATGTATGATACTTGTAAAAATGACATCTTGATAGTTCTTCTATCAAAATATTTTGACCTATATTTTTTATGTAATCACCGATTTTCATGATAACCGGTTTGTTTGTATCCCATTACACATCACTAATTGAAGGAAATGAATTATGCAAGTAGAAAAATATACATACTAGTAGTGATCCAAAATTGCATGTGTTGGACTTAGCAACTCAGATTTTCCTCAGATTTTCTTCTAGTTGCCTCAACTTCATCTCAACGAGGTCTAGCTATAGTCCTTTCTTCACAATCTTATATGCAATGTCAACAACGCTGCAAGGAACACTGTTTGGTCTGCTAGACTGGAATACCTTATAAGCAATCATATATGCTCCAAATATAGTCTCAAGATCATTGATTTTGTTAATCTGCATACCTCTACCATCCCACTCGGCTCCAGTCAACTTTTGAATCTCTCCCTTTAGTGGATGCCTTAGGGATTTAACTTTATCTCACATAGGATAACCAGTGACCATATGAATAACATCCTTTGAGATTTAACGATCTTTGATGAGGATGTCATCGCTTATAAAAAATTTAGGGCTTCATGAAATCTCTATTTAAATAGCTCAATTTACTTCAAACTTGAATCGCTTCCAAATAGTTCTTGAAATTCTCAAATCGCAGTAGATAGCTTGGAATCTCTTTGCAAAAATCTCTCTCTTTTCACTCTAGTTCATAGTGTGAAAAATGAGTTGGCTCGACATGTATTTATACCCAAAAATCTTTCCTACTTAAAAGTTTTGCATTAAATGCTTCACCAACGACAACTCGGTTAACGATAAAACATTCGGTTATCTCCTTTTGATACATCATCTCGGTTAACACTAACAATGATTAGTTGACTACGCAACTTAGTTAACCTTATCATTTTCACCGCCTAACAAAATTTCACCTTGTCGTGCTTTCACCAACTATACTCATTTCAAGTTCAAAACATATAACAACCTAGTGCATCTTATTTCATGCTGATTTGGTATTCATGCAATAGATATAAGGAACTATTGTAAGATATAATTGATTAAACTTCAGTTTCCATACTTAATTTTTTTAGGTGGAGGTGGTGAAATCACCTAACCCAAAGGATGAGGTGTCACCGACTGTTGTGCTTGTTCCTATATTATCTTCAGTTGATCTTCTCCACATTTCACTTATTTTCCTTCTGATTCCATCAATCGTATTCTCATTCATATAAGCATTTAATTCTAGTGCTCGGTCTCTATAATCTTTACTTAAATGACCGACCTTGTGATAGTGTAGACATGCCATTCCAGAATTTATCCAGTTTCTAGATTTTCCTCTCTAGTGTAATCTCATACATGTTGTACAATTAACCCAAGTGTTGTAATCCCAATTGTAAGAATTACCTTTCCTTCTCGATTGACAGGTGTTGTTTTGTCTTTATGGTTTTCGAACTTATTTCATCTTTGTCCTGCATTCTTGTGATATATGTCCATGCATTTTTCAAGTGTGACAATGCTTTTCCATATAGTGTCTCTTAGGTGACTTATTTTTCTTTGATCTACACTTATATGCTTGATGTCCATACTTGTTGCAATTTTAACAATAACCTTCAAACTTAGGAGTAGAGTTAGGAATACCTTTAGCTTTTCTTGTGTGACCTAGTTTTCCATAGTGATAGCATGAGAGTTTCTTTGGCCTTGTATTTTCATAGGCATTCTTTTGTTCAGCTTGTTTTGATGATTCTCCCTTCTAGGTATAACCTAATCTAGTGGTGTTGTCTAGTCTTCTCTGACTATTTAGGAATTCATCCATCCTTTTGGTACTTTCTTCAATTTTCTTTATCATCTCATTATGTTGTTGTTGCATCTTCACTTCATTTTTTTAGTCTTTCATTCTCTTCCCTTAATTCACCAATATATTCCAATTTTCTAGCAAGCTCATTGTTTAATCGGTTGACTTCCCGACTCATGACAACCATCTTATTGGAAATTTCAAAGTTATTCTTGGTATATATATGTATTCTCAGTTATAACTGTAGTTGATACTCATTAATCACCTAGCTTGATGTTTATGCTTAGTTAACATGTTACTCTATTTTGTGCTCTTCTTGGTTACTATACTTGGTGTGTTGACCAACTAGCTTGTTTTCTTCCTTTACTAACTATACATGTGACACTAATGAAAAATTATAAACTAACATTCTCCCTTTTTGACATTAGTGACAAAAACACATATGTATTCCATAATCAAAATTTTCAAAACTTCAAAACTATATACTTCAAAATTGTAGACTCCCCCCTATCTATATGCCTCGGTAAGTATACATATAATACATATTTTCTCCTCTATAAGTATACATATATTTTCCCCCCTTTTTGGTAATAATGCCAAAACTGTATATACTTACATCTTATAAAAAAATTTCTGATGGGTTTTGTTCAAGTTGGCTAAGAGGTTTTCTGATGCAGGAGCATCCTGGGTGTAAGAGCAATCTTGCATCACCCAAAAATATTTCTGTTTTTGTATTTAATAAGGGCTATCTTGTGCAGAGTTGCTATTTATGGAAACTTGCTATTTTTAGTAAGTTGGTCTTATGATCTCGGAATGTTCTAATTTTACATATGGAGGTTCATCTCAATCATATCAGCCTGCCAGCAAAGTTTCATGGCTAGATCAGGTCTAGTTTTGAAGATATTGAAGATTTTCAGTATTGGCAGCAGGGCACAGAAACTTCGAACTCAGTTTTGAAGGCTTTAGAGGCCCCGGATGAGGTTGAAAATTTGGGTGATGGGTGCTTTGCGCAAATCAAGCCTGTAGAGCACTTCGTGGCATTTCCAGAATGGGGTTATAATAGCCAATCGGGTCAATGGGTGATGACTTATGGTCTTCGGAAGTTGGGTCACCTGAAATGGCGAAAAATAATTTTTCTTCAAAATTTTTGTTTGGGTTTCAAAACTCATTTTGAGCCGACTTTGATGTAATAAATTGTAAAATAAAATAATTCTAAGTTTGGTCGGCCCTAAGGGCTAAATTTCTAGAACCTTCTCGGGCGATGGAAATTGCCTATATAAAGAAGGCCCGTAGTGTTGTCTAGGGCAGTTCTAGGTAGTAGATCTGGGTATTGATTCGAGGCTTTGTCCTACAGAATATTGTAAGGGAATGCCCATGTGGCTTTGCATATTGTAATTTTGAAAGTTTGTAATTCCACATTTGTGGAGATAATAAGAAGCCAATTTTCTATTCTTGCATGTTATTGTTGTTGTTTCTCTATTTCTGTTATGTGTTTGTGGTATTAAGGGGAGCACCCTTCATCAAGTGGTATTAGAGCAGGAGTTCTTGAGTGTGTAAACATATCACTGACTGTGAGGTAGTTTGCACCAGGACCGTGGTTAGGGTTTCAGCGCCCATCGTGAAAATGCCTCCACGAAGAGAACATGGTGGAAGAGCTGGTGCTGTGACACCTGAGGTTAGAGAACTGCAGAGACAAGTGCAAGCATTGCAAGAAGAGATTCGCAGAGGAATGAATCTTAATGTCAGAGATGAAAGTGAGGATAAAGCCGACGAAGAATATCAAGAAGGAGAAGCTGAAATTGTGAATAGGAGGAAGAAAGACTTTTTCGAGTGATTTCCAAGATTGGGAAAAGACCTAAGATTGAGGTTCCTACATTTTTCGAAAATCTTAACCCAGAGGAATTGATCGACTGGATCAATGAATGTGAGGAATATTTTGAGTATGAAGATGTTGAGGATCCTGATAGGGTCAAATTTGCAAAGGCCAGATTGAAAGGTCATGCGAAGATCTGGTGGCAAGAAATTCAATTGGAGTGAAATAAAAGAGAGAAAGATAAAATCACAAGATGGGATCGGATGGTGGATAAATTGAAGTGACAGTTCATTCCTGTTGATTATGAGCTTGACCTACTAAAGAAAATGCAAAGTTTGAAGCAAGCAAGAAGATTTATTCAGGAGTATACAGAGGAGTTCTATCGACTCCTCATCAGAACAAGCCATGCAGAAGTTGATAAGGAGAAAGTTGCCCGATACCTTAATGGGTTAAGGCCAAGCATTCAGGAGGAGTTGAATCTGGTTCGAATGAATAGTATTGAGGAGGCATACTAGTTTGCCCTAAAAGTAGAGGAAAAGCTGAACAAGAAGTTTGAGAGCAGACAAAATGGAAGAGGTCGTGGTGGAAGATCTGGCAGATGGTCATATGGTGGCCGAAATGAAGATCCAAAAAGAAAGGATGAGGCCAGTAGCAGTCAGAATCAGAGAGGAAATAATTCCAATCATTTCCAGGATTAGAGTAATAGAGATCAGAGAAGAAGAGGAAGAGGACAAGGATCTGGAAGAGGAGGCTTCCGTGGAACATGTTTTCACTATGGAGAAGAAGGTCATAGGGCATTTGAATGTCCTCAGTGCCCAGGTAGAACAGACAGGAGAAATGAAGGCCAGGCCAGAGTTGCACATGTAGATGAAGATGCTAGATCGTCAAATTCTGAAGATGCCGAAAGAGGAGAAACACTAATTAACAGAAGAGTCTTGTTGAGTGGTGAGAATGAACCTGAACAAAGGAGGAGCCTGTTTTGCACTAGATGCAAGTGTGAGGGTAAATGATGTGATGTGATTATCGATAGTGGAAGCACTGACAATTTGGTGTCAGAAGAGATGGTGACAAAGTTGAAGCTCAAGAGATAAAAACACCCACATCCATATCGGATTGCCTGGGTGCAAGATGACCACAAGGTCATGGTCAGTGAACAGTGCCTGGTAAAGTTCAAGATCGACGGGTACCAAGATGAGGTACTATGTGATATCATCTCTATGGATGCATGTCATATGTTGTTGGGTAGACCGTGGCAGTTTGACAGATATGCTGTACACGATGGTCATGCGAATACCTATTCCCTAACAAAGGATGGAGTGTGACATAAGCTAAAGCCATTGAAGGAGACCGAAGAAAAGGTATGTGGTAATGCAAGAATAACATTTGTTGATGGAAGAAAATTCCTAGATGGTATGAGGCATGAGCATGTGTGTTTTTCTTTAATTCCAAAAGTTGGTAAAGAAGTAGAGGATGTACCTGTAGAGGTTGCAAATTTGTTGAATGAGTTTCAAGATATTGTATCTGATAATGTACTTGATGGATTACCACCGGTAAGGAAGATTAGTCATTAGATGGATTTGATTCCAGGAGCTAGTTTGCCAAACAAGGCAGCACACAGAATGACACCAGCAAAAAGTGAAGAGTTGAACAAACAAGTACACGAGTTATTGCAGAAGGGGTTGATTCGAGAGAGTCCGAGTCCTTGTGCCGTACCAGCAGTATTAGCACCAAAGAAGAATGGAGAGTGGAGGATGTGTACATATTCCAGAGCAATAAACAAGATCACAATCAAGTATAGGTTTCCATTGCCACGAATGGATGATATTATGGATTGTTTGAGTGGAGCTGTGTATTTCTCAAAGATATATCTGAAGAGTGGATATCACCAGATTTGGATTAGAGAAGGAGATGAATGGAAGACTACCTTCAAGACAAAGGAAGGACTGTATGAGTGGTTGGTCATGCCTTTTGGGCTAACCAATGCACCGAGCACTTTCATGTGGCTCATGAACGAGGTTTTGAAAGAATTTTTGGGTAAGTTTGTCATTGTTTACCTAGATGATATTTTGATTTTTAGCAAGACATTGGAGGAAAATATGATGCATATTCATATGGTGTTTGAGAAGTTGAGAGATGAGAAATTGTTGATTAATTTGAAGAAGTGCAGTTTTGTGAAGAAAGAGTTAGTGTATTTGAGATTTGTAGTTTCAGCAAAAGGTCTAAAAATGGACCCAGAGAAGGTACAGGCTATCCTTGAATGGCCTACTCTAAGGAGTGCTACCGAGGTAAGATATTTTCATGGTCTAGCTAGCTTTTACAGAAAGTTTATCAGAAATTTTAGTAGTATTTGTGGACCCTTGACTGAAACAATGAGAGGGGATCGAAAAGAGTTTAAGTGGACTAATGGGGCAGAAAAGAGTTTTCAATTGTTGAAACAAAAATTTAGAGAACAACCTATTTTAGCACTTCCAAATTTTAATAAGGTGTTTCAAGTAGATTGTGATGCTAGTGGTACTGCAATAGGAGCTGTTATGAGCCAAGAAGGTAAACCTGTTGCTTATTTCAGTGAGAAGTTAAATGATGCCAAGAGAAAATATTCTGTTTATGATCAGGAATTTTATGCTATAGTTCAGGCATTGAAAAAGTGGAGGCACTATCTGCTTCCTAAGGAGTTTGTTTTGTATACTGATCATCAAGCTTTGCAATATTTGAATAGTCAAGGAAAGTTGAATCAGAGGCATTTGAAATGGGTTGAGTTTTTGTAGAGTTATACATTTGTTTTGAAACACAGAAGTGGAAAGTCTAATAGGGTTGCAGATGCTCTTAGCAGAAGGAAACTATTGCTGACAGAGATGCAGATTGAGGTGGTTGGGTTCAAGGAACTCAACAATTTGTATCCAGAGGATCCTGATTTTGGTGAAGCTTGGAAAGCTTGTACAGAACCTGTTACTCTAGACAGGACGAAATGGCTAGATTTTATCATCCAGGATGATATGCTATTCAGAGGGAGTCAGTTGTGCATTCCACGAAGTTCTATGAGGGAGAATCTCATCAAGGAGAAGCATAGTGGAGGATTGGCTGGACATTTTGGTCGTGATAAAACCCTTGCTTCGGTTGGTAAAAATTATTATTGGCCACAATTGCAGCAAAATGTGAAGAAGTTTGTACAGAGTTGCAGAGTATGTCAGATGGTGAAAGGAGTGAAGTAGAATACAGGGTTGTATCAGCCATTACCTATACCAGAGAAACCTAGGGAGGATATCAGTATGGACTTTGTTCTTGGTTTACCGAGGACACGGTGGTGACATGATTCAATTTTTGTAGTAGTTGACAGATTTTTGAAGATGACACATTTTATTCCCTACAAGAAGACTAGTGATGTTGTTCATGTAGCAGAATTGTTTTTCAGAGAAGTGGTGAGACTACATGGTTTGCCAAAGACCATAGTGTCAGATCGAGATACTAAGTTTGTTGGATATTTCTGGTAGACATTGTGGAAGAAGTTGAAGATAGATTTGAAGTTCAGTTCATCACATCATCCACAAATTGATGGACAGACAGAGGTGGTGAATAGAAGTTTGGGAAATTTGCTGAGATGTTTGGTTGGAGATAAGCGAACAGGATGGGATTTGATTTTACCACAGGCAAAATTTGCATACAATAATTCTGTCAACAGGAGCACTGGTAAATCACCATTCCAGATTGTATATGGAAGTAGTCCAAGAAATGCATTTGAATGGAGAAAGATGGATAAAGGAGAAAAAAGTAGTGCTGAAGTTGAGGATTTTGCAGAACACTTGAAGAACATCCATGAGGAGGTGAGGAAGCATATTACCAAGATGAATGCGTAGTATAAGGCTAAGGCAGATGAGAAAAGGAGGCATAAGGAATTTCAGGTTGGGGATGAAGTCATGGTTCATTTGTGGAAGGAGCAATTTCCGGTTGGTACATATAACAAGCTGAAAATGAAGAAGTTTGGACCATGTAAGATATTGAAGAAGCATGATTCAGGAAATGCATATGAGGTAGAATTGCCTAGTGAGCTAAATATTTCACCAGTGTTTAACATTTTAGATTTGATAGAGTATCACGAAGGAGGTGTTGAAGATGAGGTTGCAGCAACATAGTGGAGTATTCCAGCAACCAGTTCAGATTTCAAGGAGATTGAAGACATACTAGATAGTCATGTTGGCAGAAGCACAAGGAACAGGACATATGAAGAGTATTTGGTCAAATGGAAAGGATGACCCGTTGAAGATTCATCATGGCTAACAAAGGAGGAGGTTAACCATCTTGGTTTTCCTCTACACACTTGAGTCGTGACAGGGTCACTTCTCAAATTACCTCAGATGTCTGATGCAGGAGCATCCTGGGTGTAAGAGCAATCTTGCATCACCCAAAAATATTTCTGTTTTTGTATTCAATAAGGGCTATCTTGTGCAGAGTTGCTATTTATGGAAACTTGCTATTTTTAGTAAGTTGGTCTTACAATCTTAGAATGTTCTAATTTTACATATGGAGGTTCATCTCAGTCATATTAGCCTGCCAGCAAAGTTTCATGGCTAGATTAGGTCTAGTTTTGAAGATATTGAAGATTTTCGGTATTAGCAGCAGGGCACATAAACTTTGAACTCAGTTTTGAAGGCTTTAGAGGCCCCGGATGAGGTTGAAAATTTGGGTGATGGGCACTTTGCGCAGGTCAAGCCTGTAGAGCGCTTCGTGGTGTTTCCAGAATGGGGTTATAATAGCCAATTGGGTCAACGGGTGATGACTTATGGTCTTCGGAAGTTGGGTCACCTGAAATGGCTGAAAACAATTTTTCTTCAAAATTTTTGTTTGGGTTTCGAAACTCATTTTGAGCCGACTTTGATGTAATAAATTGTAAAATAAAATAATTCTAAGTTTGGTCAGCCCTAAGGGCTAAATTTCTAGAACCTTCTCTGGCGGTGGAAATTGCCTATATAAAGAAGGCTCGTAGTGTTGTCTAGGGCAGTTCTGGGTAGTAAATCTGGGTATTGATTCGAGGCTTTTTCCTACAGAATATTGTAAGGGAATGCCCATGTGGCTTTGCATATTGTAATTCTGAAAGTTTGTAATTCCACATTTGTGGAGATAATAAGAAGCCAATTTTCTGTTCTTGCATGTTATTGTTGTCGTTTCTCTATTTCTGTTATGTGTTTGTGGTATTAAGGGGAGCACCCTTCATCATTTTCCCATTTGTCTTTCAAGATTTCTAATGCAATCTTCTCCAAACCAACTTGGGCATGTAGGTTGAATATGTGATCAACTACAAATAGCTCAAGTGTAGCCAATAGATCCTTTTCTTTCTTCACATGCCTCTGCATCACCTCAATGTGGGGTAACAACTCTACTTGTATCTCGGTTGTTTGATCCTCGATCTTGTCTTCTTATCTCCTTAGCTCATTTCTTAACCCATGTATATGCTTGAATTTTGCATAATGTGATTTAAATGCATGGGGTTTTGTAAGTAATATTTTTGCACTCTTTTGTAGATCATCATCTATCTGAACTTGAGCTTTTCTTTTATTTCTGTAGTGAAAGACTTTGATGTACAGAGCTTCTTCAAAGTTAGTAATACCTTTAGCTTTGCTTCTATGAACATTTGATGTGTGACCTGGTTTTCCACAATGGCATGAAAGTTTCTTTGGCCTTGGATTTGCATAGGCATTTTTTTGTTTAGCTTGTTTTGATGACTCTCCCTACTCGGTATAACCTAATCCAGTGGTGCTATCCAATCTTCTCTGACTATTTAGGAATTCATCCATCCTTTTGGTACTTTAATTTCTTAAGTTTTCTTTATCATATCATAATGTTGTTGTTGCATCTTCACTTCATTTTTTAGTTTTTCATTCTCTTCCCTTAATTCACCTATATCTTTCGATTTTCTAGCGAGCTCATTGTTTACTTGGTTGACTTCCTGACTCAGGTCAACCATCTGATTGGAAATTTTAAAGTGATGCTCAGTATATATGAATGCTCGGTTATAACTGTACTCGGTACTCGGTAATCATCTGGCTCGGTATTTATGCTTAGTCAAGACTATGCTTGGTTAACATGTTACTCTATTTTGTGCTCTACTTGGTTACTATACTTGGTGTGTTGGCCAACTAGCCTATTTTCTTCCTTTACCAACTATATGTGTGACACTAATGACAACTTAAAAACTAACAAAGGCTACAAAGATTCAAAAGGCAAGAACAATAAGAAGGATACAATTGAGGAAGTAGAACCACAAAAATAATCTGACAAAGAGCAAGAAGAATTGAGGGCCAGTGGGAAAAGATCAAAGATTATTAGTATGACAAGTGAGAAACTAGTGAAATCTAAGACTAGGAGAACTTTCATTTTTGATAGCATAGCTGAGAAAATACGAGAATATGGAAGTGTGGTTGATGCCAACCGATGCTATGAAAGATATGATGATGAATGTAAGCAAAAGATAGAAGATGCTATTATATATAGTTTACATAAGTTTCACAAAGGACCTAGTGAACTGTATAAAATGATACCTAAATCACTTTACAAGAAGATTGATGTAAGGTGGAGATATGATCTAAAGATAGATAGAGAAATGATGGAACAAGCAATGATTCAACTTAAGCCTAAATTGTCTATGGAATAAGTGAAGCTTTTAATTGAGGCTATGAGACTAGTTTTCAGAACAAGAAGTAGAGTATGTAGAATAATCATAGGTGAATCACAAGAAGCTCATGATGAGACTCTTGATGTAATGAAGAAGAAATTGGAAGAAGAAGATGAATTGATGGATGATACCCAAGAGGAGAAAAAAAATCAAGAGGCTACCATTTAAGAGGTAACAAGAGATGAATTTGTCATTGTTGAATAATTGATTGAAGGAATTATCAGTGATATACCATCTGATACTCCACAAAAAATTCATATTGTTGAAGTTGAAGATGTAAAAAGAGAAAAGTGTGCACATAAGGATAAGATGGAAGAGATGATGATACCTGTTACAAATGTAGTTGGATAGAAAGATGATGTTGGAAAGAAAGATGAAGTTCATGAAGTTGATGTTGTAACTCGATCAGTAAAAAATAAATTGGATCTTAGTGGAAGTTTAAGTTACAAGAAGAAAGGAAAGGCTATGGATATTCCAAAGGAAGAAATTGTAGATGAGCTTGGAGAAGAGCATGTTGAGGTCATTCAAGGATATATTGATGTTACCAAAATTATTCCTAGTGAATTGATGAAAATTTTAGAGATACTAAAGTTGAAATCTAAAAGGGATGAACTTAGAGCTAAAAAGAAACATGACCAAGTACTTCAGTCAACTAGAGAAATTCTTCTAGACCTTGTACCAGAAGTTGACTATGATTCTAATGCTACACCGATTGAGCAGATGGATACTTTGATCAATGCTATCATTGAGAAAGTTATTAGTTTAGAGGAAGCTTCCATGTTTAGAGAAAAGATGGATAATGAAAAGAAGAGGATGATAAGTTAATAAATAATATTGCATCAGATAAAGGGAAACTTATAGGTCATATGAACAAGATGCATGAAACATTGAAAGAGATTAGTAAATTACTTACTAAATTTTATGAATTTTCATTGTTTACACAAGATTTGAAGTTAAAGAAAAATGAAGCTCAACATGAACTTAAGTCTTTATTTTCTAGTTTTGACCCTATTTCAAATTCAGCTACCACTTATGGATCACAAGTTAAAGTTGTCAATCATAATCTGAAGACATTACAAGAAGAACAAGATAAGAGGGTCACTACTTTACTAGAGTTTCATATTTATTTGTTTCCTTAAGTTGATGTAATGCAACAAAATGTTAGGGATTCAGATGAAATACTCGAGTCACCAGATATGATTTTACTTGAATCTATGGAGGAGTTAGCTTCTATATTACATGGATAGATTCATTCCACATAGCACTTGTAGAAGTCATGAGAGAGTTCTTTGGAGAGATCCAAAAATGAACGGTTGTGATTGGTAAGATGATTTCATTTTTTATGTTCACTTTTGTACCTTTTTCATTGCTGTCAAAGGGGGAGTGATAAGAGTAGTGAACATAAAGTCAAGGATCAAAGGGGGAGTATTTTGAGTTATATGCATTTATGTGTATATATTTTTTGTGAGTCAATGAGGATTTAATTATTTTCACTATGTCTTGTCATCAATGCCAAAGGGGGAGATTGTTGGCATTATGATGGATTTTGGAGTTGAGATGAAGTATTTTATGCTTATGAGTTTTTCATTGATGGAAACTCTATTAGATTTGATGAATATATTATAGATATCGATCGAATAGATGGATAGGTACAACAAAATAAGCTAAGTGTTTTCATTGGTTAACATGAAGACAATAACAGAAAGCATTTTGAGTGGAGATCGAGGTAGAGAGAACATTGGGTGGTGAGATTGTTACTAGAGCATCATTTTGGCCAATCAAGTTTAGTTTTCCAACCGCAACTGTTAACTCGATGTTTTGAGTGTGTTGGTATTTTGGTAGTGTGTTTAGAGTGAACTGATTGAGTTACTGATTGGTACTTGATGATTAGATCATCAAGGTGGTTTATTATTTGTCGGTTCTTGGTAATACAATTTTGTATTACGTTCTGGGCTGACATGTTAGGTATGTTTGGCATTGATTTTCATGTGTATAGAAAATATTTTGGGCCAACTTGTGAAATGTTTTTTAAGCCCTAGTCGACTTAAGAACATTAATATAAAGGAAAGATAAATCATGGGATTTAGGGTAAAAAAAATATTATTGGTTGTTGCAATCAAAGATAGAGATAGATAGTTGTGCTAGGATTCAGAGTTTGTATTGGAATTGTCAGGAAAATAGTGTCATTTTTTAGATCAGTTATTTGAGTTCATTTCTCAAGGCTAACTCTAATAGGTTAGTAGGTTAAATCCCTTAATAGGGTGGACTTTAACAGGTCTCATTGTATAAATCCTTTAATAGAGTGACTTTTGAGAAGGATTTAAAAATCCTCTAGCAAGGTAGATCTTAACAGATCTAATTGTACTTCTAACAAGGTACTAGTCACACTTAACTGGGTGAGCCCCTAACAGGGTATTGTAAGCTCCTAACAAGGCATCTCTTTTTTACTGTAGTGAAGAGATTCATGGGTGTAATCCCCACCTTGGTTTTCTCCTTCTAACAAGGGTTTCCATGAAAAAAATAGTGGTGTTATGTGTTATGCTTTTGTGGACGCTTGAATTATTTTACTTCAATTGCATAGTTACACTTGCATGTTTGGTTGTATGGAAGTTGTATAAAAGAATAATCATATTAGTGGTTGAATTGGTTCATTACCCATTTCCAATGATTCACCCCCCACCTCTCAGTGCCTCTATTTATTAGCAAAAATTCTAAGCTAGAAATCCAAGGTACACTATTAACTACAAATATTCCAGATAAAAGAGTTAAAAGGAAGCTAATTGAAATAAATTTGAAAGAAACATATAAACAAACTAGAGCCTATTTTGATGAGGATGTCCTTTTGATGTTATGATTTGATATGTATGCTCACTTTGTACTTCCAAGGGTGCTCAAATTAAGCTTCATGATTATGCAAAATGATGATAATAAAGGTTTGATAATGATGATGTAACTATAATAATAATCCTAAAATGTGTGAAACTATGCCAAGATGATACTAAATTGGATGTAAAGAATGCAATTATGGGTTCTAAGATGAGCAAAAAATTTGGAATTATATAATTACTATGCATGAATGTGGATGAAATGTGAAAGAAATAGATGGGTGTAAATAGGATTTGAGTGCAAGGTGAGGGATGTCCAAAATGCAACACTTGTCATCATAAATGACAAGTGACATCTTAAAGGATGACAAGTGGAGAGGGGGTTAGGTGTCCATTTTAGAGAGATGCCACCAAAATGGGAGTTATTTTCATATTTAATAAAAAAATAGGAATGTGCACAGATAAGGGCATGGTTAGGATAAGGTTGGTCTGAACCTTAGGTTAGTTGAATGGTTAGTTAGTGGGTTGAGGGTTAGATGGAGGTTAATAGGATAAGGTTGGTTGAGATCAAGGGTTAGTTAGTGCGTTAGGTTGGAGGGTTTGATTAAAGGAGGGATAAAGCGAGGAGACACATGAAAAACATAAATAAATTATTTTTAAATTAATTCATTTTTTGAGCAAAGAGGAAAATGATAAATAAATGAATTAAAAAAGACAACTTATTTAATTTATTTTAATTAATAGAGGAAAGGGGTAGTTAATTAATTAATAAAGGTATAGATTAAATAATTAGATTAATTTAGTAGAGGGATAACATTTTTTAATTAAATAACACTGAATTACAAACTAAAAACAATCCACATTGAGAGTGGAGAAGACTAGCAACCGAACCCAAACACTACACAACAAATGCTTGGGCAAGATCTAAGAGAGTGCTAACACCCATATCTTTAAGATGCCCATGTAATACCCCCAAAATGGGCTTCAGTCTCATTAATCTCCTACATCGACAAATCGATCGAAATTGACATCAAAGTCCTAACCTAAGGCACATCTGCACATCAGTTTATCAAAACCCTAATTGATTTTATCCTAATTCTACATCGAGGAATATTCCTAATTTATCATATTTATTCTTAATTATATTATTTAGTTTTGACAATAAATAAAAAATCCTACGAATAATTGATTAAATTCTTATTTAATTGATTAAATCCAGTTGTCAGTATTTAATGATATAGTTTGGAATAAAAGTTTGATTTAATAATTGATTAATCCATAAATCAATTTTTTTAAATTAGTTAAGTTGAGAATAAATCACTTAATTATTAAATTAATTCATATTAAATCATGCACAATCATAAAAGCAGTCAACTTTAAATCAATTATCAATTTCAATTAGTTAACTTTCTAAACTTGACATGTGATTGTGAGTTGAAAAAGTGAACTAAACTCTATTTTGAGTTAAAAAGTGGTTTTGCATGATTTTATGAGTTGATCTATTCTTGATTTATTGTTAACTAAAAAATCAACCTGAGTTTATGAAGAGTGATTTATGGCTTTTTTCAATGCATCCTAAAGCCTTTGATTTCTATATAATCAAGGCTTAGCTCTTCACAAAAGAATCCCTCAAATTTGCATACTTACTCTTGCTAATTTGCATCTGAAGAATCAAGCTTTTGCAAACAAGGTGATTGTGAGATTTTTGTTATTGTTTTTGAATATTCATAGCATTCATTCATATCATTGTTAGAATAGATCAATTTGCATATCATTTCAATTCATTCTAGATTAGTTTTCAAATTAGTTTTTCATCTTATTGCATACAAAATCCAAAAAAATAGATTAATCTGCATTCATATTTCATCCATCTTTAGCATTAAATCCTTCGTTTAGGTATTGCATTGTCACTGATCTTGATCTGAATCTAAGAATACCATACTCACACATACTAGAAGATAATAAATCACCGGGTTAGCTATATTGTTCTTATTTGCAGATTTCTTGATTTGCTAACCTCTAATGTTTTATTGAAGTGTTGTGTCTCCAGCTAGGTACAAAATTCACATGCACATTTATGGTGCCCACTATGGGGCCCTGAAATGGGTTTCCATTCTTTTCTATCAAAACTACAATTTTTATTTTCTATCAGTACAATTTTTGTATGACATTTGACAGATTGTCATGCTAGGACCTATTGATTGTTGTATGATAGTTGGCATTTTTGAGAATCATCCCAGTTGTTTGGTATTGTTGTTTGGGACTTACTCTATCGTGTGTGCATAGACCCACTATCATCTCATGCCTGGATTGTCATACGAGAGGTAACATATTGTCATATGAGTTTTGGTACCAGAAATTCAATTGTCGTATCAGATTTATAGGTAGTCTTTTAGATTTTGATTTCAGAATTGAACTGATAGCTAACCCTAACAATTGATATCTATTGTTTCTGATTGGTACTTACTATTTTGGCTCTCAGGAAAGCGCAACAAAATTGCAAATCAGGTAAAATCTACTAAGCGTGTTGTGTAGGAACTCAGGTATTCTGCTACAGTTTGATAACATTTCAATTTGGGACATAAAAATGAACCTCTCACGTGTCTAGCTTGAATGTCTTCCCTGCTTTCATAAAACACACTTCAGTTTTCGGCTCTAAAAAGAACATAGATTTACTTTTTGCATATCTGTTACACATAGTAATTAGGCCCTATGAACACCATTTGTGGATTTCTTGAGAGACTGGGATTCATTTGCTTGTTTTTCATGCGAAGCTCTTCTTGAAGATAGATCCTGTTGTAGGTAGGGAGGATACTATTATTATCTCACGTTCTACTTGGTTTAGTCCTCAACTTTGATTGGTACGTTCTCTCTTGGTCCCACTTAGAGAGCTTGCTAGACATTGTTGTTGACATCACAAACCTTGGTGAGGTAGTTTCAGTCTTAGTGTGTCAATTGATCTGTTTGTTATGTTTTGGTGAAGTGAAGAGGCTAGAGGATTATGCTCTACTCCCTTTTTGGGTAGTATCAGAAACTCAAATCCTTGAATCTGAACTAAGTTCCCCTGTGGTTCTTTTTGTGAGTCACCTTTAGAGAGGGTTAACCGTAGTGGACATTCCCTTTATTGGTTCAATGATGTGGATGGAACCTCAAGCGGTAATAACTATTTTCACCATGGTAGCAGCAACCGCTATATAAATGTCCTTGTAAAAGAAATCTCCACAGGTGTAGTCTCTTGTTGGGCTATCAGATCTCCTTAGTAGCTCTTGATTGATTAAATTCTCAGACTGTGTCAAAACCCTGGTGTGCTTGGATTGGATTTCACCCTCTTGAGATTATAAAATTTGCAGAGTCAAACCATTACTAAAAACCCTAGTGAGGCTAAATTTTTATTTTCTAGGACTATGTGCGTACTTGCAAAACTTTTGAGAACATACACAAGTAGCATTCTTAGGGATTAGAACAATAAGTCACCATTCTTGTTCATGTGCAAGGTTTCTTTATCCCTTTCTCATTGTTTGAAGATGATGGCTTGTTCCCTTGATTGATGTTCTGCATGCCTGATATCTATTTGGTTATTGAAAATGAACAAACCCGAGACAAATTGCTACATAGATCTTCAAACTTAGACATAAAATTTTCCAGACAACCTGATACTGAAAATTGAAAAAATTACAAAATCTGAAGCAAATATCCTTTCTGGTGTCAAATGTCATCTTGAAACTGCAAAAGTCGTATGAGTTTTTCCAATTGTCATACTAGAACCCTCATATTGTCATATGGGAGACTGTATACTATTGTACGAGTGTTGTCACAAAAGTCAAGAATTTTTTTTACCTGGTGCCAATTGTCATACGAGTCTTGTCAAATGTCATGCTAGAGCCAACCCAAACTCGTACGAGCCTAGAGAAGCTCGTATCAAAATTTTACAAAGTTGTTAGAAACCTCTAAAATTTGTTAGAATTCTAGTTTTTACAACCAACTTCTAGATTTTCTCAGAAAACTTACTGTGTCAGGAATAGAGTAGAAACTAGAAGAATCCAACTAATTTTCCAAAAGTGGTCTCTTGAGTTTGATCCAGTCTTTTGATTTATCGATTTGAATCACATTCATCCTATGTCAAAACCTTGTCAAATCATCTTCTAATTCAGTCTTCAGCAAAATGGCTAAGTGTTGCGAGCTCGTGGACCTGACATCTTTTGGGCATCTACCCATACATCTAGGGCACAGTATACTTCATTTATGTCCAAATCAATCTTCAATCAAACCAATCTTGACAAGGTTGCGTCATTTGATCTTCTTGAAACAAGTCATTCTTCATTCATCTTAATCTTTCTCTTTTGCTTCACTCGAAGTTAATGGTGGAAACTAGAGCTTCCTCACAAAGAAAACAAGGAGAACAACCCAGATTCTCTTTAGCAACATCTTCTATGATTGCTCAAACATTTCATCAACCTTAAGACACCAATCTATTTAGAGAGGATGCTCTTGGCAACATCTACTTGAAGGGTGGTTACAAGACTCCTCATGTATCAATTCACAGTGGTTATCAACAAACTCCCCATCAATCAATCCCTGGTAGTACTCACAACAAAACTATGTCTCAAGGAGGAGGAAACCAAGGTTCTCAAGGTCATCAATCTAATCATGGCGGAGATCCAGAACCAACCCCATCTGAAATCAAGCGGTATAGAAATGATGATGAATTTTGAAAAATGATGAAACATTTCTTGCAAGAAGAGAAAGACGCCTACTTCTTGGACCTAGCTCGACAAGGAGCCAAACTTCCTCCAAACTATAATGTTGAAGATATCATCACTCAAGAGGAAGAAACTCCTATCACAACCATGATGAAATAGATGCATGCTATGCAAGTCAAATTAAAAAAGATGGACAAAGAGAAAGAACCCAAAGAATTTTCTATGGAGGCTCTATGCCTCTTTCCATTTGATAAAAACTTGTACATGCCATCATTCCCAAAAAGAGTGGAGATACCAAAATATGATAAATATGATGGAAACTCTAATCCTCAAGATCATGTTAGAGAATTTTGTACTCAATCTATGGAGTTTATGCATGAACCAACCTACCTAATGCATCTTTTCCCTCAAGCTCTGGGAGGGTTAGCCATTCATTGGTTCTCTAAAATGCCTCCAACAATCAAAACTTTTGAGGAGTTGATCAAACTATTTTACCAACAATACTCCTACAATATTTAACATCCAATCACCATGATCGATATCTGGAATCTGAAACAAAACATAGGAGAGCCCTTCCTGAATTTCCTCAAACAATGGAGGAAGAAGTTTTCTCTCTATGCTCAATCTATTCTGGAAACTGAAAAACTCAAAATCTTCATCAACAATCTAATTCCAGAACTCAACTATCATCTACAAATGCAAAATCATACTTCTTTTGAGAAAATGGTGGAAAATGCCATAAAAATTGAAAATATGCTTTTTCATAAGGGAGACATATTGATTAACAAAGATAGCAAGTATGAATTTGGTTCTAGTTCCAACAACAAAGACAAAGTCAAATTATGGAATAAGAACAAGAATCTTGTAACAGATGGTGTTGTAGATCACATTAGTGCTCCATCAAAGGCACCCACATTCAATCTCACCATGGGCACCCAAGCCATAAAAGCTTCTAAACAAAAGGCATCTGAATCATCCAAAAAGTCTAATGACTATAAACCATGGGTTTCAAAACCAAAGTGCGAGTTCACTCCTTTGGGTGAGTCCTTAGAATCTGCCATGAAAATGCTATTGGCAAACAAAATCATCACGTTGCCTAAGATTAAATTATTCGATCCTGAACCTAAACCAAAATGGTGGAAAGAGACCGATTTATGTGATTTCCATCACAACAAGGGTCAGAAAACCAATAAGTGCATACGGTTAAAGCATCTCATCCAAGAAAAAATTGATGAAGGAGAAATTGTAATTGACAATCATAAAACCAACAATGATCATACAACATTCATGGAACCATTTCTAAAGCACAATCAAGGAGATTCATCTTCTAAGACTAACATGGGTGCTAAAGTCAATTATGCCTACTCTAGAAACAATGATTTCATAAATATGGTTGAACCATGCCTATCTGAACATTCCAATGTCATCACTATTGTAAGAAAGGATAGAGATAATCAATCAACAAATGCAGTCACTTGATCACAAGCTCAGGTACACCTACAAGGACAAAACCCAGGTTCATCAAACACCCCTAAGGTGCCTTTCAATCTCTCATCTTCTTCTAAATAGAGGGCTTCCTCAAAATCAACTCCTAAAGAGACCAGGACAACATCATACAACATTGTCCAATAGCTCCAGCATACCAATGCAAAAATATCCATGTTTGAGTTGCTTCAAATATCTCCTGCTCATAGAGATATTCTGGATAAAGCTTTACTCAGTTCCAATGTTCTTGATATTCTTGATCTAGATAGATTCCAGACTATGGCTGGTTATCTAACATCACACCGGTATATCTCCTTTTCAAAGGAATATGAAAATTCATTGAGTCACCCGCATAACCAAACCTTGCACATTGAAGTCTTGATCCAAAACCATTGTGTCAAATGCGTGTTGATAGATGGAGGCATTGGTCTAAATATCTTTTCCTACAAATTGATCACACAACTGGGATTATCAAAAGATGTTATTGATCCTAAAAATAAGATTACCATAAAGGCATATGATGAGCAAGAAAGATCTTCCAAAGGATCAATTGCCCTACCCATCAGAACATGACCAGTTATCAAAGACATCACCTGTCAAGTTCTAGATCTTCCTTTGGCTTACAAATTTCTTCTAGGGAGGCCTTGGATACATGAAATCCAAGCTATTCCATCAACATACCATCAATGTGTGAAATTTCCTTATGATGGAGTAGAGGTAACAATTCCAGTTGACATATCTACATCTTGCAATGCCTTGAAAGAAAGTGCTGACAAACTTGTTCCTCATAATAGAGAATCTTTCCCCAAGAAAACAAATATTACCTCAACATCCAAGATGGAAGACATTGCCAAAGAAGTCAAAATTAAGGAAATAGGTATTGGAGAATACACAATGGAACTAGTTATATCTCTCACATCTCTTCCATTGTCCCCAAAATCTTATGGACAACCTTCAAACAAGGTGAGACCTACAACTAAGGAATCTCAAGTCATATTTAATGGAAGTTTTATCACAGAGAAAGTATGCAAGCAAGAATCTGATGAAGAAGAAGTTATACTAGCATGGTTATACAAAGATGAGTCTCAATCCTAGACAGTTCAGAAATGTGACTCTAAAATGCCTAAAATCCCTATTGAATCTTATGGACCAGGTCATAAACTCATGTCTAAAATGAGGTACACTGGAAAAGGACCTCTATGAACAATAGGCAAAGGCATTATAAAACTAGTTGAACATTGTGGAAGGATGACCAAAGATACTATAGGCCTGGGATATCAAAAGAAGCCTTTTCATCTCAGCAAAAATTCCCCACATGTCCTAGAGAAGATTGAACCATCAACATAGACTCAACCAGAAGAAGAAATACCACAATCAAAAAGTGATGATTCAGACACCTCTGATCTTATTCCTTATGAATGTTTACCTCAAGAAATACTTGATCTTCTTAAAGATGATGAAAAACCTGAGGATAATATCAATGTAGTAGATACACAAGAACCTACTACTAAACTAAAGGAAGGTAAACATGCCACAATAGTTGAACACTTGGGATACAACAGTGATTTTGAAACATACTGCCATGAATATGAATTATGCTCAGAATCTAAAGGCAATTCTGCTTGGGGAATTCATCCCATCTTCACTCATGTTCTTAATTTTCCAAGAAATCCAGATGAAGAATCAAATGACTATGAATGGGGAGTCATTCCAGAAGAAGATAAGCTTATCACTGAAAAACACATTGATGTCATTCACCAATATTCACCTAAATCTGACGCGAGTCTAGAGTGAAATGAGAAACTTAGTGAGTCTGATCCACCTATGGCTGAAGTGGAATCCAATAATGATGTTGAGAATATTCATGAATTGAACATTCTGAGTAGTAATATCACTTGTTACTTTGAGAGTCGGGTTAGGACAAATGATGACAACACCATTTCCCAAGCCTCCCCTACATTGACTATCCAACACCTAGATCTTATTGACCAAACTGCTACTGATCCAAACTGAGATATCCATACCTTTTTAACTAACTATGTCCTAGCTTGCTACCTCAATGTAGTGGAACCTATGACAACTTCCATCAATGAACCTAGCATTAGCATGATAGAGTCAGATATCAAATATCTCAGTCAGAAAAATAAGAGTAAAAAGAAAAAGAGTTATGAGGGTGAAAACCACTATGTGGTAGTCTTAGAACCTAAAATAGTAAAAAAAAAAGATGTATCCAAAGGTGAAAACCTCTTTGAGGTGCCTAAGGATGAGATATTTGATGTTCTTCCAAGTCATTTATAGGAAAAATCTCCAGTATTGATAGAACCAACTCAATCTATCAACTTGGGTACACCAGAGGAACCATAGTTGATTCATGTAGCACAATCCCTATTAGAAGAAGAGAAACAAGCATTCACAACTTTCTTAATAGATAAGAAGATCAAATTCTCATGGAAATATTCAGATATGCTAGGGTTCGATCCTAATTTGATATTGCACCATCTCTCTATAGCTCCAGGAGTCAAACCTATTAAGAAAAAGTTGCAAAAGATGCATCCACATGTCGCACTCCTTGTCAAAGTTGAGCTAGAAAAGTTACTAAAAGATGGATTTATTTGAGTTATAGATTATGGAGAGTGGATCTCCAACATTGTTCTAGTATCAAAACTAGAAAAATCTGTAAGACTATGCACAGACTTCAGAGACGTAAACAAAGCATGCCCTAAGGATGAATTTCCACTACCAAACATCGATATGATAGTGGATATGGCTGTGGGCTTTAAAATGTATTCTTTAATGGATGGTTTCTCTGGATACAACCAAATCAAAATTGCTCTAGAAGATCAAGAGAAAATAGCTTTTACATGTGCATGGGGTACTTTTTATTGGAACATCATGCCATTTGGTCTGAAGAATGTCGGTGCTACATATCAACGAGCTATGACATCTATCTTTCACAATATGATGCATTAAACTATGGAAGACTATGTTGATGAAACCTTAGCTAAGTCTATGATACGATTAGAACATTTGAATGACTTGAGCAAAATACTGGATAGAATGGAGAAGTTTAGTCTCAGACTGAACCCTAAAAGGTGTGCTTTTGGTGTTACTTCTAGAAAGCTCCTAGGCTACATTATTTCAAAGAAGGGCATTGAAGTAGATCCTGCTAAAGTCAAAGCTATCATGTAGATGAAACCTCCTAAAAATATCAATCAAATGCGAACTCTACAAGGGAGGGTACAATCAATCAGACACTTCATATCTCAACTAGCTGACATATCACAGCCTTTAACAAAAATATTACATAAAGGTGTGACTTTTGCATGGAATGAGGAATGTGAAAAGAATTTGAATCATATCAAGCAGTACCTATCAAATCCTCCCATTATGATGCCTCCTATTCAAGGGAAGCCATTGATTCTATATGTCTCTTCCATAGATACATCACTGGGGGCATTGCTAGCGTAACATGATGACAATAAGAAGGAAAGGGCTATTTACTACATCAGTAGAACATTGGTAGCATATGAGAATAATTATTCAATGACTGAGAAAGCTTGTCTAGCTATGATCTTTGCATCATAGAAACTGAGACACTACATGTTAGCTCATACAACACAACTAATAGCTAATATTGATCCACTAAATTACCTACTAAGCAAAGCTTCTCTCACAGGTAGATTAGCTGAATGGGTGATGCTATTGAGCGATTTTGACATAGAATATGTTGAGAGAAAAGCTATTAAAGGCCAAGTCATTGTAGATCAATTGGTTGAAGCACCATTGTTTGATGATACACCATTATAGATCTTATTTCCTAATTCATCCATCATGTACATATCTTCTAGGACTTGGCATCTTTTCTTTGATGGATCTTACACATAGAATGGATCTGGAGCAGCCATATTATTCATAACACACAAGGTTACTCAATACCCAAAGCTTTTAGATTAAAATTTCCTTGCACAAACAATATTTCTGAATATGAAGCTCTACTTAATGGTATGAAGATAGCAATTGAGTGGCGAGTAATAGAGTTGCACATTCATGGAGACTCATAGCTAGTCATACACCAAGTCAATGATGTGTACCAAACAAAAGATGAGAAACTTGTTCCATACAAACGCATGGTAGATGACTTAAAGAAGTATTTCATATCTATCACATTTGAGCATATTCCTAGAATGGAGAACATGCCTTTTGATGCTATGGCGACACTATCATCTCTACTATAGCAGCCCGAACATGAGCTACGCTATGAGTTCCTGGTGGAAGCATTATCATTTCCTGCATATGATTCCCCCAAAACCCGCATGATCTGCACTTTTGTTGGTCATGATTCTTCCAGATAAGAAAACCTATACTCCTACCTTAAAGACCAAATCATCCCTGATTCCTTCAACCGCCATGAGATATGATACCTTATCTGAAATACATCACGGTATGTCATCATTGGTAATGATTTGTACAAAGGAAGTCTAGATGGTACACTTTTTAGGTGTTTAGAACGTGAAGAGTCTCAACGTGCATTAGAAGAAGTCCACAATGGTATATGTGGATCACATTCCAACGATTTAACACTAGCTCAAAAACTTATTAGGGCTAGGTACTATCGGGTTGAGATGGAAAAAGAGGCTATCAAATATGCTAAGAACTGTCAAAAGTATCAAGTACATGGGAACTTGATTCATGCACTAGGGTGAGATCTGGTTCCCTTTACTACACAATGGCCTTTTCAACAATGGACATTGTATTTGATAGGTGCTATTTATCCACATTCTTCTAATGTACATACCCATATTATTATAGCTACAAACTATTTCACAAAATGGGTAGAAGCAGTTCCTTTGATTGAAGCAACCGGCAAGAAAATCTCTATTCATCTTGAACTACATCATATGTCGGTATGGTATCCCACATTCTATAGTCACAAATAATGGTGGCCAATTCAAGAAAAAGGACCTAGATTCCTTATGCTCAAAATTCAAGATAATACAACATTAGCCGTCCATGTACTATCCTCAGGGTAATGGACAAGCAAAGGCATCAAACAAGAATCTATTGAAAATCTTGCATCGAACAGTTAATAAAATAGGAAGAGACTGGGATCTCATGATCAATCCATCTCTCTGGGCCTACAAAATAAGTATCAGAATGCCTACTAGGGCTACACCATTCACTATAGTTTATGGGTCTGAATCAGTACTACCTATTGAGGTTGAAATCCCATCATTAAGAATCAGAATGCATGGTCTCGTAACTGATGATGACTACATAGTGTCTAGGTTGCAAGAAATTGAACTACTAGATGAGTGCAAACAAGTAGCATATGATCATCTCAGAGTATATCAGAAAAGAATATCTAGAGGCTACAACAAGAAAGTTAGACACAGAGAATTTTAGGTTGGCGATCTAGTCTTGAGAGAGAATCCTAAAAATCAATCACATCAAGAACACAAGGGGAAGTTTGAACCGAACTGGCTGGGTCCCTTTTTTATCACAACTACTTTTGGCTCTAGAGCCTATCAACTCTCAAAGACTGAAGGAGAACAACTCTAAGAACCAATCAACATTCTCCAACTGAAGAAATTCTATGCCTAAGGCATTTAGTCTTTGCGAAATGTCTTGAAAAATCATAAAAATCATAAAAAGTCCTGAAAAAATGAACATCTTGGTGAAAACCTAGCAATAGGCACCTTGATGATTCACAAATATTTTTTTATAAAAAAAGTACAATTTTTTTTTGAATAGATAAAAGTACAAAAAAAAAACTGGATAAGATAAAAACACAAAAAAATGAGAAAAAGAAAAAGTGCCTTGGTGAAAACCTGGAAACAGGCGCCTTGGTAGAAAAAATAGAATCTCTGCCAAGATGGTGAAAACCTAGAAAAAGGGCACCGCTTGTTCAAAATGCTCCATCTATCAGTGCAATCTTGGTCTTTCCCAGTTTTCAGTCTTGCTTTAGTTTGTACATATCTCCCGGTTTATTTCCGCATTCAGTTTTCAAATAAAGTCAGTCTATACACCAATCAGCATAAGCGTCTGTATTCTACCAGTGTTCAAACTTGGGGGCAATCAATGTCATATCCTATGGTCTCCAGTATACCTCAGATGAGTCATATCCAGTCAACATCCTTTGAAGCTTCATTCGAGTCAGTGTGTCTGTCTCCTTACCAGAAGGATTTTGCAATCAATAAAAAACAAACATCGACAATAAACTGAAAACAATCTTTGCTTCATTGCTTCTATCTCCTTGTATGCTTACTAATTCGCATTGAGATTTTTGCATATTGTGCACCCGTGAGCTCTTCGATGATGTCCTTCATAGGATTTAGAGAGTGATGACTGGGGGGCATAATCTTTTATTTGTTTTCTTCTCTAAGTAACAATCTAACAACTTTGGAAATTTTGGATTGAATTGGTGTCCACTATAAGTGCCTCCATCATGTATTGGATGGCCATGTGTGCCTTGACCATCGATACTCAGATGCTTCAAGGAGGTTTGATCTAACTCTTGTCTTTTTGAGTGAGTTCTTACTCCTACTATGAAACACGATCTTACCCAAGGATGTGAACGATAAAGGATCACTGCGGGTAATTCACAATGGATTCAGAATGATCTCTAGATTTCTTGGTGTGTTTGTCTACAAGGCATATTCAGGTCATCACAACATTTATGTTCTGATGCTTATACAAATTGCTATATAAAAATGGACATGATATTCAGGTCATCCTGGTGTTTATGCTTTGGTACTTATATCTAATCTGACATTCTGACAAAAAGTCCATATTCATATATCCATGGTTTTCTAGCCAGTGGGTGTTGTATTGACTTTTGATGTAACAATCAATATTCATATGTTCATGGTTGTCTAACTAGTGGACATTGTATTGATTTATCCAGTTACCTAATAAAATATTCAGTGATGAAAACAACCGACGCATGATCAGTGACTAGGTCCTAGGTCCTAGGTTTGCATTTCATTTTGCATGTCACTTTGCACTTTGCATGATTGCATTTATCTCATGATTGCTGAATCAAATTAATGCTTAAATGATTCTTCAACACTAAACATGACACGAGGATTGAGTCTCACCCGAAGGTCTCTTCACAGATCAGCAAGTAGTCACCATCCACGTTTTAAACATCCTTTTTGGCAAATGACCAAGTACTTGTCTTCATCAATGCCTACAAAATATATCATGTGTATCATTGCATTTACATTACATATCATAATTATTCCATTACATTCATTGCATTACATACATGTACATCCATAAAGCATAAAGCAAATCATACATTTACATAATCCATACATACGAAAGGAAACATTGTATTGTATAATCCATACATTCTACACTAATCAAAGCATTTCAACACATTTGTAACACATGATATATCATCATAAATCAAAATGAAAAGTACATATGATGTCATAACCCAAAAATTGATCTCACATATATCATAAAACCTCAGAATAGTCAGGGGTGCACTAATGGCATAGTATACAAAAGAATGAGCTCATGTGAGCTATCAGAATAGATCAATATATAAACAAAAGGACAAAATTAGAGGACAACATGATAGATCAACTATCTGCCTACTCCTCTACATCTGGTGGGGGTGGTGCAGGTGCATCTGGTGGTGGATCAGCCCATGGTGCTCTAGCTCCCTCTGAAGCAACCATATACTAAGAATAAGTGGGTACTCTCTGTGTAGTAGGTACAGTGGCATAGTATGAAGATACATAATAGGAAGCCTGTGTAGTATGATGTATGACCTCTACCTGGAGCCGTCTATTCTCTACCTCCCGATCTAGTCTCTATCACTCAGACTCCCTCAGTTGGATCTCAAAAGTGGTGCTCTACAACTTCAAGTCCCTAATCTGTAACCTGAGTCATCTGATAATATCCTGAGGAGACTGCCTCAGTCTAGTATCTATCTCAGCAACTAGCATCTATGTATCCTTAGGCTGATCAAGAGCCTCTACCCTACGCACCTTGCGACGTTTAACCTCAACACCTAAATCAAAGTCAGTATTAGCCTATGTAGCATCAACATCACTACCTACATCTTGTTGTGCACCTAAGACCTCATCTACACTCCTAATACTACCCAAGGTAACACTCTGTCCTCTGAAGAACCACAGGTCTCCCTATGGTAGAACTCAGAGGGCGAGGTGGTCTCAGTTGTCTAGCTGGTCTCTGTGGAGTAACCACTACTCTAGGCCTTTGAGGTGTAGGCTACACAATAGGAATCTATACCTCATGGCATCTCTGGCCTCTACCCATCAGTGCACCTGTGACATCTACAACCTCCTCCATGGTAGGGATCAAATTTGTAGGATCAGAGAATGTCCTCATAGGGTGCTGTGCCAACCAAGAAATAAAAGCATCACCGACCCCAACATTAGCTACTTGTGGTCTATAGTCCCACTCTCTTAGTACATATCTGGTTTACTCTTGGCTGCACAGGGCGTAAGATAATTTTGTTGTCCAACCTATTCCCAGCTCTCGAACAAGACATGCGTAAGTAGCATAGTCCTATGGTGCATCTTGGATGATGCCATAATATATCCACACCTGTGTAATGATGAAATGCTCAAGGATAGTAGTGTCTTGACCTATCAGCACCTGACTCTGACAAAAGTAACTGAACTGAGTACAAGCAGTCGACTATGCCTCCACTTGTAAGTATGGTCTCCAGATAACGAAGGTCATGTCATCAAGGAACTACCTCCAGTACTCAGTGATGCCCATCCAAACCTATGTAACATATCTTGAATATCTATAAATAAGGGGCTCATGTGGCTATCTACCCTCGCCACATATAGGTTGACATATCAGGATGTGCTCCCATGCCCAAATCTGTAATACTAATGCACCAGAAGCAAAAGACTTGCCCTCATGATACACTATCTCATGCATCTCTGAGAACATGTGTGCAAGAAAGCATTGACCCCATCCCAACTCAAAAGGTGTAGCCATCAGGCATGCTACCATCGGGGCCCAACCCATTAGAAGACCGTTCTGCTGATGGTCAGACATGATGATCCCACTGATCATCCCTCCAATAATACACTCCAATCTATGGGTCTACCCATATCTCTGTACCAATGCCTCCCAGGAGATAGACTGCACCAACTGATCATCATCACCAAATAGTGTTGAAAAGGCATCTAGGCCATCATTCCCGGCACTGATATAGTAAGGACGTGAACCATGGAAGGGTATTCAGAGTATCCTATATTCATCCTCTGGAGTAACAGTAATCTCTCTAGTAGGAAGATGAAATGTCTACGTCTCAGAATGAAATCTCTCGATCAATGCAGTCAGTAAACCATGGTTCACCCAAATCTCAGGCAACCGTATCAAGTACTCAAATTCACACATAACTAGGTGCACTCTGAGAGGGTTAGGCAGTGACACACAAAGTCTCTAGGTTGTAGGGTGTGAAATGCGCACATGAACATAAGGATAGACGACCGACACACCACAAAAATAGGGTACCCTATCAGTAACTTGATAAAAAATTAGGTTATAAGTACAAAAATTGAAAAGTTTAATAATTCAGAAGGTACATTAAATGCTAAGGAATTAGCCTATGAAATCAGAAAAATAAAAAATTTGACCTAAGGATGAGAAAAACACTCATTGTTCTCCATACAAGTTTTCAGACTGGTGTAGAAACTCGTACGAGTTTCTACAGGTTCCCGCACGACATTTCATGTGTACACGACAATACAGAGGTTTTCGTACGTCACTTGAGGGATCTGATGAAATGTCATACAACAGATGGGTTCCTCTCATATGAGTTTTAGACAGAACAGGGATGACAGTCTACGGGGAGTTGAAAAATCATACGATTCCATACAAACTATTGTACGAGTTTCCATGGTGCAAAAATTGAAAAACCGAAAAACGTATGAAAAAGATCCTAAAATCCTAAAAACATGGAAAATTTGAATTCACAGAGAGGCACAGAGGTCCACTTACTGGGTTCCCATACTGGGGAGGTCGTTGGTATTGCCGGTTGTGCTCAAATCGATGCGAGGAGACTGGAACTACCATGTTAGCCATTTTTCTCTCAGAGGGCTCCACTGAAATCGCAAAAGACAAAATGTTGAAATGAATTGAAAATGACCCCTTTTAGCCTTATATAGGTTTTGACCTAATTTTCAAAAGTGCTCCATTTTGCATGAAAATTGCACCCTTGGCTAATTTCGATACTTTGAATCCATTTTCATGATCAAAATTGAAATCCGAGATCATTTACATTGTCAAAATTGCAAGTTAAAATTTTTGGACCCACGACAGCTGACTCCTTGCATAACCGACCTTCTCATCATCATAGAAATCCAATTTTCAACTTAACTAATTATCTTACATCAAACTATCTAAATTTCAACTTGGTCAACCATGGTCAACTCATGGTCAAACCTAGTCAAACTTGGTCTTCAGGACCTTCAAACGATGTAGAACGCATCTCCGGAAGTGCATAACCAATTCTCAAATCAATTAACATACTCCTAAACCATATAACACTGAATTTTCTTGTTAGATTTTCATTTTCATCCCAAAGAGGGCATGGTATTACACATCAATCAAATCTGTAAATCAAATCTTTGTTTTAGTAATCAAGACAACAACCACGTCTAGCTGTTGATTCATCAAAAGACCTCATCGCTTGGGGCACATCACTTGGGGCATATTAGGTTCATCAAGATCCATATCAATTTGGTATCCTAATCAATCTTGCGAATTGTATCACCTCTTCATAACCATCGGTTCAATTGTGTTATTTCCTTGGTTCTTCGTAATTGAAGGGTTCAAATTTGGCATCCTTTCGATTCCTTTGGATAATTAGGTCTGGAGTTAGGACAGTCACTTCTTTGTAATCATAGGTTCAAAATTAGGCATTTTGACACTTCTTCGTAATCACCAGTTTATTGTTGATATAGTTAGCATCATCTCGATTCTCTGGTAAATCAAGACTTAAATCACCAACAACTTCAAACCTATCAATCAGTTTCTGTCTCAGAACAGGTTAATCTTTCAGGATCAGTTTTTCCACTAGATAACTGAGTCAACATCATTATCAAAAATAGATTAATCTTTGAACCACTGCGCTTTGCACAGTAATTCAAAGAGGGGCAAAATGTAATACCCCAAAAATGGGCTTCAGTCTCTTTAACTTCCTACATCGACAAATGGATCGAAGTCGACATCAAAGTCCTAACCTAAGGCACATCTACACATCAATTTATCAAAACCCTAATTGATTTTATCCTAATTCTGCATCGAGGAATATTCCTTGAATATTCCTAATTTATCATATTTATTCTTAATTATATTATTTAGTTTTGACAATAAATCAAAAATCCTACGAATAATTGATTAAATTCTAATTTAATTGATTAAATCTAGTTGTCAATATTTAATGATATAGTTTGGAATAAAAGTTTGATTTAATAATTGATTAATCCATAAATCAATTGTTTTAAATTAATTAAGTTGAGAATAAATCACTTAATTATTAAATTAATTCATATTAAATCATGCACAATCAGAAAAGCAATCAACTTTAAATCAAGTATCAATTATCAATTTCTTAACTTTCTAAACTCGACATGTGATTGTGAGTTAAAAAAGTGAACTAAACTCTATTTTGAGTTAAAAAGTGCTTTTGCATGATTTTATCAGTTGATCTATTCTTGATTTCTTGTTAACTAAAAAATCAACCTAAGTTTATCAAAAGTAATTTATGGCTTTTTCCAATGCATCCTCAAGCCTTGGATTTCTATATAATCAAGGCTCAGCTCTTCACAAAAGAATCCCTCGAATTTGCATACTTACTCTGGCGAATTTGCATCTGAAGAATCAAGCTTTTGCGAACAAGGCAATTGTGAGATTTTTGTTATTGTTTTTTAATATTCATAGCATTCATTCATATCATTTTAATTCATTCTAGATTAGTTTTCATATCAATTTTGTTGGTTCTTGAAAAGATTTTACACTCCATGGGACACCAATATAGCTCTAACTAATTTTTGGGATTGGTTAGTTCCAAACATTGGGGAATCTGAGATAACTGGACCAACTATAGGGACAAGACTGCCCTCTACACTTTTAGCTCTGCAAAACTAAGGTGGGTATACCTGATCCAATATATATAACTCTTCTTAAACTTAGTACTGGATCTAATAACAGATATCAATGAGAAAGTACTAAATAACAACCTATTATGCATTGACTCTCCATCACTGGGGCAGGGCACTTACTTCTTCAAATAACAAATAAAGATTAAAAATTGGTTTTGATTGATCTTACTTTGATTATAATGATTCCAATCAATCCTTATCAACCATAGATATACTCATTCAGGCTAGTGCCTTATCCATTGGGCTAATAACACCAAAATATAAAGTAAATACAAAAACTCTAATCCATAATCATAAACACAAACTCTTCAACTCTTTCCTTCTTTTTGGTAATCCTCACACAAATTACATGAACACGTATTTCATTTAGAGCAATGTTTAATCCAATCCTAAATTATAACTCAGAATGAAAATACAGACACGTGGGTTTTTGATAAACTCAAAAATTCACAAATTTGACACAAAGGAGAGATAAAGAGCTAAAATTTGTATTAAGTATAATGAACTTCATCATTTGTATACAATACACTTTGAGAAACAAGCTTACAAACAATGGTAGTAGCTTGTACTTTCTTTTATTACTTTGATAAGGAAAGATACAAAATATTACAATCCTCGAATGAGGGGTAGGATTTCAAAAATTCTATCTTCTAGACACCTAAACTCTTAATGCCCCATATGATCATGAAAAATCCTTTTATAGATAAGGATTGCAACAAGCATCCGATCATATTAGGGTTTATAAAATTTTTTCCCTAAAACTACAACAACCTCGCAGGGTTTGCAATAAATGGTACAATTAGATTCTGGGAAAATATTTGATAGAGAAGCCATCTGTCTTCAAGTCTTCAACTTTTCTCTTGTTCCATTCAAGAAATCTGATTGTCTTCTCTTCATGATTGTTCTTGCAATAAATACATTCTATATCTTACCTACTAAGAACTATGAGTCACACTTTTTACTTTTTTCAAGAAGTAGGTGAAACATCAGGCTTTTCAACATTAGGCATGTACTGATATCTCCATTTATTAAATACCTCTTCACTCGGGAACAAAAATTGATAATTTTAGCCTTTCTGCTGGACAACTGTTCCCACTTGCTTTCCATTTTCCTGATTTCCTGTTGGATGCAATCAAATCTTGATTTCACAGTTATTAACATCTCAATGGTATGGATGAAGAAGAGAGTATTTTCCAAAGTTAGAATACTTGTCATCCTAGCTGAAAAGTCTTCATCCATTCTCTCTCTCCACTTGACCAACTCCTTAAGCTCTCCACTTCTTTTAAAAATTCTTGGGATTAGCTCACAGTTGGAGAGTGTCAATTCTTTCTTCAGTAGATTAGACTCTCTTTCAAAATCATCCAGAATTATCTTGTATTCAACTAAACCTTTTATAAATTGATGTACTGACTTGATCAATGGATCTGGATCAATTTGACCTTTAGAAAGCCAAGGAAATAGTTTCATATTTGGGGTTCTTTCAACCCATTTATTCAAAATTGGTCCTAATTAAGACTTATGGTTATCTACAGATGTTAGCAATGTCTGCAATCTCCTGGCATGGTCAAACAAAATTGTGGGATTCAAATCTTGGGAAAATTGCATCACTGCCTCTGTAACTTTCTCTTCATATTTCTGGTCCACAAGGCACTTAGATTTTATGTGTTCATCTCTTTTCTTATCAAGCTCTGCCCTACCCTCTCTTAATTTCTCTGTTTCCTCAAGCAACTGTTGATTTTCCCAATTAACTCTGGCATCTATATTTGTTTTTGGGAAAGGGGATGGTGTGAATTCAATAATGGGGCTAGAAGAAGAAGCCACTATAGGTCTATTAGCAATCATATTCTAAGGCATTCTTTGGGTCTGTGGTCCAGACAACTGTGCTATCAATTTGTCTTTTTCAATCATCTCTATTTTTAATTCATTGTAAGATTTGAGAATAGTTTCAAACTTAATTCTCAACCCTTCTTTCTCCTGAGCCTCCTTCTTCACCACCCTTACATTAAACTTGGTTGTCTCCAATATTATATTTGAGTCTTCAACATTTGAAGTCTCACCCACTCTGTGTACCAACAAATTCCTTGAATACTCTGAAGAGTATGCCTTATTTTTATCTTTATTTCCTTCCCTCTTAAGGGACCACATTACTAGGGCTGCATGGTCATTAGAGAAAACAACACCCCTAGCAGCTTGTTGTGCTTTCTTTGTAGTTGAATGCACTGTAACTTTACTTTTCCTAACTATATCAAAAACTATTGCATCAACAATATCCCATTCATGAAGAATCAACACCCCTGCAGTATGAATCAAAGCCCTGCCTTCTTCCAGGGCTATACTCTCAAACTTCTTCATCATCTCACCCTTCACCTCATTTTCAATCTTAGTAATCTCCCTATCAAGGAAATTTTTCTTCCTTTTTTCAAAAACCTCTGTGAATTGATTAATATGCATTCTCCAAACGAATTGAAGAAATGCCCTGGTCTTAACAAAATTATTATTTGAAATGAAAGCATCACTAGCCTGCTTCAAAACTAGGTCTAGTTGTTTACCTTCAAATTCTTCTATAGTGAGGTCCATCTCAACTCCTTTAGGTGGCTCTTGCATTCCTTCTTGTATCTCATGACTTGAAACAAAAATTTTTCCTTCACTACTCATTTGCATTAGTTTCTGAGCAACTCCTTTTTCATCTAGCTGTAATGGGGATTGGGTGGGAGAGTATATTTCTTCCTTTGGTTGCGGCTCATGCTATCTTTTCCTCTTTGGAGAAGACTGTTCTTCTATTGGATCATTCATAGGGCTCTTTCCCATGGAAGTAGATGGAAGAAATTCATCTATGTGTTGTGTTCGGAGAAGGACACTATACCGCTTTGTCTCTTGAACCGTGTATATTCCCTTAGGGGTAAACTTCACATATCTAGGCTGATTCAAAATTCTTCTTGCCCTATCCAAATCAAATTGGATAACTACAACCTTCTTCTCATTTGTTTCTTGCATAATTAATGTTCCATGAGGGAATCCACTTTCCTTGCCCATGGATGAAAGTCCTTCAATGAATCATACTTCTTATCAAAAATTTGGATAAAATCTATAGTCTTCTTATAGATTATCCACTTCTCCTTTTTTATTCTTGAGTTTGAAGATCAAACTCATTTTTGACTATATCCTCAGGAAAATTGAACTGGTGATCCATATTGACACACCTCATTTTTTCTTTAAACATTCCTAAAAGGAAACCTTCATTATCTGCACACCTTATCACTGCAGTAGCCATTCTATAAGGTTGCAAAACCTTATTCAAGTGTATCCATCCCCTATTAACAATAATATACTGGTGGGCTATTGTAATGCTTGGGAAAAAAGTTCCCCTCCCTTTGTTTGTCAAGGCTATTTCTTGAAGGTCACCAATCTGCCTTAGAATTTCTACATATCCTATTTTCAAAGCGACTCAATAGGGCAGTACATAAGGTGCCTTCCTACAACCATATACCCTAAACACTGTGGAAAATGGATATAAAATTATATCACTAAAATTATGGACTATGGTGATATCTTTACAATATTCCTTTTTCCTAATTAGCCTTAATAACTCCATGGGGATTCTTGGATTTTCAAAACATAGCAAAGACTTGAGCCTTGAAGAAAAATTTCTTTCAAAAATGATATAACTGGCATCAGTCCTATCCCATGATAGATCTGTAGTCCACAACTGGACTAGAAACACCTCTCCATTCTTCTCCCTCACTATCTCCATTGTCTTACTGAAGAAATCAACACCATTATGCAAAAACATATGCATCAACATAGAATACCATCCAAAAGGCCTATCTACCTTCATATTTTTAATCCCTAGTGGATTAAGTCTGCAAGGTAAGGGGTAAAGTAAAAAATCAAAGCCAAATGGGGATGTAAGATCTGCAACACCATAAACATATAGGGGATAGGCATGTGTGTGGCCTCATCCTACCCTAGAATCAAAGTCAAAGACTTATAAATGTATTGTGCTCTTAAATTGAAAAGATCTAATCTAAAAGGCTCACGTGTGCTTGCACTCACCATACACATGGCACCAATCTTTCCAAAGAAATATCTTAGGGGACTAGACCTTAAATAATCCCTTTGTTCAAGATAAAGTTTCTCAAACTCATCAAAATCGATCTTCTCCAATCCAATAGATGGATCATTTAATGAAAAAACTTGTCTGATCTCTTCCTGTGTTATACTTATCAAGACTTTTCCATTTATGTCCCTAACAAATCTAGTTACATGGTCATAACACTTGGCTATTTGTATGAGTAGATCAACATCCATAAAAACTCTAGGGACAATAAGTCTTCCTACATAAAACTTCCATATATTACTGAGGGGAGCACAAGCATTTCGTTGAGAGTATGCAGCTTGAAACAAAATTATACCATTGTATTGCTCTCCTACCTTAGCATCTCTCATCCACAATCCCCTATCAAAAATTCCATCATCAACATAGTCTCTAGGGTTTTTGGGAACCAATTCTTTTATTCTAGACTTTTGAATCATTGAGTGTGGGAGAAATTGAAGCAAATCTTCAAATACACCCCTGTCCTTGTACTCTGTTATCCCAAAGAGCTCTCTTTTGGGTGCCATTTTTTTACTAGGGCTTCAAGGAAAATATATATAAAGGCTAGGTAAAAACCAACCTGATAATCTAAGCAACAACACCAGATAAAAATGCAACCACTAAGGCTAAAATTTTGAGAATTTATTAGTTAAAAATGCCTACCGTTTACCAGAGAAACCTTGCAGATGATGCTTAGCAAAGAGAGTGATTTCACTACAGAGAAACTAGAAACAAAGTGTCATCTCCAATGATCAAATCTAACCTTATAAAACCTTCCATCCCATTACAACCAACTCACATGAAGCACATTAAGTTTTCCATTACTAAAAATGGTAGCTACAACATTCACAGGACGTGACAGGGTTCCCAAAATTTTAGTTTGAAACTGTATCATCGATCAAATATTTTTTGGCGCATAGAACGGTTGATAAAAATCCTCAGAACACATTTTAAAAATTTCACAAATTGAGTTCTCGACCAATGAGAACATTTTATTACTCCCATGTGCTAAAATCCATGCTTTAGTATAACCTTATTGGCTTGGACAGGTGTCAACATGTCACAATGCCACAAATATAAAACACCGAGCATCTTACAATCAAGGTGCAATGCCTGTCGTCGATTCTTTCAAGATCTGATAGACCTTTACCTCCTTTGAAAGTCTGTGACCCCACTTCGCAAGTGAACACATGGAAATATTTGAAGACTTTGGACCCACTGGAAACTTACAACAAAATGGACACATGTCACTCAGTCACATTCCAACAAGTTAGAAACTATAGGTGATGTCATTTTACGGGATAGCAAAAATTGTAGATCTACTTCCATCAGGTGATCATCATTCTTCAGTAATATCGGTCCCACCTCCGATTTATATTTGCAAAGGCCTTCAATTGGATGACTGTAACAATCCCACAAGGCTTAATAGGTGGCCATCTTAGAATTAAGGCACCGTGACAACCAAGGATTTCATCTGTTCATTAGTAACCACGTAGCTTCAAGATTGGGCCCGCTCAGACAGGTGTCATCCGGTAGCATCCCTGCAAGTCAGAAAGTCTGACAACTAGGGAGCTTAAGGAATTGCGATGACCACAAGATTAAAGTGGATCAGATGACCGAGATCAAAATGGGAAAAGCCAAAAATTTAACATGAAAAATTTTATGGAAAAGGGACCCACTTTCAAACCTATCCTCAAAACACATGAGATTGACAACTTAAGATTTTTAAAATTAAACACATGCACTTTTTGGTCATTAGTGATTGAAAAAGGTAACGCTCAAACATAACATGACCTAGGATAATTAGGGCTCTTGGCATTTTTTATTTTCTAAGTCAATTTACTCAAGGGTTTTGACAAGGATTTGAAGAGTAAGGGCTAAAAATTTTGATAGTACTAACAGTGGGTCATACTCGGGGATTCGTATCTCCTGCAGATACAATGAGAAATCTAGAATCTCCTAGGGGAGAAGACGAAGACAAAATTTGGTGAAATGCACACGGAAACCCTAAACCTAAAGAACTGAAAATCAATGAGATCTTAAGAGAAATAGAACTTCAGAAATTTCCCATGAACTGGCAACTCCATAATTTCTCCTATCAAATTCTTTAAAATATATGAATCTGTTCCCCAATTTCCTTCAATGATATAAGGACCCAACCAATTTGGATCAAATTTTCCTTGCCTCCCCTTATCCTCCAGTCTCGCATTCCACATTAATATAAGGTCTCCATCCAAAATTTTTATCTAAGTAGCCCTTTTATCATATAACACCTTACATTGGGCCTGAATCCTCTCATTCCTTTCATGTGCATCACCTCTTACTTCATTCAACTGGACTAAATCATTAATCCTAATTGACATTTCATCCTCTAAATTTTCATCATATGCCTGGATGAATTTGTACATCTGTAGCAGATTATTTTGGGGTAATCTACTATTTATCCCATAAACTAAATCAAATGGGGCACATCCTATTACTCTCTTCACAGTTACCCTATCAGCCCATAGGGCTTGTAACAACTTTGAGTCCCAAGCTTTCTTATTTTTGTCCAGTACCTTTTTTAGTATCTTAATCAAAATTTTGTTACTGGACTTAGCTTGGCCATTTCCCTGTGGATGATAAGGAGATGAGTATGAAATTTTTATACCATTTTCTTGACAAAAATCAACAAATTCTTGTGATCTGAAGCTCATTACATTATCAACAACCACAATTTCTAGGCAACCAAATCTAGTAAGAATATTTTGCATCATAAAGTCTACCACAACTTTACCAGTTGCTTTTCTAGAAGGGATTGCTTCAAACCACTTAGTGATTGCTACCAATATATAAGAATGTCCACCACTAGATTTATTAGGAATCTCTCCAATAAAATCCATACCCCACTTCTGGAAAGGGGATTGATCTGCAACAGGTTTAAGAGGTAAATTTCCACTGAATTTCATCTTTCCAGCAAATATTTGACAAGAATCACATTTTTTTACAAACTAGTGGGTATCCTTAAATAGTGTTGGCCACCAAAATCCCGACTTGAGAATCTTATGGGCTATGGTCTTTTCCATATAATGTCCTCCACAAACACCATTATGCATTTCATTTAACAAGAGTTTGAAATCTACACATCTGAGTAATACCCCTTCATTACTCTTCCACCATAACTCACGACCAATAATAGTATACCTCATGGAATGGAGCTTAATAGTTCTTTTTCTATTGTCATCCATCTCATGAGGTAAAATCATTTTTTGCAAGTATCTAATCATGTCTATATACCATTCACAACAATCCATATTGCAAACAAAAGGCCTATGTTCCTCTTCTAGTAAATTTATTTGATTTGTAGCTAAATTACTCTGGGCCATTAGTTTTGCAAGAGCCAATCCTCTTACCAATTTTTTAATATGGAGATCAATATTAAATTCTTGGATCCTATTGATCCATCTACATCTTCTTCCTGAAACCTCTTGCTAAATCAATATGTCCTTGACTACAGCACTTGGGACATAAGCAACTGCTGTAGCTCCTACCAAGTAGCATCTAAAAGTTTTGATAGCCTTAACAAGGGCATATGCTTTCTTTTCAACAATATCATAATTTAATTCAGCTTCTTGTAAGGTCTTGCTAAAAAAGGAAATAGGTTGTTCAAATCCCTCCATGTTCTTCTGTAATAGTACTGCTGCAACAATGTGAGAGGATGCAAAAGAAAATATTTGCAAGGGCTTACTGTAATATGGTGTTTTTAAAATAGGAGCATTTTTTATAGCCTATTTAATATTCTTGAAAGATTCTACTACCTCTGCATCCCATTCAACCTTTGCCCCCTTTTTCAACATTCTTGATATAAGAATACTAATCTCTGCAAAATTTGTGATGAACCTTCTTAAGAAATTCACTTGTCCAAGAAAGGACTGTATTCCCTTGATATTTTTAGGTTGTGAAAGTTTTTCAATAGCTTCAACCCTCTTAGGATCGACTCTCACCCCATCCTTTGAAATAATATGCACCAAGAGCTTACCTTCCACAACACCAAAAGCACACTTCTTTGGGTTTAAGGAAAATCCATATTTTAGGGCTCTGATAAAAATATTTTCCAAGTGATGGAAATGTTTTTCCTCTTTTGTTGAGAAATCTATAAGGTCATCCTACTATACTACCATAAATCTAGCAATAAAATCTGCAATAGCTACATCCATAGCTCTCTAGAAGTGGCACCAACATTGGTCAGTCCAAAGGGCATCCTTACATACACATATGTTCCCCAAGGGGTGGTAAATGTGGTTTTAAATTGTTCTCACTCTTTAACCATGACCTGATTATATCCAGAAAAACCATCCATCATAGACATTAATTTTGAACCAATAACCTTTTGCATCATGTTTTCCATATTGGGTAAACCATAATTGTCTTTCAAGGAGTTTATATTCAAGTTCCGAAAATCAACACAAATCCTAATATCACCATTCTTTTTTCTGATAGGGACTAAATTTGAAACCCAAGTTGAATGCCTAATAGGCTTGATTATCCTAGAATCTATCATTTTCTTAAGTTCTCCTTTCATTTTGGGTGCTAAAGGAGGGTTAACAGGTCTCAATTTTTGTCTGAAAGGTTTGGTACCCCCCTTTAATGGGATCTCATGTTGGAATAGGTCTTCTCTATAGGCCTTCAGGTCTTCATAAGACCATGAAAAAACATGTCTAAATTTCCTGAGGAGATTAATTAAATTTTTCCAGGTTCTAGGGGACAAACACTTACCAATGTAAACATTCTTAGGCACCATTCTTGTTCCCAAATTGATGTCCTCCAAATCATTTTATTTATCAGTGTTAGCAGAAAAAAATTATTTTTATTGTCAAATGCCCTCTCAAGAGAAACTAATCCTTTAGGGACCCTATTTGATTTTAGTTGTAGTACTTCTTTTCCAATAATAGTTTCCTTTCCATTTATGGTGTCAACATAGGCACTGAAATCCATTTCTTTGTCACCAAAATGGGATTCACACTACAAAAATCTCAGTATGTCCTGGTCATTAGAAAAAATTTGCCAATTTTCCACATTGTCAGGGATAGAAGGTCTAGATTCAACCTCTATGTTAGATATGTTTGCAAAGGTAATATCTTCTTGCCTTAGAGCTACATTGGCTAATAAGTCAACCATTCTATTTTGACTTCTTTCTACCCAACAATTGTCAAAAGCATTGAAGCTTTCAATTTCATCCCACACTGCATTTCTATATTGTTTTAATCTTTGATTCTTTGATGCATACTTTGATCTGACTTGGGAAACTATTAGTTCAGAATCACCCACTACCTTTAAGAACTTTATACCGTGTCTTGATGCTAACCTTAACCCAATCAACAAAGCCTCATACTCTGCAACATTATTTGTGCTTGAGAACAATAAAGTGAATGAAAATTTAAAATTTTTACCATTTGGAGATATCAACAATATTCTAGCTCTAGACCGTTCTTTTGAACTTTCTCCATCAAAGTACATGGTCCATAAACTATCAAGGTCAGTTCATTCTTCTTTATTATTAGACACAAGAGCAGATTCAACACCTTCCTTTAATTCTTTATCTTGAACTTTAAAAGAGTTAATGTCTGTATCCAGGAAACAATTCATGGTGTCCTCCTCTTCCTCAATCATGCGAGGAGCTCTAGATTCTCTAGAAACCTTGATATTTTTTCCCTCAATGTTGAAAGTTGCAAATGATAAATCACATTGGATGCTACCTCCCATAGAAGCACTCCACTTTCTAGATAATAGCATCCCATATTGAGGAGGGATATCAACAACCAAGATACTCATAGGCAACTATTTGCATGGGTATGCTGCCAACATGTAAGGTAAAGCTTTAATAGTGCCAACGACTGCAACCTCCCTTGACTCCATAGCTTGACATCTCCCATAAGGAGTGTCAACTTTCAATCCCAATGATTTCATGCCTTCTTCAAGCATGATAGTATTTGATGCTCCTAAATCAATCATACAATTTTTTTAGAGTTTTCCATTTATTAGTAAAGTCAAAAAGAAAGGATCAACTATCCCAGATGAAGTACTAACAGCATTTGTGTCCAAATAAATTTGAGGAATCTTAGAGATAATTTCCCCACTATGATTTTCACTCTCATCCTCTACATAAGCTATTTTTTTATCAGTCTCATCTATCTTTTGAGTATCTATGGAAACAACACCATTTACCCAATTAAGAGCCTTTTCTTTATGTTCTTCTATCATCATCATCTCGAGAGAGGGGACTTTAACAATGATTTGTGAAAGTAAGTTGCTCATATCAATAGGAACATACTTTAAATCAATCACATCTTGTTTTGTATCGACAACATCTTTATTCTCCCCATGTGTAGATGTGTTGGGATGCTCCTTTCTTTGTATTTTAACCTCCTTCTGAAAAGAAGGAGAAACCACCTCTGGGGATTTAGTTTTTACCTTATATACAACATTTTGGTTAGTAAATTAAACATTTTTCTTCACCTTGACTTTACCAGTTATATCAAACATCTTTTGATTGTCTTGGGGTGGCTTGACACCCTTTTCTAATTTCTTAATAAATACACCAATAGGCTTCCCATTAGGATCATCTACCACTCTATTCCTAAAATTGTAATTTATTTTCTCTTGGGTGACCATATCTACTATTATTTGAGCACTCTCTTCATCAAATGGCCATCTTAAAACAATTGTTTCTTCTTCTTTCAATGCATTGCATTGGACATCATTTAGTTCATCATTTTATTCATCTAAAAAAATATGCTGACGATATGATTCATTTCTAACCTGGGAATTTGAAACATCTTAATTTTCATCCTCCTTAGTAGATTCAATTTCATCCCAAAGATGGGAAAAATTCATTCTACAACCCTGATCATCATATGGCTCTTCTTCATTGTTCTCTTGTTCCTCCTTTGCAGACACACTCTGAGATACTGCACAATAGTTAGGGTCATGTGGTGATTGGCACACAATGCACCATGGAAATTCTTCAATCACATTTACTAAATTTCTTTGCAAGGGATCAGGACTCCTATCATTTGGTTTATCCTTTCTTTTTGGGAGTATAGGCTTCCCATCCTTCCACTGAGCATTATAAGGATAATTTTGCATTCTTGGTAGTCTATTAAGATTATTAAAGGTAGGCCTATCATTTCCTGCAACCCTACTATTTTTATTCTCACCGGGCTTTAAATCCTTTATAGCTTTTAGAATCTACTTTAGGCTATCATCCTCTTTTGGCTTTACATTTGTAGGTTTCCCTGGTTCTTTTCTATTCAGCATCTGTGACTTGTTGTCATCTCTTCTTCCCAATTTTCCTGATATCCTCCTATTGCTTTCTATATTTATAGCTAGCTTATAGGCCTCCCCAAGGTTCCTAGTGTTTTTATCTCTTAGGAGGTATCCCATTTTGGAATCAAAAGCATTTAGGTAAGTGACCAAACAAACCCTTTCATCTAACCTGATAACTTGTAACAATTTATGCATGGCCTTTTGAAACATAACATTAAACTCAATAACATCCTCATTGAAGTTTTTCTTGATGTTATTAAATTCATTTAACATAAAGCCTTCATTTGTTTTGTCACATATTTTTCTTTAAAATAGTGTTTGAATTGATCCCATGAACCTACGCTAGCATGTGGCAATCCTCTGAACCAATCCCTAGAATCCTCTGTCAAGGATTGTTTAAACAACTTCATTATCACATCATCAAGCTCAATATTATAATCATCTATCACATCAATGAATTTATTTAAGTTCTCCTCACAAGTCACAACATTACTAACAGTGAACTTTGGCAGCTTCTTCCTACTTTCATCAAGGATAGGGTTGGGATATCCAGGGATACCAGAAAAGACTAATTGCTTACATCTTTCATGAATAGGCCCTACTTGAGATGGGCTAGCACCTTGAAATGTAGATGTTTGAATGTTTGAAATAGTAGAAACCTTTGGTATAATTGGTGGAGGGACATTCCTTGCAATATTTGCAATATTTCCACCTTGTGTCAAGGATGAAGCAGCAATATTTGTAGGTCCTGAGGATTGCCTAAGGAAATCAATCTTTCTTCTTATTTCCAATGTTGTAGCTTCTAGTTTTGCCTTTTCTAATTCTTTAGCTAGTATTTATTTTTCTCTTTTAGCTTTGTCAAGGTCAACATCTAACCTTAAGGCCTGATCCAAAGGCTCCTTGGTACCTATAGGTTCATTGATTGAAATACCTATAGCCTTTTGCTTACCTTTATCTTTAGGATTTCTTATTTCATGTATTTCTTGCATAATAGGTTGTTCCTTCATTTTCTCTAGTCTAGGAACATAGTTTATAGCTTATAGATCTAACAACTATCTTTTCAATTGTTCATCTCTTATCATAGCATGCCTAATTTTTTCTTCCTTTTCCTTCTCTCTTTGTTGTCTGATAGCAGCTTGCTCACAGATTCTCCTTTCTAACTCAAAAAATTCCTCAAATATTTCTTCATAATCTAGGAGGGTTGTTTCAGATTTAGATTATTGAGCCTGTAATTCCTCCTATTGTGTTTCAGATACATGGAGGCCTTGAGGTAATGAGGACCCAAGGGTGAAAGGAGGGAAAAAATCCTGCCTACTTCTACTTTTTCTTCTAGGCCTTGTTTCGATTCCATGTTGCATACTAGGAACTACCCTTTTATTATGCTATGATTTTTCACCACCCCTTTCAAAGGGATAATAATAGTCTTCATATTGATTCAAACCTAAATCAATAGCCTCTTCATACTTTGATGCATTCCCTTCTTGACTAGGTTGGGCAAGATTTTCCTATCTTGTATTTCCCTTTTGTTTCCATGTAAGGGACATATCATTACTACTCTTTTCTTTTCTCATTTGGCCACATCTAGATGTGGCTAGAAGCTCTCCTTCCAAATTCTCTTCTAGATGTTCCTTCCTCTAGGACTTTGTATTCTTGAAACTCATTGTAGAAAAATAATTTTTTTTAAATAGCACAAGTACTGAGATACTTTTGAGTCGCCACCCAACTAGGTTGGGAAATTTGAAATACTACCCAATAATAATCAAGATAAACTCCTAAAAAGGGGAAGGGTAATTTTTAGAGAAAAAGGAAACACCTTTATTTTCTTTAATGGTAACTAACTAGTTTGAGATGAGAAGGTCAGGAGTCTAACTCAACTTAAAAACTACATCATCTATACATAATTATAACAAGTCCCCAATAGAGTCTCCATTTTTTTGGTTCCTAAAAATATTTTACACTCCATGGGACACCAATATATCTCTGACTGATTTTTGGGATTGGTTAGTTCCAAATATTGGGGAATCTGAGATAACTAGACCAACTATAGGGACAAGAATGCCCTCTACACTTTTAGCTCTACAAAACTAAGGTGGGTATAACTAATCCAATCGATATAACTCTTCTTAAACTTAGTACTGGATCTAATAATAGATATCAATGAGAAAGTAATAAATAAAAACCTATTATTCATTGACTCTCCATCACTGGGGCAAGGCACTTACTTCTTCAAATAACAAATAAAGATTAAAAACTTGTTTTGATTGTTCTTACTTTGATTATAATGATTCCAATGAATCCTTATCAACCATAGATATACTCACTCAGGCTAGTGCCTTATCCATTGGGCTAATAACACCAAAATATAAAGTAAATACAAAAACCCTAATCCATAATCATAAACACAAATTCTTCAACTCTTTCCTTCTTATTGGTAATCCTCGCACAAATTAAATGAACATGTATTTCATTCAAAGCAATATTTAATCCAATCCTAAATTAGAACTCAAAATGAAAATACAGACACGTGTGTTTTTGATAAACTCAAAAATTCACAAATTTGACACAAAGGAGAGATAAAGACCTAAAATTTGTATTAAGTATAATGAACTTGATCATTTGTATACAATACACTTTGAGAAACAAGCTTGCAAATAATGGCACCAGTCTGTACTTTCTTCTATTACTTTGATAAGGAAAGATACAAAATATTACAATCCTTGAATGAGGACTAGGGTTTCAAAAATTCTATCTTCTAGACACCTAAACTCTCAATACCCCATATGATCATGAAAAATCCTTTTATAGATAAGGATTGCAACAAGCATCTGATCATATTAGGGTTGACAATTTTTTTTCCCTAAAACTAAAACAACCTCGTAGGGTTTGCAATAAATGCTACAATCAGATTCTGGGAAGATATTTGATAGAAAAGCCCCCTATCTTCAAGTCTTCAACTTTTCTCTCAATCCATTCAAGCAATCTGATTGTCTTCTCTTCATGATTGTTCTTGCAGTAAATACATTCTATATCTTACCTACTAAGAACTATGAGTCACAATTTTTACTTGTTTCAAGAAGTAGGTGAAACATCAGGCTTTTCCACATGAGGCATGTACTGATATCTCCATTTATTGAATACCTCTTCACTCAGTAACATAAAATTGATAATTTCAGCCTTTCTGCTGGACAACTGTTCCCACTTGCTTTCCATCTACTTGATTTCCTACTAGATGAAATCAAATCTTGATTTCACAGTTATTAACATCTCAATGGTATGGATGAAGAAGAGAGTATTTTCCAAAGTCAGAATACTTGTCATCCTGGCTAAAAAGTCTTCATCTATTCTCTCTCTCCACTTGACCAACTCCTTAAGCTCACCACTTCTTTTAAAAAATCCCCAGATTAGCTCATAGCTGGAGAGTGTCAATTCTTTCTTCAATGGATTAAACTTTCTTTCAAAATCATCAAGAATTATCTTGTATTCAATGAAACCTTTTCTAAATTGATGTACTAGCTTGATCAATGGATCTGGATCAACTTGACCTTTAGAAAGCCAATGAAATAGTTTCATATTTGGGGATCTTTCAACCCATTTATTCAAAATTGGTCCTAATTCAGACTTATGGTTATCTAAAGATGTTAGCAATGTCTCCAATCTCCTGGCATGGTCAAACAAAATTGTGGGATTCAAATCTCAGGAAAATTGCATCACTGCCTCTGTAACTTTCTCTTCATATTTCTGGTCCACAAGGCACTTAGATTTTATGTGTTCGTCTCTTTTTTTATCAAGCTCTGCCCTACTCTCTCTTAATTTGACCCTTTCCTCAAGCAACTGTATCTTTTCCCAATTAACCTTTGCATCTATATCTATTTATGGGAAAGGGGATGGTGGGAATTCAATAATGGGGCTAGAAGAAGAAGCCACTGTAGGTCTATCAACAATCATCATCTAAGGCATTTTTTGGCTATGTGGTCCAGACAACTGTGCTATCAATTTGTCTTTTTAAATCATCTCTATTTTTAATTTATTGTAACATTTGAGAATAGTTTCAAGCTTAATTAGCAACTCTTCTTTCTTCTGAGCCTCCTTCTTTGCCACCCTTACATTGAACTTGGTTGTCTCCAATATGATATTTGAGGCTTCAACATTTGAAGTCTCACCCACTCTATGTACCAACAAATTCCCTGAATACTCTGAAGATTATGCCTTATTTTTATCTTTATTTCCTTCCCTCTTAAGGGGCCTCATTACTAGGGTTGCATGGTCATTAGAGAAACCACACCCCTAGTAGCTTGTTATGCTTTCTTTGTAGTTGAATGCACTGTAACTTTACTTTTCCTAATTGCACAAAAAACTATTGCATCAACAATATCCCATTTAGGAAGAATCAACACCCATGCAGTATGAACCAAAGTCATGCCTTCTTCCAGGGTTATACTCTCAAACTTCTTCATCATCTCCACAAGAATTGAAGAAATGCCCTGGTCTTAACAAAATTATTATCTGAAATGAAAGCATCACTAGCCTGCTTCAAAATTGGGTCTAGTTGTTTATCTTCAAATTATGCTATAGTTGTTAGGCATAGTCCCAAGAGATAACTGAGAGGGGGGTGAATTAGTTATCTACAAGATTCAATTCTTTATCCAATTAAGTATACTTAAACATAAAGCATAAACACAATGAAAGAAAACTTAAACACAACACCAATACTTTGGGTACGGGGAAACCCAAATAGGTAAAAACCCCGGTGGGACTTGATACCCACTAATATTCTGTACTAGTGTATAATGATCCTTGCTAGAAGATCCATTACCTTGTTAGGAGTAGCTTTACAATATATTAAGTAAAGTAGACCTGGTCAAGGGTCAGACCCTATTAGGAGTCTTTTACAATTGTCCCTGTTAGGGGAGAGGACGCATTATCCGAGAGCTCACTGCTCAAATGGGCGAAGGCTACAACCTTTTGAATAACAGATACACACTATATCTAGATCTTGGTGAAATGGGCTTTGAATTGTTGTTTGTATTAGTTCCAATGAATAGATCAAGTAATTTACTTGGTCACATTGACCTTCTTCTGATGGCTCAACACTTTGCACACTCTACTCTGCTCTACTTAATCAACCATGAACCACACTCTAGCAATCACAAATGACTGCCTATAAATATCTTTCCGCCAAATGATATAATCAAGTTAGCCTATTAGAACCACTTTGAAATCATATTAGAGAAACCATAATAAACTCCAACAAACATTATTTTGCCTCTATTATGCACGCAACTCATTCTGGGACCTGTCTAATAAAATAATTGTAGATGCACGCTACACAGTGTCGGCGCTACCAAAACAATTGGAACTTTCTCTATAAGCTGAATTAACTTATGTGCTCTTAACCAAACATCAATAGAAATTCTCCAAACATAACTCCAAGGGCACATATCCTCAAGATAGGTGCAACTCAAGAACCAATAAAATCTCTGTCGACTCTTCTGAACAAACACAGGAAACTGCTACTAGCGAATAGCAACAACATAACTTCACTTGCGTTCAACATTAGACTATGCATTCATAACTAAAACATCACTAACATGTCTTCAACATATATCTAAGGGCCCATGCCCATAGGAAAACTATATGGACAACCATACACAGAACACTATCTATTGCTCTGTCAGGAACACTGCTGACACCAACTGCAATATAACTGTTTGTGCTAACAATTGACCTCTGCGCCCATGATATCATGTAGATATCATGTCCATGTGACATATACTAAAATATTACTACATAAGACTTCCACACATGCTACTTTCTATATGTTGTCATCAATGACAAACGTATAGTCAGTACTGGCCTGCTGGCAAATCTCCAACAATCTCCCCCTTTGGCATTGATGGCAACATATGGAATGAAAAACCACCACCAACCCAAATGAACATTTCTTTTATAACATTCTCCATTTCCTCAACTATACTGCTATGATAACTGAATGCTACTCCCCCTTAGTATATTACTCCTCTTTTACTTCTATTTTTCATGAATCTATATATACTCCCCCTTTGACATCAATGGTAAAGGTAACCATTCATTGTAAGCACCAATACTACTCTTGAGGTAGAGTAGTCAACCTTCCACCAATCCCAGAGGACTAATGCCTTTCCTTCTTCTTCTAAGTAGAATCAGGGAAGGGAATTACTCCCAACTTCTCCCTGAGATACTCAAAAGAATCCTTAGGCAAGGGCTTTGTGAATATATCTGCCAACTGATCTTTAGTACTCACATAGTCCAACTTGACTTCTTTCTCTACCACTTTCTCTCTTAGGAAGTGATACTTGATCTCAATGTGCTTTGTCTTTGCAAGCATCATAGGGTTCTTTGACATATTGATAGTGCTAGTGTTATCATAGTGAATAACAATAAGATAATTAATCTGAATTCCAAAATCCTTTATCATTTATTTGATCCAAACAATTGTAGAACAATTCAAGGCTGCTGCAACATACTCTACTTCTACTATTGATTGAGAAATACAATTTTGTTTCTTTCTTGTCTAGGTGACAAGTCTATCACCAATAAACACTGTTCCACCTGAGGTACTCTTTCTATCATCAACACATCCTGCCCAATCTGCATCAGTGTACACATGAAGCTCAACATTTTCTGAATTAGGATACCATAGACCATAATCTATAGTGCCCTACAAGTATCTAAATATTCTCTTTATTGCCATGAGGTGACTTTGTTTAGGCTCTGCTGCAAATCTTCCAACTATGCCAACTGCATTGGAAATATCAGGTCTAATCTAAGTAAGATATATGAATTTACCAATCATAGACTTAGACAATGTTATATCTACTACTGGTGAGTCATCTTCTTTTGTAATCTTACATCCAGTGATCATAGGAGTTCCTATTGGCTTGCAATCATCCATCTTGAATTTCTTCAGTATCTCTTTCACATACTTTGATTGATTAATGAAAATTCCTTTTTCTGTCTGTTGCACATTTAGTCCCAAAAAGTATTTGATAGGACCAACCATACTCATCTCAAAGTCATTCTACATTTCTTTGGCAAATTCAACACTGAGTTTGTCATTATCTCCAAAGATAATGTCATCAACAAATATAGCTACAAGAAGTAAACCTTCAAATGTCTCTCTAATGAATATATTACAATTTGTTGCTCCTTTCTTGAATCCAATCTTTGTTAAGTATCCATCCAGTCTCTCATACCATGCTCTAGGGGCTTGCTTAAGTCCATAGAGGTCCTTCTTCAATCTGCATACCATATCAGGTTTGTCTGATAAGGTGAATCCTTGAGGTTGCTCAATGTATACTTCTTCTTTTAAGTTTCCATTCAAGAATACTAATTTGACATCCATCTAAAAAAATTTGAAGTTTTTAACTATAGCATAAGCTAAAAACAACTTAATAGCTTCTAATCTACTCTCAGGTGCAAATGTTTATGAATAATCAATGCCTTCTCTTTGCGCATATCCTTTACATACTAGACTTGCTTTATTTCTTACTACTGTACCATCTTCATTCATCTTGTTTCTAATTATCCACTTTGTTCCAATCACATTTTTATCACTAGGTCTTCAGACCAGTTCCCAAGTGTCATTCTTAACAATTTGATCAAGTTCTTCTTTCATAGAATCATACCAATCTGAATTATTACATGCATCTTCAACACTTAAAGGTTCAATCTGAGATAGTAAACATATCGCTTCATTTCTAGCTAAGTTCTTTGCTTGTGATATTGTTAAGACTTTTCCGCTCTGATCTCCAATGATGTTTTCCTTGGAATGATTTCTTGAAGTAAACTTTGGAACTTTAGGTGATGCTGACTCATCAACTTTAGGAGTATTTTCTTCACTTATCTCAGGGTCATTGAACAACACATCAATATTGTCAAACATTTCTTCAATAACTATCTCACTATTAGAGGGTCTAGGTTCTTCTTCAATCATGGGTGAGTAATCATGATATCTTTCTTGAATCATAAACTTTTCATCAATATTTACATGAACACTTTCAATGATCTTTTTCAATCTTAAATTGAAGCATCTATAAGCTTTAATTTTAGTAGAGTAACCATGAAAAATACCTTCATCACTTTTTACATCAAACTTGCCTACTGCTTCATCCCTCTTGATGTAGCACTTGCTTCCAAAGATTTTGAAGTATTTTACTTTGGGAACATTACCAAACCATCACTCATAAGGTGTTTTGTCTACGCCAGGCCTTAATTGAATTCTATTGATTGTATAGACTGTTGTATTGATCGCATCTCTCCAATAGGTGTGTGCAACTTTTCCTTCTATCATAATGGTGTGCACTGTATAAAGAATGATCCTATTCCTTCTTTTTGCAATTCCATTTTTTTGAGGGGTTCTAGGTGCACTTAATTGTCTCTTTATGCCATGTTCTTCACAATACTCATAAAATTTGTCAGAGGTGAATTCTCCTCCTCTATCCGATCTCAAACATTTTATCTTTAATCCAGATTCATTCTCAACCTTAGCTTTGAATATTTTGAACTTCTCAAAAGCTTCTGACTTATCTTTTAAGAATGCAACCCACATAATCCTAGTATAATCATCCACAAACAAAATAAAATACCTTTCACCATAGTATGATCTTGTTTGAGTTGGACCACATAGGCCTGTATGAATCAGATCCAACTTGTTCTCTGCTAAATTCTGCTTTCTCTTGAATGAATTTCTCACATGCTTCCCCATCACACATTCCCTGCATATAGTATCAACTGGCTTTTCTATGCTAGTTAGATCTCTTATTGCCTTTACATTGCCTATCTTTACTATGTTATCAAAATTGATATGACATAGTCTTTTATGCCACAACCAACTGTCATCAACTTTCGCAATAAAACAACTTGCTTCTAAATTGAGCTGAAAAACATTACTTCTTATCTTTGTGCCTGATGTAATCATAACACCATATTGTTTTTTAATGATGCATTTGTCATCTTTGAACTCCAATTGATAGCCTTTACCAACTAACTATCCAACACTGGGAAGGTTATGTTTCAAACCATCAACATAAAGAACATCATCAATACTATTCTTTCTATCCAAGTGATGGATCCTCTACCAACTATAGGTTTAGGAGTGTTGTCTTCAAATCTAACCATACCTCCATTGTATTTGTCCAAATGAACAAACTTTACTTTATCACCTGTCATGTGATGTGAACAACCATTGTCTATAATCCAGTATGTCCTTATATCTGCTTGGGAAATCAATGCTAGCTCTTGATTTACTTTTTCATATTTAGGAACTGACTTACTATTCATTTTGTCTACAATAGAAATGAATCCAATTTCTTCTTCACCTGATTCTTCATCTAAAACTCCATCTCTAGCATAGTAGCATTCCTTAGAATACTTAGGCTTGTAATCCTTTTTGAACTTTTTAGATCTGGTGGGACACTTAGATGCAAAGTGACCAATCTTATTACATGAAAAGAACTTAAATGGTAATTGACCTTCATATTTTCCTTTTCCTTTCTTTTCTCTTATGGAAACCATAGCAATAAAATCATCTAGTGTTTTATCTTCATCATCATCATCAAAATTACCAGAAGTGTTTGTAGATTTCTTACCATGAACTATTGCTTTGAAAGTTGTTTCACTCTTTGGTTCTATCTTCAATCTTGACATATCAAAAGCTAAGATCTTGCTGATCAAGATCTCTCTCTTGAAATTTGATGTAAGCTACATGGTCTCATCAAGGATTTTGATCTTTCTTTCATATTCTAGAGTAAGAATAGTCATCACTTTATCCATAATGTCCTCTTCTGATATCTCTCCACCATTGTTCCTGATTCCAGCAACTGCTTCATTGATCCTCTGATTGTAAGCTCTGATGTTTTCTTTAGGAAGCATCTCTAATGCATTGTATCTTTTCTTCCATGTCTTTTTGCATGCATCCTTTGCTTGTTTGTCTCCTTCAAATGTGTCTTCTAGGTGCTTCCATATTTTGTGGGCTGTATCTACCTTTTTTACTTCTAAAAATTCACCATTAGATAGGGCGCTGATAAGGGCTTCTTTAGCAATAGCATTATAATGAAACAATTCCTTTTGTGTGTCAGTAGCATCATCTTTTCCAAAGTCTTCTAAGGTAGGAATCTTGTCTGCTTTGATGGTTACATTAAAAACTTCAAAAGTAATGCACTGCAAATGGGTCACCATCTTGTTCTTCCAATCAAGATAATTCTCACCATCAAACTTAGGACTTATTTTCTTGAAGTACACCATCTGATCAACCTCATTCTATTAAAATTTCTCTCCAAGGCACTTGGCTCTGATACCAATTGTTAGGAATAGTCCCAAGAGATAATTGAGAGGGGAGGGGGGGGGTGAATCAGTTATCTACAAGATTCAATTCTTTATCCAATTAAGTATACTTAAGCATAAAGCATAAACACAATGAAAGAACACTTAAACACAACACCAATATTTTGGTTACGGGGAAACCCAAATAGGTAAAAACCCCGGTGGGACTTGATACCCACTAATATTCTGTACTAGTGTATAATGATCCTTGCTACAAGATCCTTTACCCTGTTAAGAGTAGCTTTATAATATATTAAGTATAGTAGACCTAGTCAAGGGTCAGACCCTATTAGGAGTCTTTTACAATTTTCCCTATTAGGGGAGAGGACGCACTGTCCGAGAACTCACTGCTCAAATGGGGGAAGGCTACAACCTTCTGAATAATAGATACACACTATATCTGGATCTTGGTTAACTAAGCTTTGACCTGCTATCTAGATTAGTTCCAATGAATAGCTCAAGTACTTTAATTGGTCACATTGACCTTGTTCTGATGGCTCAACACTTTGCACACTCTGCTCTACTCTGCTTAATCAACCATGAACCACACTCTAGCAATCACAAATGATTACCTATAAATATCTTTTCTCCAAATGATATAATCAAGTCAACCTATTAGAACCGCCTTGAAATCATATTAGAGAAACCATAATAAACTCCAACAAACATTCTATCAGCTCTATTATGCACGCAACTCATTCTGGGACCTGTCTAATAAAATAATTGTAGACACACACTGCACACTATCAGTTCTACCAAAACAACTAGAACTTTCTCTGTAAGATGAACTAACTTATGCACTCTTAACCAAACATCAATAGCACTTCTCCAAGATTAAATCCAAGGGTGCATACCCTCAAGATAGGCGCAACTCAAGAACCAATAAAATCTCTGTTGACTCTTCTAAATAAACATAGGAAACTGCTACTGGATAATAGCGACTGCATAAATTCACTTGTGTTCAACATCAGACTATGTGTTCATAAATAAAACATCACTAACATGTCTTCAACATATATCCAAGGGCGCATGCCCATAGGACAACTATAGAAACAACCATACACAGAACACTGTCTGTTACTCTGTTAGGAACACTACTAACACCAACTGCAATATAATTGTCTGTGCTAACAGTTGACCTCTGCACCCATGATATCATGTTGATATCATGCCCATGCTACATATACTGAAAGCTTACTACATAAGACTTTTGCGCATGCTACTTTCCATATGTTGTCATCAATGACAAACATACAGTCAGTACTGGCCTACTAGCAAATCTCCAACAATAGTGAGGTCCATCTCAACTCCTTTGGGTTCCTCTAGCATTCCCTCTTGTATCTCATGACTTGAAACAAAAATGTTTCCTTCGCTACTCATTTATATTAGTTACTGAGAAACTCCTTGTTCATCTATCTGTAATGGGGATTGGGAGGGAGAGTACATTTATTACTCTGGATGTGGCTCCTCCTATCTCTACCACTTTGGAGAAGATTGTTCTGCTATTGGATCATTCATAGGCCTCTTTCCCCTAGAAGTAGATGGAAGAAATTCATCTTTGTGTTAAGCTGGGAGAAGGACACTATACCCCTTTGTCTCTTGAACCATGTATATTCCCTTAAGGGTCAACTTCACATATCCAGGCTGATTCAAAATTCTTCTTGCCCTATCCAGATCAGATTGGATAACTCCAACCTTCTTCTCATTTGCTGCTTGCATAATTCCTTCAAAATGTTCCATGAGGGAATCATCTTTCCTTGCCCATGGCTGAAAGTCCTTCAATGGATCATACTTATAAAAAATCTACATATAATCTATAGTCTTCTTATAGATTATCCACTTCTCCTTTTCTAATTCTTGAGTTTGAAGATCAAACTCATTTCTGACTATATCCTCAGGAAAATTGAATTGGTGATCCATATTGACACACCTCATTTTTTCTTTAAATATTCCTGAAAGGAAACCTTCATTATTTGCACACCTTATCACTGCATTAGCCATTCTATAAGGTTGCAAAACCTTATTCAAGTGTATCTATCCCCTATTAACAATAATATACTGGTGGGCTATTGTAATGCTTTGGAACAAAGTTCCCCTCCCTTTGTTTGTCAAGGCTATTTCTTGAAGGTCACCAATCTACCTTAGAATTTTTGTATATCCTATCTTCAAAGGGACTCGGTAGGGCAGTACATAAGGTGCCTTCCTGCAACCATATACCCTGAACATTGTGGAAAATGGATATAAATTTATATCACCAAAATTATGGACTATGGTGATATCTTTACAATATTCCTGCGGCCTAATTAGCCATAATAAATCCATGGGGATTCTTGGATTTTCAAAAAATAGCAAAGACATGAGCCTTGAAGTAGAATTTCTATCAAAAATGATATAACTGGCATCAGTCCTATCCCATGATAGCTGTGTAGTCCACAACTAGACTGAAAACACCTCTCCATTCTTCTCCCTCACTATCTCCATTGTCTTACTGAAGAAATCAACACCATTATGCAAAAATATATGCATCAACATAGAATACCATCCAAAAGGCCTATCTACCTTAATATTTTTAATCCCTATTAAACCCTGGTGGATTAAGTCTACAAGGTAAGGGGAAAAGTCAAAAATCAAAGCCAAATGGGGATGTAAGATCTGTACCATCATAAACACATAGGGGATAGGCATGTGTGTGGCCTCATCCTACCCTAGAATCAAAGTCAAATAGTTATACATGTATTGTGCTCTTAAACTAAAAAGATCTAATTTGAAAGGCTCACGTGTGCTTGCACTCACCATACACTTGGCACCAATCTTGCCAAAGAAATATCTTAGGGGACAATACCTTAAATAATCCCTCTATGCCTGATAAATTTTCTCAAACTCATCAAAATCAATCTTCTCCAATCCAACAGATGGATCATTTAATGAAAAAAATTGTCTAATCTCTTCCGGTGTTATACTTATCAAGACTTTTCCATTTATGTCCCTAACAAATCTAGTTGCAGGGTCATAACAATTGGCTATTTGTATGAGTAGATCAGCATCCATAAAAACTCCAGGTAGAATAAGCCTTCCTACATCAAACTGCCATATATTACTGAGGGGAGAACAAGCATTTCATTGAGAGTATGCAGCTTTAAACAAAATTATACCATTGTATTGCTCTCCTAACTTAGCATCTCTCATCCACAATCCCTTATCGAAAATTCCATCATCAACATAGTCTCTAGGGTTTTGGGGAACCAATTCTTTCATTCTAGACATTTCAATCACTGAGTGTGGGAGCAATTGAAGAAAATCTTCAAATACACCCCTATTTTTGTACTCTATTTTCCCAGAGAGCTCTCTTTTGGGTGCCATTTTTTAACTAGGGCTTCAAGGAAAATATATATAAAGGCTAGGTAAAAACAAACTTGATAATCTTAGAAACAACACCAAATAAAAATCCAACCACTAAGGCTAAAATTTTGAGAATTTATTAGTTAAAAATTCCTATCGTTCACCAAAGAAAGCTTGTAGATGACACTTAGCAAAGAGAGTGATTTAACTACATAGAAACTGGAGCAAAGTCTCATCTCCAATGATCAAATCTGACCCTATAACACCTGCTAGCCCATTATAGCCAACTCACACTAAGCACATTAAGTTTTCCATTAGTGAAAATGGCGGCTACAACATTCACAGGACACGACATAGTTCCCAAAATTTCAATTTGAAACTGTACTGTCGATCAGATCTTTTTTGTCGCATTGAACGGTTGATAAAAATCCTCAGAACACATTTTAGAACTTTTTCAAACTGAGTTCTTGATCAATGAGAGCATTTTATTACTCCCATGTGCTAAAATCTATGCTTTAGTGTAACCTTATCGGCCTAGACAAGTGTCAACATGTCACAATTCTGCAAACATAAAACACCAAGCATCTTACAATCAAGGTGCAACACCTATCATCGATTCTTTCAAGATCTAACAGAGCTTTACCTCCTTTGAAAGTCTGTGACCCCACTTCGCAAGTGAACACGTGGAAAGATTTGAAGACTTTGGACCCACTGGAAACTTACAAAAAAACATACACATGTCACTCAGTCGCATCCCCACAAGTCAGAAACTGTCAGTGATGTCAATTTAAGGGATAGCAACAACTGTAGATCTACTTCCATCGGGTGATGATCGTTCTTTAGTAATATCAGTCCCACCTCTGATTGCTATTTGTAAAGGCCTTTAATCGGATAGTTGTCACAATCCCGCAAGGCTTAATAGGTGGCCATCTTAGAATTAAGGCACCATGACAACTATGGATTTCATCTATTCATTAGTGACCACGTAGCTTCAAGACTGGGCCCATTCAGATAGGTGTCATCTGGTTGCATCCCCACAAGTCAAAAAGTCTGACAACCAGGGAGCTTAAGGGATTGCAATGACCACAAGATTAAATTGGATTGAACGACCAATATCAAAATGGGAAAAGCCAAAAATTTAACATGAAAAATTTTATGGAAAAGGGACCCACTTTAAAACCTATCCTCAAAACACATGAGGTCAACAACTTAAGAGTTTTTAAATTAAACACATGCACTTTTTGGTCATTAGTGATTGAAAAAGGTAACGCTCAAACATAACATGACCTAGGATAATTAGGCCTCTTGGCATTTTTTATTTGCTAGGTCAATTTACTCAAGGGTTTTGACAAGGATTTGGAGAGTAAGGGCTAAAATTTTTGACAGTACTAACAAGTTTTTCATCTTATTACATATAAAATCCAAAAAAAATAGATTAATCTGCATTCATCTTTCATCCATCTTTTGCATTAAATCCTTCATTAAGGTGTTGCATTATCACTAATCTTAGTCTGAATCTAAGAATACCATACTTGAACCTACTTGAAGTTAGTAAATCACCTAGTTAGCTATATTGTTCTTATTTGCAGATTTCTTGATTTGCTAACCTCTAATGTTTTATTGAAGTGTTGTGTCTCCAGCTAGGTATAAAATTCACACGCACAACCCAAAACTCACAAAATGTGTCCACCTAAACATAAGACAATAGTAAGGATCTTGTTAGAAAAACAATATCTATCTCAAAAAGAGACCTTGATTGGATGAACAGGGTCACTCAAATAATCTCCACCTCCATATGAGACTTTGACGGAGATACTAGTGAGAGTCAAGTTGCACAATTGCAATTGCCAAATCATTACCACCACCAAACCTGTAGAAAAATGTCTAGCTAAACAAATAGCTAGGAGTGCCTATAGAGACCAAGTGACTCCACCTCAATAGGAGACTTTGGAGAAATAATGGGTTGACCACAACTGAGACCCAAAATAGGATCCACCAAAGCCCAAACCACAAACTTAAGGGAAGAAAGCCCCTCTTACATAACCACACACTCTGCACCAAAGAAATCAATAGGGAAATAAAAAACTCCAACAAATCAAAGTTCGCACAACCAAAGACCAAGTGTCAAGAGACAAAGCGTGAGATAATGAGTCCAAGATAGCCTCCAAAGGCTAGGACATAGGAACACACTGAAGCAAGAAGCATCTAGATGCAATAGACAATGCACAAGTAGAGCCTAAGAAACCTTTGTTGACATCACTTCCACTTCCACCACCACTCGATTTGATAGAGAAAATGCTCAAATTGCCTATGAAAAATAGAGAGGAAACATGAATAGGAAAAGTAGATGAGACAAAAAATAATAAAAATCTTGGGGAAAAAGACATCCCATCTCCCCTCTTATCGGAGGACATGAAAAATAGTAGCCATTGCATCCTCCTCCTCATCTCCATCATCTACATCCCCCGATGAAACCTCAATGCTATTTGAAACCTATTGTCGCTCTCCTTCCTACTCATCAAATTTTTTTATCATTGAAGAAACGCATGCCCACGTTACCACAATCTGAATTTTAGATAATAACTTAGAATATTTGTGTGGCAGAGAAAAACCACAAGCTAATTTTTGTACAATGACTTAGAATGTTGTAGCTCACACAATTACATAATGGTAGTGAAATTTTAGATGACCCAAATTTGTGCTAGTGTGGCTTGTTAGTGTTCTTTACATTGCATGTTTTAGTGCTTTCTTAATACTTACAGTTACAAAATTATCTTGCATAATGGTATGGAGATTTTGGTTGGCCTAAATTTGAACTTCCTACTCTTAATAGAGGTAGATTTGTTGTAATTATAAGTGTTATCTGGGTTATACTAGACTTACCTCCATTATCAATTTGTCCTTTATTTAGTCACCCACCTTATGTCCCAACTCAAAGAAAAATAAATCATAATGATTTTTTTTCAGCTTGCTACCATTAATGTTATTATAATTTTTTCATGTGTGATGCTCTTGCTCCTTTAATATTTTCACAATGGTGATTAGAATAGTCATATGCAAGAAACTTTATATGGTGATATTTATATATGTGGGCTATTTTTTCCCCCTTTTTGGTATTTGTTGATGTAAGAAAAAGTACTCACGTAAATGTTATCAATTAAAACATAATTTTATAATTATCAAGTATTACTAACATTTTTACATATTAACATGTTTAATTAGATCCACAAAATTATGACAAAATTATGATATGTAAATAATTCTTATAAAGAAAGAATAAAAGAGATAGAAGAGAAATCAATCATAAGAAAGTGAATGAAAAAAAATCTTTTGAAAAAAATCATAAACATTGAATCAATGCATTATCTAGCAATAATAAACTTGTAACAATATAATATCAAGGTCTTTCTTCCATAAAGATAAACATCCTCTTTCTCTTCTAAAAACTAAGAAGAGTTAAAATAGAAACTCTCTTTCAACTAAAGCTCTCCACTTTTTATTTGATTTTTGTTTTTGATGATCTTCCTTGATATTCTCCAAGTCCACACTTTACTATCTCTTATCACACTTTTTATTTTGATAAATTTTACATACTTTTTAAGTTATAGAGTTACATTCGGAAACTCCTATGACAATTAAGGCATAATTAGATATTGTCAAATTATAAATTACAAGAAATAATTATTACCATTTTAAGTGGGTGCAAATAATTAAATAAACCAAACATTAGGATATAGAAGGTGTATAACACACCTTATATCAAAATTCTCCCACTTTTCATCTATCTTATAAGAGGATAAGGAAATGCATTGCAACTATTGAACTAACCATCAATGGTATAACCATGCTACACGAACTAAATCCTATGTTCTCTCCATGATTTTTCCACTAAATCCTCATTATAAAATTAGTATAGAAACTAAAAACTATACCATTACAATAATGAACAGTCAAATGACCAAGGTGATGAAGAAAAGAAAATCCAACAATATTGATACAAGATAGCTCATATGACCTACACATATGTAACATATCAAATGTGACAAAAAAACACACCCAATGCTCCGACTAAGACCAAAGACACAATAAAACACATAGGTCTTGAAAAATGAAATAAATAATTTAGTACTATATTAGTAACATGCACAAATAGATACAACTAGAGATGACATATAAATTCTCCATAACTAGAGCACTAGATCAACTCTAGATGCAATTTGTTGGAAACCTATAATAGAGTAACTATTATTTAGGAACCATATAAGAAACCCTATAGAATATTAAGTAAAAAGTTACATACCAACATTTCTACACTTCAGAAGGCTATGACTAACCTTCTCAAACTTTACAAGAAGTATAAAAATGTATAGAAAATTCATTTATACATTAAAACCCCCAAAATTTAAAAAGACACCGAATATGTAATAAGAAATAATTGAATATCAAATATGTGCAAACCTATAGATTTTAAAATAGAAAATTTTCATAATAATAGCTCATGTCCCTTTAAATAACCAAATTCACTATTTTTTTTCTCTTATTCTTATTATTTCATTATTGGAAATATAGCAAAGGCTTCAACATTAACTCGTGATTAATTAATGTCTTAAAAAACAATCACCACTTTTATAATTATTTGTTCTTATTTTAATAATATGTTTCAACATATGAAAGTGCAAGTTTATTAAGATTGAAATATTTTAAAAATATTTATTTGTTATCTAATAGGGTTGAAGTTGGTGGCAATAAAGAGTCGTAGAAAATGGCAAATTATGAGGTGAGAGAATATCCTACAAGTGTATTGAAGGAGATGGTGTAGAATATGTTGCATTCTATACTTCATATTATCACATGCACCATATGTAGTCAACATACCTTGTTTATGTTTCCACATTCTACATATAGGTCCAGAAGGGCATTTACAACTTCAAATCTATAAAAAAGAAATACTCTATTTTTTAGAACTTCAGAGGGATGTCCCTAACAGTTCTATATCTACCAATATTCCAAGGTTCGAGTCTTTATTTTAGATGGAGTTCACAAGAATATTGATAGAGATTACATGAATATTTATAGAATTTAATTTGACTAACACGAAAGGTCCTTATTTACAATGAATTTTAAAGATCTTTATTTTCATGGTTGGGAGATTCTAGAGTTAGGCAATAGTTTGTGATTGTAGGCATGTCACCTCTCTCCTTGTCTTGAATATCCCTTTGTTAGTTGTGCGGCTAGAGTGGAAAAATATAAACTCTTTAAATCTCAAATTCTAGGAAGAAAATCCTAAAACGTAGATGTGTCTGATTAAACCATTAAAAAATAGTAAACTATAAGAAACCAAAACTCAACATTTTTGAGATTGAAGTGTAAAATATGCCAAGGCTTGTTAGATTTCTATTGCTAGAAATAGAGTGCAATTGTATATCAAATAGGCAAGGCTTTGTGTGGATGCAATGAATTTCAACATAGAAAAGAATTATGTGTCAAATCACTCATATTGATTCATCATCAGAAATAAGATTATGAGATAAATAAATTAGAGAATAGCTTTATATAAGTTGCATGATATAAAAAATAATACCAATCTAATAAATTAATAAATAATAATGAAAAAAACAAGGAAGGAGATAAAATTAAAACAAAGAATTAACCATAAAGAAAAAAGATACAAGGACAAGAAAAGAATATAAAACAAGAGAACCAAAAAAGAAAGTCATGAGAAACCAAGAAAATAAAAGATCCTAACAACTAAATAAAACTATCAAGACAAGAATTAAAAATAAATAAAAATATTAAGATCACAATAATTAATAGAAAAATAATGATTGGACAAATAATTTTAAAAATAGATTAACAAAAAGATATTAAATTAATAAAATAATAAGATATTGTACAAACAAAAATAAACAAGAAAAAATTAAACTTAAAAGGATGAAAAAGATAAGAATAAAAAAAGTGAAGTTCTAGAAAGGACAATAATAAACTTATATATATATATATATATATATATATATATATATATATATATATATATATATATATATATATATATATATATATATATATATATATATATATAATTAAATTAAATTAAAATGATTAAAAATAGAATAAAATAAAATAATAATAAAATAAATTATGATCCAGCAAGACTATGGTGATAAGCCCTAGAGGTTGAGAGAAGAATAAACTACTAGAGATAGGAAGGGAGAAGCGCTAGAAAGCCAAATGAATATCTTGGTTAAATAGACAGCTAAATAAAGACATACAGCTATATTTATTAGATAACCACAAGAACTGAGTTCGAGGGAGCAGAGATGCAACAGAGATGGGAGAGAAACAATAATGGTGGTAGTATTTCTCAGAGGCTCAGAAAAGATCAATGGAGGTATAAGAAATCCATCGATGCATGCGGAAATGGACAAGGTGATGAAGCATCTTTTCGTACTAAACATGGGATCAAGGAGAAGGTGGTGGAAATTTCACTACCGAAGGAGAGTGAAGAGGATGCTTCCCTATGGGAAAATATTGTCGTTATAGGTCGTTTCATTGGTGAGAGGGTCACCAGAGACCAAACAAGGAATTGGATTTTTAAGAATTGGAGTAGGGAAGTTGTCATTAAATTCATTTCAAAGAATTTTTTCATAGTCATCTTTAAAAATGAGGATAGAAATTTGATTTTGAACCAACAAATTTGGTTTTTTGGCCTGTATCCTCTTTACTTGCAGCCTTGACAAATCAATTTCAACCCTGTTCCTTTAGGGTTTTACCAGACTCCAAACTGGATTCAGCTGTATAACTTACCATTAGAATTTTGGGGGGACTCTAGCCTGGATTGCATTGGTCGATTGTTGGGCACACTCTTAGAGGTCAATTGATGGGACAATGATTCATATCTATATGAAAGAATCAAGATAGCAACGGTGCAAGAAGTCCCTGCATTCATTAATTTGAAAGTGGGTGGTATGGTTTGGAATAAAAAAATAGAAGTTGAAGACCTGCTAATGGAGTGTTTGAAATGTGGCTTTAAGAATCACAGAACCTCAAATTGTAAGACTTTTGTCAAACCAACCAAAATCTAGAAAAAGAAAGCCAGCAACCAAAAAATGGTTCCTATAACTATTTTGCAACCTCAAGAGCAATTGGAGAAGAATTCTCCAATGTGATCCATGAGCGGGGCTAAGGAGGAAGGGGAATGCTTGTCAGCCAAATAGGAAAAGTCTCAAGAAAAGAGTATCTCAAAGGAAATTTCTCCTCCTCAAATGCATTTTCGATCGGAGTCTGAGATTGACTATGACAGGGACTCATCAGATGACTTTCCATTGTTGGATGAATTGGACAATATTGAACCCAGATGTGTTAGTCAATCTATGAACATTTTATTGGGTAAACCAAAGGTGGCTGAGGTAGGCACTTGAACAGACAGTTGAGGGAAGAGAGGATGAAGGAGAAAGGCATTTTTAGTGTCTTCAATTTTATGAGGAAAGCCAAGGGAGTAGGGATCTCCCTTGGTCAAAAATGAAGATCACATCTTGGAATATCAAGGGTCTATCGACCCTTGACAAGTAGCGCTTGTTTAAGAAAGCGTTGCAGAGATTTGAAAGTGATGTAGTTTTAATCAAAGAGATGAAACTCTATTTTGACAAAGCTCTTAGCTTTATTTTTTCTTGTAATAAATGTGAAGGCTTTTTTTAGGAAGCCAAAGGTGCTTTGGGGGCTATTGGTTTTTTGTGGAACCCTTCTAATATCAAGTTGTCACTTCTGGAAAAACATGACTAGTGGTTGTTTGGCATGGTGGAAGGTCTCAAAGAAAAATTTTCCTTCCCTTTATTTAATGTTTATGGGCCAACCAAAATGGAAGACAAGTTAAAGTTATAGAAGGAGTTGTTATCCAAAATATCTTCTATTGACAATAATAAGGTCATGGTGGCAGGAGATTTCAATGCAATCATGGATTTGGAGGAAAAATCGAGAGGTATTAGAAAGGAGAACAAGGTCATGGAAGAATTTAGAGAATTTGTGCATAATAGAAACTTGATTGATTTGGCAACTAACAATGGGTGATTTACGTGGACCAATAGATGGGCTAACCTCACCAAGATTTCTGAAAGGCTGGATCGGTTTTTGGTGTGCTCTTTTTGGTTAGACTCTGCATTCAATTTGGAATCTAGCATCCTCCCCTTGACTTTATCAAATAATTTCCCAATTCAATTAAGTTTTTTTGTTTCCTCACAAAATGTTAATGGTCTTCAGATTTCAAAACATGTGGTGGAGAGATAAGGATTTCCTTCCAAATTTGGAAGATTGGTGGAGAGATAGTAATCACTTTCATGGCACCCCGAGTTTTGTGATGGTCAAAAGACTCAAGGAAATAAATAACCAAATCAAGGAATGGAACATAGTATCTTTCAAGAACATCTTCTCTAAAAATATTAGGGTGGAGGAAGAATTGGAGATTTTGAACAATTTGGTGATCCCCTCAAGAATGTCTAATATTGATTTTGAGAAAGAAAAATTGCTCAAAAGTGAATTGGCTGAGCTTTTGCATAGAGAATAATTTTATTGGAGAGATAAGTCTAGGGAGAATTGGATCAGTGATAGAGATCAAAATTCTAGGCTTTTTCATGCTTCGGTCAAGGCAAAAATCCCAGAACAGAATCAATCATATTCAAGATGATCTCGACCATTGGTAGGACAAGGTAGAGGCCATTAAGGAGGTAGCAGTCTCTCACTTTCAATCTATTTTGGGCATGTCTAATGATATATTGACCCCATCTACCTCAACATTCCTAGATGTCATTCCAAAAGTAGTTTCAGAGGAGGACAATATCCAGTTGAGGAGGCCTTTCTCTTTGCAAGAAATTAAAAAAGCTACTTTTGACAGCCCCACAAACAAGGCCTCAGGACCAAATGGATTTCCTTCAGAATTATTTTAGAAGTGTTGGGCATTTATGGGAGAGGACATTCTTAAAATGGTGGAATCTTTTTGAGTCAAAGGCTAGTTTGTTGAAGAATTAAATAACACGGTTATTGTGTTGATCCCTAAAAAGAATGATAGTTGTTCAATGAATGACTACAGGCCAATAGCATTATGCAACTCACTATACAAAATATTGTCAAAGGCAATGGTCAATAGATTAAAACCTCTCCTTAGAAAAATTATTTCAGTAGAGAAATATGGGTTTTTTCCTAGCTAGGAGATTATAGACATCATCTTGGCAAGTGAAACCATTCATAGCATGCATATAAGGAAAAAAATAGGTATGATCATTAAACTTGATGTCAGTAAAGCTTATGACAGAGTCCAATGACCTTTCCTTCAAGAACTTCTATCTCGTTTTGGATTCAGCAATGGATGGATTAAATGTATACTTTACTGGATTTCATCTATGCATTTTTCCATTTTTGTCAATGGCTCGATATTTGGATTTTTTCAAGCCACTAATGGGTTAAGACAAGGTGATCCCCCATCTCCCTTTTTATTTGTATTGATGGTAGAAGCTCTGGGGTATCTTATTAAGCAGCATACTAGGATCGATAATTGGCATGGGATTTCCATTCAAGACAATTTGGACCCCATATCTCACTCCCAGTTTGTAGATGATGCCATCATCTTCGGAGAGGCAATGATTATGGAGGCCAGGATCATCAAGGTAGTGTTGACTGATTACAAAAGGGAATCAGGTCAAGTCATGAACAAGTCAAAATCAAGGATTCACTTTCTATACACTAGTAGGAGAATGAGAGGATCCATCATGGCAATTTTGGAATTCGAGGAAGGAGATTTCCCTATCTCATACCTTGGAGTATCACTATACGCAGGACGGATGAACAATAAATTTTGGGAGGGAGTGATAGATAAAGTTCTCTCAAAAGCTTCCTCATGGAAGAAAAGATGGCTCTCCTAGGTAGGGAGGATTCTCATGATCAAATCAGTCCTGTCAGCCATTCCTACATACTACATGTCAGTTTATAGACTTTCCAAGAGAGCCGCCTTAGCTCTAGATGGCTTGTTAAAAAAAATTATGTGGGAAGGTTTGGAAATAGATAAAAGAATCCATCTCATCAATTGGGACATGACATGCTTGGCCAAGGAAGAAGGAGGAGCAGGCCTCTGGAGTATCGACTTCTAGAATATAGCTTTGGGTGCCAAATTGGCATGGAAAATGTATAAGTGCCTACACAAACTATGGTGCCAAATAATGAATGCAAAATACCTTGACTCTCGGGCACCAGACAGAATCTTGACTGTGGAAAACACTTGAACAGGATCCCCTTTTTGGAGGCACATATGGGATAGTAGGAAATTCCTCACAGAGCATCACACGTGGAAGATTGGCAATGGACAGAGAGCGTTGTTCTGGAGAGACTCTTGGTAGTGGGATATATCGTTGGATAGTTTCTTCTCTAACATTGATTGGGTGAATAGCATGGAAGAATTGGAAGGAAGTAGGGTGGCCGATTACATGCTATTCCCCTCCCCTTCCTCCACTAAGGCAAGTTGGAGAAGGATTGGAGACCTTGCGTCAGACAATGGTTCACTCTTGCAGGAGCTGTTAAATAATAAAATTGTTATTTTCTCAAATGAGGAAGATTCACTAATATGAAGCGCAGCCAAATCAGGTTTCTATAAAGTAAATATTGGATTTGATTTATTAAGGTGTGGGTAGAATTGTGACTATTGGCCCTCCAAATTATGTTGGGGAAAATAGCCTCTCCTGAATGCTAGAGCCTTTCTTTGGGTTGCTCTGCACGACAAAATATTAATAGGAAATAGACTGAAATTGATTGGAATCTCTCATCCCAACTAGTGCATTATGTGTAGACATGAAGAAGAGTTTGTAGACCATCTTCTTTTTTTGTGCCCAATTGCTAGAGAATGTTGGGATTGGCTTCTTGGTAGGCTGCAATGGCATGCAGTAAGGAATGTTTCATTAAAGGATTTTTTATCCTCATGGCCCATGGATAGAATACACTCCAAGTGGGGACTTTTTTGGATAGTGAGTCCTTGGATGCTAGTCTGGCACATCTGGAAAGAGTGAAATCGAAGGATCTTCAAAGAAGAGGCACTGGAGATTGATCATCTTAAGGTAAATATCAAAATTTCAATTGAAGAAGTAGTGAACACAAGAATTTTAGGGATGAATTATTATTATATTAAAAAATGGGATGTAGAGATGGAAAAAGTGTGGAGTATTAAACATCAGGGGGAATGACAAATTGAAAAAAAACAAAGTTCAGATTTCACAACAGATTCAGGAGGATCTATTTCTAGATTAGGAGGTTCACTTTTACCTTGATCAAGATTCTGAATGGGATAAGTCTTGCCACTTCTAGTCGTGATAGTCATAGACGAAGATGAACAAGAGAGGACTCAAGACAAAGCTAGACTCGGTCTCTAAGAACAACACAAAGGAGATAAAGGCTAGGATAGCCAAGATGCGAGATGGACTTGGCATGAATCATCAAAAGAGGTGGCTAGAACAGCCGAGATAAGACTATCGCAACATGAGATACAAAAGGCATAAAGAGATAAGGTAAACCAATGAGAGAAGACACAAGTCAAAGCAAAGATCGATTGATTCCTAACTCAAAACAACCAGTTTCTAATAGTGAACAATAGGAAAGTAGAAAAATAGACCTCAAACAAAAAGCATATCAGATAAAAATTCAAACAGTCAATGGAAAACATGTCTCTATTTTCACAAACTGGGCTACAATCTCACGCGAGAGAACACCAAGCGATGCAAGAGAACACCAATCTTCATGCGAGAGAACAAAGTCTCAAATGAGAAAGTGCTCTGAAGTGTGAAATCTCACATGGGAAAAGTGCAAAATTTGATAATCTGACAGTTTTCAAGGTTAAAGTTGAATTTTGAGGTACAGTCTAAATTGATGTCTAATAGAAAATCTAGTTTCTTGACAAGTTTGAAGAACAGTTTAATCAATAATCTCATTTTAGGATTTCAAGCATTCGTTTAAAGACACAAAGGTTTGAATCAAGCAGTTGTGATACAAGAAGCAGTCATTAACAGACCTATCAAGGACAAAGCAACTTGATAGCATCAGAGGAGTCTTTGTTTGATAATGATTGGACAATGTTTAAGACTTGATAACAAACACATAGCTTAGTCCTACAAAAAAAATGGTGAGAAGACAAAACCTTTGCCCCATTGCTTATGCCCATACGTGCACCTCACACAGCCTAGGAGACTAGGACTTTGGAGATGTGAAATTGATGAAAATGCACCAAAATTAATTGAATTTAATAGGTGCCAATTTTAGGGTATTACATTTGCCCCTCTTTGAATTGATGTGTGAACAACACGTTGATTCAAAGAATAGTCTGAAGTGACAGATGACGAGAAATTTTGAAGTCTAGGTTAGGCTACCAAGACACCGAATAGATCAAAGCATGATTTTCCTAAGTCTAAGTTAGATTGTGAAGACAATGGTCTTGAGATAAGATGAGAATCAAGGTTAGGTTGCCCCAATGCCCAGAATGAGATTTAGATGCAAACTTAGGACTGTCTCCATAATTAGGGTTAGATTTCCCCAATACGAAGCTTAGCCCTCTGAGACTTGGGTTAGATTGCCCAAATAATGGTCTAAAAGAGATTTTGAGAGCCATCTCCGAAATGAAGCTTGAATCCTAAGAATTAGGGTTAGATTGCCCCAATACCTAAAAGATTTTGAGAACCATCTCCAGAATGAAGCTTGATTCCCGAGGATCCGAGTTAGATTTCTTAGATACCTAAAAGATAGATGACCAGATAGTAAGATGCAAGGCACCGAGAGGCCCCAAGCAATGAGAACTGATGATTCAGATCAAACTAATTCAAGAATTGATTTGACAAGATTCAAATGATGCAATCATCCTGCCCCCTCAGGAGCGAAATCGAAAGATGACATAAGAGGGATGATTAACAATAAGAGGTTGCAGAGAAGAAGCAATTAGACTAGATTTGAGAATTTGCAAAAGCAAAGAGCAAAGCAGAGGTCCTTTTGACCAAGTTTGACCATGGTTGACCATGGTTGACTAGAGTTGACTAGAGTTGACTTTGATGAAAAGAGAAAAGATCTTAAGAATATGATGCAAAGATGAAGATCTGGCGGGAAGATGATGCCAGAAAGCTGACTGCACAAGCGTCTGATCCCAAAGGGTCCTAGAATTAAAAACAAAATTTCAAGCTATCTAGAGATGTCAAATTTTGATTTCGATCCTGAAAATGGATTTAGAGCAGTCAATTTAGCCAAGGGTGCAATTTTCATGCAAATCAGAGCACTTTTGAAAATTACATCAAAAGCTATATAAGGCCCGGAGGGGTCATTTTCAATTCATTATTCACCTTCATCTTCTTGTGATTTCTAAGCTCTTAGAGAGAAAATGGATGGTCTTCCACCACATATGCATAGATTTGAGTGCTCATGATGACATGTCTGGCCCGCGGAGTATGACGCACTTGTAAGTAGTCGATAAACCTCCGTGTATTTCAATTCGTATAGCTTTATAGGTCAAATTAGGAAGATCTAGCTAGGTTTGAGTCATGTTCTTTCAATCTCGCATGAGGAAGTAGTTTCCTCATGCCGACCTAGGTCTCCTCTCATGTGAGAAAATAGGTTCCTTGCATGACTTAGATCTTCTTCACGCAGGCTCTGTCTGAAAACTCGCGCAAGCTGAAGAGGCTCCCGTGCAAGATTCTAGGAGCTCGTGCAAGGTCTAGTCCTATCTCACTCAAAAAAATAGTTTTCTTGCATGAGAAACTGCTACAAAGTTTGAACTCTTTTGCCAAAATTTCTCAAATTTGCATGAAATCAGTCAAGTAGGGTGTTATAGAGCCATGTCTAGGATAGATGTCATACTGCATTCATTTTTGTTATGTTGAAAAACCATCATGTTTGAGATATTGATCCAATGTCGTCACTTGCTTTGCAGGTTGACTTCCCCGATGTTGCCTTCAGGACGGACCATCCAGTTATTACCACACTAGTGCAGAGACTCACAAATACAGAGAATGCCCATATTGATGCTCTTGGTCTAGGATACTTGTGTGATTTTCTTGACATTCGGGTGAATCATGGTCTGCTTACTGCACTTGTAGAGCGTTTCCATTCAGAGACGAACACCTTCCACTTCTTGATGGGGGAGATGACTGTGACCCTAGAGGACATATATAGGATCCTGAGGATACCCATCCATGGTACTCGAGTAGAGTACGAGACACAGTCGAGGTAGGGTACATTAGCCTTGAGAGAGATATTTCAAGATGATCTAGTGATGGGCTGGGCCATCTCCTAGGATGATTTGATCAGCAGGCACGGCGGTGCTCATCCTTTTACTATCATACTTGCAATGTTCCTAAGCTGCTACCTTGTTCCAGTTTGAGGTCAGCATGGTCTAGAGTGCAGCTGGGGCATGATGCTATGGAGGATGTTGGAGCGACCAACTATTAGATTCAGATGGGGTGAGTGTATGTTATCCCACATATACCATGAGATGCACAAGATAGTGTATTGTAGCACGAGGACAATGGCGGCTAGAGTATTTGTTCTTTAGATCTGGGCTTGGGAGCATCTCCCCATTTGTAGGCTGATTTTCCATGACACATGATGGCATCTTGAGCCGTATATTTATAGATATGCAGGTGTCATGACCCAGTCTCTGCTGGGCAAGACAAAGCAGTGGAGGGGGCAGCTAGATGACATGGTAGCGGTAGTATGGAGACCCTGGGTGGCCACAGAGCCATGGGATGATACTCATCGAGAGCTATCACATATGTTTGTTTCTCGTCCACTGATCAAGTGGAGTGTCCATACCATTGAGATGTTCCATGTCACACATGTCCTGCGCCAGTTCGGTAGATACCAAGATATATCATAGGAGTACTGCCCCTACGCTCACTTCTCCGATGAGGAGAAGAAGGGGTGGCATGTGAGATTAGATCCTAGATGATGTGTGATTGATGCATGCATACCAGCTATGTGATGGGACTACATGGTGGGGGTCACCAATGAAGGGGTGACTCTTGCATATAGAGATCACTCGATAGCATATCCTCATCTGAGGTTCATAGATCTAGTTGGTGCGGGAGCCCAACAGCAGCTTGCACAGTAGTAGCAAGCACAGGACCAGCAAGCACCAGCCTAGTAGGCACCACAGTAGGCACCACAGAAGGTACCACAATAGGTACCATAGTAGGCATCATAGCAAGCACCATAGTAGGCACCACAACACCAGAGAGTACTGAGACCACGAGTAGGGAAAATTAGCATCTCAGCTAGGATGGTGGGCTCAGATGCAAAAGCTGGTAGCAGTGGGGCCCAGTAGAGGTCTACCAGGCAGCAGACTAGAGACACTTCACAGCAGGCTCCTCCATACGATGATACAGACATGCCTGACATCCCAGCAAGAGCTGGGACACCTCAGCTGCAGGAGGCTCTCAGGAAGATCCATGAGAGGGTATGACAGGTGCAGCGAGAGAAGGATGATTACCACACCTGATTCATTCAAGAGGAGACCTGTGTAGCAGACAAAGACACTGAGATCAGACAGCTGTAGGATGAGCTGGCACATTCTAGGATTGAGACGAGGTATGAGGCTACTCAGGAAGCATATTATTATGCAGCTTACTATGGGGTTGTACTAGATTTGTCAAAGCAGGTAGCACCACTCACCAATTACATCGGAGCTCCATAGGCACCTCCACCAGCACCTCCATAGGAACCACCACAAGCCCCACCACAGTAGGCACCATAGGTGCCTCCTCAATAGGCACCTCCATAGCGGCCTATTCCCTTACCAAAAAGACCATTACCACCACCTCCTCCAGGTGGCAATGGATCTTGATGTATTCCTTGTTGTTGCAGCTCATTTTTGAGAGACGTGTATTGTAGTTATTTTGATATTGTGCTCGAGTAGCACCTTATTCTTTTGTATATGACATTTGATCAAGATATATATACATACGAGATTGACATTTTGATATCATTGTACTCGTTGTATATTGCTTTGATGTATGATGTTTATGAGATGTTTTCCTACATTCTTAGATATATGGATAGAAATGTATGAAATGCACATGTTTCCTTTTATGAATATGCACATGTTTTATTTTATGATGGTGCAGTGTGAAATGTAGTGGTAGATGAATAAGAATGTATGTAGATGTGTAATGTATAATTTATTATTATAGTGAATGCACATGTATATGTAGATGCAAATGAATGCAAATGGAAATGAAATGAAAATGCATATGTAATGTATATGGTACTAATCATCTCATGCAGGATTGTAGTAATATATGACAGGTACTAACCAAAAAAGATAGATATGTTCAAAGATCGAAAGTGAGGACCAGACACTTGTGCAGCCAAGAAGAACCCGCTACAAAATATGAGGACCTTTGATGAATAGAAAGCAATCAAGAGAGCACCAAAACACTATCTCAAATGCAAGCCTAAGCTAAATGCAAGCCTAAAATGAGAATGAAAGCCCTAGGACTTGGTTGTTGGACTCACCGTATGTATCATCATCTAGTTTGTTTAAGCATGGGATGATCACAAGATGTCATACAATCCTCACTAATATTGCAATTATGAGAATATGAATATAAAATAAGTCTTAGATTTATTGGAATGAGGTGTAAGCATTAAGGCACGAGAAGCCAGAATGACCTAAACACCTATTCCTTTTGATTTAGCAAGTTAACATAAGCATCAAAGCACAATTGCTAGAATGACCTGAATGTTGCTTGTGAACAAACACACCAGACACATGAGAGTTCCTTCTTTTGCCAAAGAGTGCTTGTAGTGACCCTTACATTCACTTAGCAGGATGAGCGTTAGCCATTTTACTTATAGGAGAAAGAAGTTACTCAAAATAGATAAGGAGAAGAACCAACCTCACCAAGGCATCTATATAAAAGGAGTCGAGGTACACATGGCCATCCAATACAAGATGAAGGCTCTTATAGATGGACACCCCTCTTAGATAGATTATTTGGATCATTGGAACTAAACCAGCCAATAGAAAGCAAAGAAAAAGAAAACAAACAAGCAAGCAAAGGAAAAGCTCAGCATGCTTCAAAGGAACACAAAACTAGTTTTCAGTTTTAGTTTTAGTTTGTGTTCAAGCAGATTGAAGTCAAATTGAAAGCAAACAACATTCGAAGTCTCGATGGGATAGCAATAGCAAGCAGACATAATGAGAACCACTGGTGACTATTGTGAGAGATGAAGTATCAAGAAGATATCAGAGCATGAACCAAGATCAGCAGGTGAAGGCAGTGAGAACCACTGGTGACCGATACAATAAAACTCAAGCGAAACATCAGCAGGAAGACACAGTGAGAACCACTGGTGACTGATGTAAGGAAGAGATCCCGAAAGAGAGGAGTCGAATGAAAGCTAAGTATCAGTAGGTAGGCATAGTGAGAACCACTGGTGATCGACACACGAGAGATCCTCAAGGAGAGAAATCTCAAAAGTAGCTAGGCATCAGTAGGCAGACGTAGCGAGAATCACTGGTGACTAATGCACGAACAAAAATTCCAAAAGTGATAGGACAATGCCCCCTAGACCAAGAAGATACCCCCAAGTGTGAACCAGTTCCAATCCATGAAGAGTCAAGGAAAATCTCAAAGACCACTAAAAGCAAGTGCATGAGCTAGCAAACTAAAGTAGGAAATGAACTCAAAGCAAGAAGCAAACTAAAGCAGGAAAACGGGAAAGCAAACTAAAGCAGGAAACTAAAAGCCAAGCAATGCTGAGATGAGATGTAGCTTTAGGAACAAGAGGCACCTGTTTGCCAGGTTTTCACCATCTTGGTAGAGATTCTATTTTTTCTACCATGACGCCTGTTTACCAGGTTTTCATCAATGGCACATTTTCTTCTTTTTCAATTTTTTTGTACTTTTTTTTTTTTTTTTTTGTATTTTTGAATATTTCACTTTTTTTGTATTTTTTCAATTTTCTATTTTTTTTTATTATTATCAAGGCACCTGTTTACCAGGTTTTCACCAAGATAATAGATACATCAAAGTGCATGTTTACTAGGTTTTCACTAAGATGATCATTTTTCAGGACATTTTGCAATTTTTAGGATTTTTGCAATATATCAATTTTTTGGATTTTTTCAAGACCAATAAGTATGTACATGAGCATGTCGAGAATGTCTCAATTGTAGAATTTCTTCAAATGAAGAGTGTTTATAGGCTCTTTGAGTTGCTCTCCTTTAGTGGTAGAGAGTCGATAAGCGCCAAACCCAAATGTTGTAGTAATGACATATGGACCAAGCTAGTTTGGTTCAAATTTGCCTTTCTGAACTCGTTGCTACTGATTTTTGGGGTTCTCTCTCAGGATGAGATCACCCACTTGGAATTCTCTTTGTCTGACTTTCTTATTATAAGCTTTTGACATTCTCTTTTGATATGCTTGGAGATGATCGAACGCCACCTTCCGACATTCATCAAGTAACTCAAGCTCTTGAAGTTGGGATATTCTGTTATCTTCATCAGTGATGAGGCCCCTCAGAGAGATTTGCAATGTTGGAATCTTGACCTCAATAGGTAATACTACCTCTGCTCCATAACCTAGGGTGAAAGGAGTGGCCCCCATTGGTGTTCAGATACTTGTCCTGTAGGCCCACAAGGCCGGATTGATTTGGAGATGCCAATCTCTACCAGATTTATGAACTGTTCGGTGCAAGATTTTCAAAATTGTCTTATTAGAAGCCTCTACTTGACCATTACCCTGAGGATAATAGATAGATGACCAATGTTGAATAATTCTAAATTTAGTACATAAGTCTGTTAGGTCCTTATTTTTGAATTTGCCCCCATTGTCAGTGATAATAGATGAGGGTATGCCATATCTACAAATGATATAGTTCAATATAAACATAGAAATGGTCTTGCCATTAGCTACAGTGTGAGGCATTGCCTCAACCCACTTGGTAAAGTAATCAGTAGCTGTCATGATGAACTTGTGCCCTCTTGAAGATGAAGGATGTATCTGACCGACCAAGTCGAAGGCCCATTGCTAGAATGGCCAAAAACTAATGAGAGGACTAAGTTCATGAGCAGGAGCATGAATCAGGTTCCCATGAAATTGGCATTGCTTGCAAGTCTTAGCATATTGAACAGCTTCTTTTTCCATGTCCGACCAGTAATAGCCAGTTCTAATAAGTTTTCAAGCTAACGTCAAACCACTAGAATGAGACCCATAGATACCTTCATGTACCTTAGCTAGCGCACACTTGGACTCATCAGGTTCTAAGAACCTAAGGAGGGTACTGTCTAGACCCCGTCTATACAAGTCATTTTCTATGAGGATATACCGTGAAGTAGTACGAATGAGGTGACATTTTTCATTCTAGGTATAGGTGTCAGGAATGATCTAGTCACGAAGGTAGGAAAAGATATGGTGGTAGCGGGATGAATCATGTCCAATGATGGAACAGATCATCCTAGATTCAAGGATATCATAGGCCGGGTAGTGTAATGGCTCCACTAGGAACTCATGTCTGAAGTCATTTTTTGGCATTTGTAACATTGAAGCAAGAGTGGCCATTGCATCAACTACTTTATTGTCTGCCCTTGGAATCTGCTGGAAAGAAATGTGTGCAAAGTATTGTTTAAGATCATCCACCATCCTTTTGTAAGGTATTAGTTTGTCATCTTTAGTTTGGTAGACATCGTTGACTTGATTGATGATTAACTGTGAGTCTCCAAAGACCTTGAGCTCATCCACATGCCATTCAAGGGCCATCTTCATGCCATTAATGAAAGCTTCATATTCAGCTATGTTATTCATGTAGGGAAACAACATTTTATATGCTTTTGGCAATGAGTATCTTTGAAGTGTAACAAACAAAATGCCTACACTAGATCCCTGCTGGGTGAATGATCCATCAAAGAACATGCTCCAAGATTGATGTGTGAGAAGCATGATGGATTCATTTGGAAATTCAATACTCAAAGGTTGATGATCTTTACCCATTTTCACTAAGTATCATTACCCATTTTGCTAATCTACCCATGAGGGCAGCCTTGCTCAACAAGTATTTCAATGGATCAATCTTTGCAATAAGCCTCATGGTATGAGCTAGCATATAATGCTGCAATTTATGAGAATTGAATACCACTGCTAAACAAGCCTTCTCAATGACAAAGTAATTCATTTCATAAGCAACCAATGTTCTGCTGATATAGTAGATGGCTCTTTCTTTATTGTTCTAATCTTCTTGAGCTAAGAGAGCACCCAAGGACATGCTTGTTACTGAGATGTATAGGATAAGCTACTTCCCATGAATAGGAGGCATCAATATAGGTGGATTAGCAAGATACTATTTTATTTGAGTAAGCCCCTTGTCGCATTCCTCATTCCATTCATAAGTCACATTCTTATGCAAAGTTTTAGTGAATGGTTGTGACTTGTCAGCCAGCTGTGAATAAAATGTCTGATAGATTGTAGCCTTCCTTGTAGTCTTCTCATTTGACTGATATTCTTGGGTGGAGGCATGTCCATAATAGCTTGTACCTTTTCAGGATCAACTTCTATGCCTTTAGCTAAAATGATATAACCCAAGAGTTTCCCATAAGTAACACCAAAAGCACATTTCTTTGGATTAAGCCTGAGACTGAGTTCTTCACTGCATGCTTTTGGCTAAAGTATCATCTACATAATCCTCCATTTTTTTATGCATCATATCATGGAAGATAGTAGTAACAGCTCTCTGGGATGTTGCTGCTACATTCTTAAGCCCAAAAGGCATGACATTCCAGCAAAATGTGCCCCAGGCACACGTAAAAGTAGTCTTTTCTTGATCTTCTGGTGTAATTTTGATTTGACTATAGCCAGAAAATCCATCCATCAAGGAATACATCTCATATCCTGTTGTCATGTCAACTATCATATCAATATTAGGCAGTGGGAAGTCATCTTTCAGACACAACTTATTCAGATCTCTGAAATTCGTACACACACAAATGGATTTATCATGTTTAGTGACTAGAACAATGTTTGAAATCCATTCTGCATAATCAATAGTTCTTATGAAGCCAGCCTTAAGAAGCTTTTCCAGCTCTACTTTAACCAAAAGTGCTACATGTAAATGCATTTTTCGTAGCTTTTGTTTAACAGGTTTGATACCTAGTGCAATGGACAAATGATGCATGATTAGATTGGGATCTAATCCAAGCATGTCAAAATAGGTCCATGCAAAGTTTATTTTCTTTCTCTGAAAGAATCTTGTGAACTCTTCTTTTTCTTCAGTAGATAATGATTGTGCTAGGTGAATAATCTATGGAGGAGCCTCTGTACCCAAATTGACCAGTTGTGTCAGCTCAATCAATATTGATGACCTCTCTTGAAAGTGGCTTGGAAGAGTGTCAAGCATCTCATCCTTGGGTGCCTTAGAGAGGTTTTCACCCTCAGATACATCTTTTATTTTTACTATTTTTGGCTCTGATACTGCCACAAAGTGGTTTTCACCATTAGAGCATCTATTTTTTCTTCTTTTAGTTTTTTGACTGAGATACTTGATATCCACCTCTGTCATGTTGACACTTCTTTCACTAGTGGAGGACATCACAAGTTCAATAGAATGAAGGTAACAGGCTAGATCATAATCAGTCTAGAATGTTAGGACTTCATTGGATTCGAAAGGGGAGTTCCAGTTTATTAGATCGGGATGGCAGAGTAAAAGGGAAGTAGTGACTGGTTCAACTATGTTCATGGTATAACCCTCAAAAGCGCCGATGAGCAAGTCAAGATGTAGAGTGATCCTATCCAAAGGAGCATTCGAATCCCTAAGAGACCTTGCATCGGAAGTAGAGGACACATTAACATTAGTGGTGCCTAATTCATGTGGCCTAGCACTAGACCCTTCACCTACTTCGAAGAGTCTTTCATACACATGAATAGTATCTATGTCTACATCATAGGTAGCATTAGACAAAGAGTCAAAATCATATTCATGTGAGTCAGCACTTGATGTAGGAATGTCATTAGCAGCATCATCAGACTCATTATTATCCCTTGTGGCATTAATAGCTTGCTGAAGTTGTTCTTGTTCAAAGTACTTTTGAAAATGAGGTGGCCTATATCGTTCGCCTTAAAAAATAGGATCATCATTTAGTGATGCTTTCCATTCCTCATATGTGAATTGGCATACTAGAGAAGTTTTATTAAAATCATTATTAGTATCAGTATCTATCTCTATCATATGAACAGGTATGATAGGCTCATCAGGTTCGGCAAGGAGTGCCGCAAGATCTAGAGGAATAGGATATGGGAATGTATCTTCATCAGAGCTGGCCTTTGGATTCACTTCTAGAGTAGCATATTCAATTTCTTGTTCAGGTTTGGGTTTAGGCTCAGGAGTTGACACAAATTTCTTGGTCCCCAAATGAAAGGGAGTCTTTTTAAAGCCCAAGCCACTAGTATCTTTTGTGCAATGGCCCATAGCTTCAATAGGTTTTAGTAAGCCATTATCATTTTTTCCTATAGGACCACTCCCCTCATAAACGAAGCGCTTCATGATTTTGAAGGCCTCACTATATGGTTCTTTCTCTAAATTTGGAGATGGAGTGGTTGTTTCAGCTATTTCTTTTCCTTTATAGATCCATGCTCTGATAGCCCTCTCTTCATCCTCATCTTCTAAAGGTGTAGATTCCCTCACAAAGGTGCCATCCTAAACTATTTGAGGGGGAGCATTAGAAAGCTTGTTGTTTTCAGAAGGTCTCCCATAAGAGCATGGAGATGGAGGTAGAGCAGCTAGTGATAGCACAGGTTCCATTCGGTATTCTCCCATGCCTGTATCTTTAAGTCTCAAAGTTTGTTCCATTTCTTTCAGCTTAGCATCATAAAACTCAGTAGATTCTCTATTTTTTGGAATAAAGCTATCTGCAGTTTGCGCAAGAGTGTTGTAGGAGAAATTGGTATTTGCAGGTACAGTGACTTCTGCTCCATGGAATGGAAACTTAATGCATTGATGATATGTGGATGGAACAGCCTACATTTCATGAATCCAAGGCCTACCCAACAATATATTGTAGGCAAGAGGAATATCGAGCACTTGGAAAGTGACATCTCTCTTAATGGGACCCACATGGATAGGTAGCATGACTAAGCCTTGGGACTTGCATTCTTCCTCATCATAAGCTTTGATGGTAATATTTTTGTGAGGATCTATGCAATTCTCATCATATCCTAGCTGAGTGAGCAATTTAGCGAAAAAAATATTAAGGCCAGCACCATTATCTATGAGCACTTGGTGGACGTGCTTAGGACCTATCATGACCTCTATATGTAGGGGCATTATGCGGGTGACTCAAAGAGTGGTCATCTTCTTCAGAGAAGGATAAATAGTGAGGTGAAGTCAAATGACCCACCATAGATTTGAATTGGTTGAGATCGAGATCCTTGGGAATGTTTGCCTCAGCAAGGGCCTTGTCCAAAATCTTCCTATGAGTAGGCGAGATCTTTAGCACCTCAAAAATGGTGATCTAAGCATTGGTTCGCTGGAGTTGATCTAAAATACTATAACTAGCCAAGCTAGCTATATGGATAGATTTCATGTTTTTTTTGCCGGGGCCAATAGAAGTCTTATCAGCAATTTGCTTTGAAGTGGACATGGGAATATTGGGTCTCTTATCCACAGTTTTCTTTGGAGCAGATGTGGAAGCATCAGGACCTTTCAACACAACTCTCCCTCATGATCGAGTGACAACATTAGCACAGCCTTGAGATTGTTTAGATTTGGATGAATGAGACACAGAGCTACACAAGATAAAAGGAGTCTTAGATTTGGGAGCATCACCACCCCCTCTAGAAATGATCACATCACAATACTCTATCTCGACAGGGTCAATCATACCAATAACATTATCATTATTAGTGTACATATAATTGACTTTAGCATTGGTATTCTTGGTGTTTGAAGACTCACCCTTCTCATAGGGAGGGAAGGGATCCTTAAAAGCTTGGTGGTCCAAATTCTTATTATGGCCATCCACCAAAATATCACCACTATCGATCAAATCTTGGACCTTGTGTTTTAGCTGAAGACAAGTTGAAGTCTTATGACCAATGTTTTGGTGATAGTCACAGTAAGCATTATCATTCCACTAGTGAGGTCTTGGTTGTGGGTCATAAGTACACTTTTCTAAAGGAGTAAGAACTTGGTTCTCTATGAGAGTCTTATAGACCACATCAAGAGGCTCTCCCAAAGGAGTAAAGTCACGCTTGGGTCGAGTAGCCCAAGGTTTGTTCCTAGAAAATCTTGAAGTTTGTTGGTTGTCTATTGTGGTCTTTTCGACAACCTTAGCTACTTGTATGCTGGAAGTAAGATTAAAAGTAGACTTTGAAGGCTTCATAGTAACATTATCCACTACTCCATCATTTACCACATCTCTGTTCTTATTGATAGCCTTTCCTTTATCCTTGTTTGTGGAGAATCCTTGTTTATTCAAAGTCAATTCTCCCTTCTTGATCGTGAAGGCCTCTATCCGCACTGCTTATTTGATCATACTATCAAAAGTAAGAGGACCTTTCAATTTCACTTGGTATCCAAAGTCTGGGACAAGATTGTCCAAGAAAATGTCGAGTCTCTCAGACTCTAGTAGTTTGTGAGGACACTTCATACATAATTGTCTCCACCTTTGGAGGAATGTTAAGAAAGATTCTCCTGTCACTGTTTTAAGTTGCAAAAATCCTGGATGTTGACCAAATGCTGAATATTATGCGAGTAGTGTTGGAGAAAAAGATTAGCCATTTCGTCAAAAGTTTTAATACCAGTAGGCAATCAAGAGAACCATTCCATAGCTGGTCCACCCAAACTATGAGGAAACAAATGCATAAGATATGTCTGATCGTGCATGAATTCCATAGACAATGCACCAAACTCCCTCAAGTGATCTTGGGGATTAGTTGTACCCAAGTATTTGTCATATTTAGGGAGTTCCACACCTCTGGGAAAAGGTGGCATATGAAGACTTTTGTCAAATGGGAAAGGATAAATACTTTCCATCGTAAATTGTTGAGTGGGTTTATCTTTATTCCTTGCAAGTTGACTAATCTGATCTTGCATTTCTTGGACCATCTTTTGCAACTTTGCGGTCTTAGTCTCTTCTTCCTTAGCTATGAGCATCTCAACTTAATAGTCTCGGGGTAACTTAGCCCCTTGTTTAGCTAGCTCAAGGAAGTACTTTTCTTTCTCTTCTAGGAGAAGGATCTCCATCATTTTAATAAGACCCTTATTAGCTTTGGCAATGTCTATATCATGTTGAGTTATCACTTCATCTTCCCTTCCAAGGATCTCATAAATACTTTGAGCTTGATCTTGTTGCTAATCATCTTGGTTTTGATCGAATGGAGGAGGATGATATAAATAGGTGGGTTGTCGATCGCCTTGAGGTTTTCTTCGAGATTGATCATCATTGTGGGACGGATTTTGGTCATGTTGAGAATGACCATGAGGTTTCTCATTTCAAGGTTGAGCATGATGTGGGTCATTAGAGGATTGACCAGGATATTGATTGTTGTGAGATTGATCAAAGGTTTGACTATACTTGCCTGGTTGGAAATCAAATGGATCTCCCATCTTGTCGTAGACTTGCGTAGTATATGGAGACTTAGCAAAGTGATGTGAATGAGATTGAAAAGGTGTGGTCAAAGTAACCTTTGGTGAGTGAATAGGATCAAAAGATTTAACAAATTCAGATGAGAAGATATCTTCAACAGTATCACTAGGCTCTATGGTAGAACTATTCTTAGTAGGATCAACAGGATCAATAGGATTAGTCCAAGGAAGAGGTCTTCCAAAGTTTTGAAACAATGAGTTCTCTTGGAAGAATGAGTTGTCTTGGTCTTGAAATGAGAAACCAGGTTGTGCTTCAAACAATGGATTAAAACACTCTTGAAACACTGGAGGTGATGGTTGAGACTTACTATCTTTCAAAGTATTCAATGAGGAAATCAAGGATATATCACAAAGTTCAGATTTCATAACAGATTCAAGAGGATCTATTTCTAGATTAGGAGGTTCACTTCTACCTTGATCAAGATTTTGAATGGGATAAGTCTTACCACTTCTAGTCATGACAGTCATAGATGAAGATAAACAAGAGAGGACTTGGGACAAAGCTAGACTCGGTCTCTAAGAACAACATAAAGGAGATAAAGGCTAGGATAGCCAAGATGTAAGATGGACCTGGCATGAATCATCAAAAGAGGTGGCTAGAATAGCCGAGATAAGACTATCACAACATGAGATACAAAAGGCATAAAGAGATAAGGTAAACCAACGAGAGATGACACAAGTCAAAGCAAAGATCGATTGATTCCTAACTCAAAAAAACTAGTTTCTGATAGTGAACGATAGGAAAGTAGAAAAATAGACCTCAAATAAAAAGTAGATCAGATAAAAAGTCAAACAGTCAATGGAAAACATGTCTCTATTTTTGCAAACTGGGCTACAGTCTCGCATGAGAGAACACCAAGCCATGTGAGAGAACACCAGTCTTCACATGAGAGAACAAAGTCTCGTGCAAGAAAGTGCTTTGAAGTGTGAAATTCACGCGGGAAAAGTGCAAAATCTGATAATCTGATAGTTTTCGAGGTTAAAGTTGAATTTTGAGGTATAGTCTGAACTAATGTTTGATAGAAAATCTAGTTTCCTGATAGGTTTGAAGAGCAGTTTAATCAACAATATCATTTTAGGATTTCAAGCATTCGTTTAAAGACACAAAGGTTTGAATCAAGTAGTCATGATACAAGAAGTAGTAATTAACAGACCTATAAAGGACAAAGAAAGTTGATAGCATCAGGGGAGTCTTTGTTTGATAATGATTGGACAATGTTTAAGACTCGATAACAAACACATAGCTTAGTCCTACAAAAAAAATGGTGAGAAGAAAAAACCTTTTCCACATTTCTGATGCGCATACATGCACCTCACACAGCTGTCACCCCCTAGAGGGCACTTGTGTTTTTGGTGTTTCCAAGGACTCAATAGTGTACATTCAAAGGTTACCCTTGTTATAGGGGCTAGTGTCACAACCACCTCCAAATGTCTAGGTGTATGCCTATGATGGGAATCTATGGGAGAGATTCTTCCCCCTCCCTGCACAAAGATTATGACTCCTTTCAAAGGTGAACCGGGTAGGCCACTAGCTAAGGAAAGTTTTTAATAGGCTTCTGTTCACACTAACCTTCAGTGCCCCTAATATAGGGTTGAGGCCTCACAGCCACACCAACACCCAAAATTCATACACCCCCGCAAGCAGGGCTAGGAGTGACATCGCTTAGTATAAAAAATGGAGCCTTCTCAAGATGATAGTCAAAATCTTGAGAAGGAAGCTAACATGGTTTTGGAGTCTTTAGACTCAACAAAATGTTCTTTATTAGAGTGAGGTGGAATCACCGACGATAGGTGCATACTCACTTGGGTCATTCCCGGAGGTTCAACTTCCGGCAGGCCCTCTAAAGGTGACACTGGACTTGGCTTAGATTCAAGGGTCAAATTTTTTGGTTCTCCCAAAGGGAGAAGAGCATACTTCTCTATCCCATTTCCTCACCCAAACACATCAAGAAGATTCATCACTAAATTAGGTTCACTCCACCACAACTACAAGCTTTTGGGTTTTTGTTTCTCTGAGAGAGAGAAGAGCATAATCCCCTAGCTAATAGAAGCGTAAAGATTCACTACCTTTCTCTTCTTCCCTAAGAATTTTTCATATTAGTAAGATCATTAGGATTTCGGGTTCATTCATGGTCATCACCTCCATGTAATGAAGAGCCAAATTCCCTACTCACTATCAAAATCCTCAAGAAATTTTAACAGAGCCCTATTTAGACTATGTTAATGAAAGTAGGAAACAAACACAACATTTTAGCAAGTCTTCAACTATCATCCTGCAATCAAACCATTATCATTTTTTAGTTCTTCGACAAACATCATGCAAAAAACTATTATGCTGTGAAAATAATAGAGAAATGATAAACAACAACAAATAGGAAATTTTTAGAAAACTAAAATTGGAAAGATAGAAACTGAGAAAATCTGAAGCACTGTGCTAAAATCTCACATGAGGAATTACTCCACAGCACGCAAGAAAGTACAGGATGTCACGCAAAGGTGCAAAATCTCACGCGAGAAAGTGCTAGAGGGAGTGAAATCTTGCGTGGGATGTTCTGAATTCTCACGCAAAGATTCGTACATAGACAGTATGGATGCACGATAGAGCTTGAATTCAAGTGGATGCCCCACGGTGGACGCCAAAATGTGTGTGTTTGAATTTGGACCTCTAAATCAGGCACAAATGCAGCATATTCATTACTCACATGATTGAATTACAAGAGAGAGTATGAATTACTCAATCTGAAATTCATTGTGAAGTGACTTGTTGCCTTCTATGTGGACGGGGTGTTCTAATTACTCTCAGAATGAGAGCCAACAACCATGAGACCAATCCCACAATGGAGGATTTTCAAAAGCTAAGATGAAAAATCAATGAAATTATTCTAGAAATGAGTGCAATTAATCTAGAAATGTAGAAATGCAATTATACTAAAAGCTTGAAATAAAGATGAAGTGCAATTTTAATCTAAGGACATTGAAATAAATATGATATTAATCTAAGAAAAATTAAGAAAATTCTAATCTAATATGAGATGCAATATTAAACTAAAATGAGATATTAAGCTAAGTAATGCAATAAAGCTTTGAAGACAATGTAATAATGGAGACTAAAATTGACTATAGTAGAGATGCTCTCAAAAGGTCCCTTTTCAAATGAAGAAATGAGGTCCATTAAATAAGCAAGCCTGAGGAGGGAATGAAGGGGTTCTTGATTTGAAACTCTTGACCCTTCATTTCCATTTGAGACAAAAAAGCATAGAATTACTTAATAAAAAGCATGGAAAATGCCACACAGGTGGCCTTTCGAATATCTTGAATTATTAATTCAAAAAGGTGTGTCCATTCGAATATCAAGCAATTTATTAATTCCTTTTATGGGTAATTAGCCAAATGAGGTGGATTTAATTTAATTCTAAGCACTTAAGACTTTAGGATTAAATTAAATTATCATAGGGGTAATTTAGCTAATTAAAGTCAAGGACTTTAGGAATTAATTTTGATTTTTGGTTAATGCAATTTATGGTCTTTGCAATTGACATCAAGTCAAATTAAGTCAAGTAGGAGAGAGAAACTTGTCTAGGAAACTAGGACTTTGGAGATGTGAAATTGATGAAAATGCACCAAAATTAATTGAATTTAATAGGTGCCAATTTTAGTGTATTACAGGAGGGATGGGAGTTTTCTGTCAGCATACGTGACCACCGCAGGGTCCTCACTTAACTTTGTAGTGGTGCTTTTGGATAAATCCTATGAGCCACTCCTCAACTGGAATCTGGCTTAGCCATATATTCTTCGCAAAGGTCATATAGGGGAGCGTTCATCTTATATTTATACACTTCTTGGGTTTCAATATTCAGCACAAGCAATGACAAACTTTCTGGGGATTAGCTATCGCTATGGCAAGAGGGAGACATTGGTGGAATCCCCAGAAGAACAGTTGTGAAGAATTTTTAACCGGGAAAAGGAGAAGGAGCTGGTGTTCATGATTTCAATCATGGGAGGTGATTATTGGGCCAATGGCCATGTTCATGATGGAAAACTTATAGCAGACCTATTTCAACTATTTATTCAGACTCTTGGTCATCCCCTTCATGCTCTCGGCGTAGTTCACAGGATTGTATTAGAAGATATATACATAGAAGTGGAAGAAGCGATGATGGAATCGGCCAACAGCTTTCTAGGGGTTGTCTTCTGGGCTATTTCATGTTGGAGGTAGAAGGTAAAAATACAAAGATGAAAAAGGCTTGGTCTCTATTCAAATCGGGTGTGAAAGAATACAATCTAGCAAGTTTTGAAGCCTTTTTACAAGCTAATGGGGATCTTTTTCCAGTAGAAATAGGAGAAAGGTTGGTATACATAGGACAAGGGATAATGTATATTGCCCATTGATCTATGTTGGTTTTGCAAATGTGGAATCTATTTCTTCAATAGATGTATTTCCTTATTATGCAATAGAAAGGGTACTACCCCCTAGGTAGAGCTTGACTAAAAAATAATAATAATAAAATAAATTATAAATTATAAAATAAAATAATACTTTAAAGGACCAAGAAAATAATAAGAATAAATAAAACACAATAAACCTAAAAGAAAGAAATAAAACAAGAAATTAAAGGAAAAGTTGAAAAACAACAATAAATTAATCTTTAATACTGCTATTACTACTCATGAGGTTATTCACTCTATAGAAAAATGTAAGAAAGTGGGTATGGCTTTTAAGCTCGACATCTCTAAGGCTTATGACAAAGTGAATTAGATTTTTTTGTATAAAGTTTTGACCAGAATTGGATTTAGTTAGAGGTTTGTCAATATTATTAAGGAATGCATTGAAACTGTTAGATTTTTTTGTTTTGGTTAATGGAATGCATTGGGGTTAGTTTAATGTTGGTAAAGGCTTGATGCAAGGTGATCCATTATTGCCTTAGATTTTCATCATGGCCGCTAAGGTTCTTGGTCGTAATATAATGCACCTGGCTGATGTTGGAAGAATCAAAGGTATTGAACCTACTTCTACTCTTCCCCCTTTAGTTTCACAACAATTTATTGATGATAATATCTCTTTTGGAAAATCCTCTGTTATTGAGGCTAAATAATGGAAATATATTTTAGAGAACTATGCTATTTCTTCAGGTTAGTGTATCAATTATCACAAAAGAAAAGTTTTTTCCTTTAACACTAAATATGATCTTCAGATTAAAATTCTTGACATCCTGGATTGTCAGTATGCCAATCTCCCAAGTACTTACCTTGGGTTTCCCTTAATAATTAAAGAGGTCAATGTAAATTTTTGGAATTCTATTCTAGAACACACTTAGAAGAAATTAATTAGGTGGAAAGGTAAGATTTTGAGCAGTGGTAGTAAACTCTAGCTCCTCTTAGCCTCACTCCAAGGGATTCCAATTTATTTTTTATCCCTCTTCAAAATTTTGGGTTCTATGGCTTAGAGATTAGAGAGAATTCAACACACTTTCTTATGGACATGGACTGAACAAAAAAAAGATTAGCCCTAGTTAATTGGGACACTATGTGTTTTCTAAAATGGATGGGAGGACTAAGAATTCAAAAGATTGTTAGTTTAAACAAATCCTTAATGACAAAAAATGCTTGGAAGTTGATGAACAAGGATGTTGATTGGTCCAAGATTATGGAAGCTAGATATCTAGTAGGGAACAATTCAGATTATTCTTTTCTATCAGAAGTATGCCCCATGGATCCAAAGTTTGGAATAATATTCTTAAATGAATAATCCTTCTTAGAATGGGTGTGAAATGGCAATTCGGTAATGGTAGAGACATTATATCTTGGGAGGACAATTGGATTGACAAAATTCCTCTTGAAGAAGGAATGTTTAATCCTTTGAAGAATAGTCTCAAGCTTAGAGTAAGAGATTTGATTGCAAACTATCTAGATCCTAGTGGATTTTGGAAGGACCTGCCACACCTCTTTGCTAATAGGCCTGAACTTTCCAATAAAGCTCAGGACCTAATGACTACTCTATGTAATATCAAAATACCTTTATTTAGTAGAGATGATAAAATGATTTGGACCCCTACTTAGTTGGGTGAATTCATAGTTAAATCTTCCTATAGCCTTTTGATCAAAGAGTTGGGTGATTCTGCTTGCTGGAAGAGATTTTGGAATTCATAGCTCAACCCCAAGATTAACTTCTTCTGGTGGGATGTAATGCATGGTAAAATATTGACCCAAGAAAAACTTTTCAAGAGGGGCTTCTATATGATTAATAGGTGCATCCTCTGTAAGAGGGAAGAGGAAATTATTAATCACTTATTTATACATTGTGGTTTTTCTTCTCAAATTTGGCAGAAGGTTTTGTTAAAGTTTAATTTGCATTGGGTTTTTGGTTTTGACATCTAGCAGTTTGTCCTAGGTTGGCAGACTCCTTCTCACCATCCCCTCCTATAGAAACTATGGGCAAAAAATCCCTCCTCGGGTTTGTTGGAGTCTTTGGAACATAATAATAGGATATTTAGAGAGACTGGCTTCCCCTAGAGGTTGTTCTCCATCATTGCCTTAAGCTCATTAATGATAATATTTATGTCTCTCATTGGAAAATTCCTACCTCTCCTCCTTTGGCATCTAAAAAGAATATTTCTATGGCCTAGAATATTTACAATGGTTTTGATCAATTTGATAACTCCAAAGCTGTGGCTAGGTGTAGTACTATGTGGAAGCCTCTAGGGCCCAACTGGGAAAACACTAAATCTTGATGGTGCTTCCAATCAAGGGTTAGAGGCCGGTGGATGGATTATAAGGAATCATAAAGGATAATTGGTTGTGTCTTTTACTGGCTCCCTGAAGGACCATACTGTTAATAAAACTAAGGTTATGGCTCTTCTTTAGGGGCTTAAAATTTCTCTTTCCATTGGTATAAGGTGACTTGAAATTGAAGGAGACTAAAAAATTATTATTGATGTTGTTAAGGGATGATATTTGGTAGGCTCAAAAGTGGAGAGCATGAGTAAGGATATTAGAGGGCTACTCACCAGTCTTGATGATTTTATAGTGAAACATATTTATAGAGAAGGAAATGCTATGTTTGATTCCTTAGTTGTTGTTGGTCTGAGTTAAATGAATTACAATGCTGGTGGGTTGTAAATCAATTGTCTGAGTTTACCCAAAGCCTTATACAGTGGGAGGAGTACAACATCACCAAAGTAAGTCATGAAAGTTAATATTCTCCTTTTCATATACTTTAGTTTTGGAGTTGTTGTGGCCATAAGGGCTAACTCATATTGCACCCTAGATTCAAATTTGAAAGTTATGATGATGATGGATAGACAACTTGACACTCTCTTTGATTTCAGCCACTACTTAATGATGTGCCATCATTTTAGGGAGGTTGAAAAGTGAAAGTTGCATATTTATATTAATCTCCTCAGCTTTGGAGTCTCCCCAAATATATTTTCTAACCTCTTTGATTCAAATTTAAGGGGCTACTTGCACATGCCAAAGTTTTCTCATCACAATGTGAGGTGTGTGGATATTTATCAAGCTATAAATTTTTTTCTACCTCTTCATGACTACTTCCTCTACCTCACTATCTCTCCCCTGAGATATAGGCTTGTCTCTATCCACTCTCTCCCTCCTTTGCTTTCTATTTTCCCTTAATTATAACTCTCTCACTAACCATCCCTCCCTCCATGTAGGAAATAGGCATGAATAATCTAGAGGGGTGAATCAGTTGCTCTCCAAAACACTTAAACCTTCAAACCCTTAAACACTAAAATATGAAACCCTTAATTACTTAAAACCTTATTATTGATTTGTATAATGTAAATCATGTAAAGAAAAAAAATCAACACCACATAACATAAATATTTTAATCATGGAAATTAGGGTGAAAACCATGGTGGGGATGAAACCCACAATAAGACTAATACCTTTTTAGAAGTGTAGAATTATTAAAATATGGAGAATTCACATACAAATAGGCACACTTCCTAGAGTTCACTACTCAATTTTCCTTGGTATACAACCCTAAGGAAGTCTCATTGACTTACAATCACAATTTAGACACCAATCTGAGAATTCATGGACTGTATAGTAGCATCTACCTATGCCTTGGTCAGTTCCATTTTAGTACAATCAGATCCCTTATTGCAATTATCTCGGCCACATCCAGATGAGAAATCTAGCCCTTAGTTGATCTGTAAAATTGATCCACTAGCAACCTCTTGCATCCACAATCCTCCAAAAACTAGCGCACACACATGACAACTCAAATCAAACCCTAATTCACCATATTTATCAAGAACTAGGTCAACAAAACTTAATCCTCAAACATTCAATTATCAATTCCAAAACCAACCATCAAGATCACTACATGATTTCCAAATATTCCTTAGATCCATCAAGAACACCTTGAGATCATCACCATAACCCTAAAACATCTTACCAATCTCACATAAACCATTTTATCAACTTTTCTTGATATGTTGGTTAAGGACTCAAAAACATAAGTTAAATCCATTAAACTTGATCACCTCAATCAATGTAAGATGCCAATGCATCAAGCACATAATCCTAGATCATCCTAAGACATTATGAAGCTCAAAAAAAAATCAAATCCATCACACACATCAAATATGTCATCGCCTTATGATATACTTCAAGAACATTGTTATCCTCAACTAAAATACTTTTAAATGCCTTTCAGATCACCAAAGTCACAAACCTTTTGAATGGTAGACACATTTCTATGTCCTTAACACATTCCCAATTGCACAACCAAATATCTCACCTTGAGCACATGCGTAAAACCAATGTATGGAACTTTGTAACATTGTAATACTGGCAATCAACAAAATAATTATTCTCCACTCGTGACACCATAACTTGATCAAATTATCATGTTAGAAACTCAGACTTGGTATGAAACATGTATACAACCTCTAGATCATCCCATGAGGTGCATGAATCCTCTTCTTTAGTAACCTTTCTTTGTCATTCATCTGAACATACTGCATTATTAGTAAAACTGCATATCTAATATAGAAATTATATAAAATATATTAAAACATCCAAACATTTCACTAAACATGTTGACATAAATGAAAACACATCCAACCTACCAAAAATATCCTCATTTAGCATTGATAGAAACATGTCATGGGAAAAACAATAATGCAATCAGAAACCAACAATACTACCGACAATATCTAGAATATCTTTTGGACTCTCTCTAACTATTCTATGTTTCCTCACCTCTTCTCTTTCTCTACTCCCCCTTGGAATAATATCTCCTTGGTTCTAATCTGATTACATACTCTTCCCTCCATTATTTTCTCCCCTTGGATGTATACTATTATTCTTGTCTAAAACTCTTTCTTATGTGCAAGTACATAAACTTTATTTCTTCTCTTTCTCTTCTTCACATATGCACTTCTCCTCTTCACATATGACTCTTATATTCACACCTAATTATTTTTCACATCTTCTCTCCCTGATTGTTCTCTCTCTGATTGTTTTCTACATCTCTCTCTCCCTCTTTGGCATCAATCACAAAGGTGTATCACCTATTTGGAAAGAAACACTATTACACAATTGTGGTATGTTGTCATTGATGGAAACTATACACATTTTATATGGTCTCCCAACACATTTTGTTTATACCAAAGGAAATAATTAAAATTGGCTAAGTATGGAAGAGCAAGCAACAATTTACAAGTTTGAAAAAAGGTTCAATATGAAGACATTTTGTTGAACTATAAGTAGAAAAATTATTTTAAGGTTGTTTGGAGTATATTCTATGGTACTCTATGTTCATAGTAGTTGATGTTATGTTTTGGTACTTTGGGTATGATATTGACAAAATAGTGTGGATGACAAAGTCAGTCAATAGGTGGATTGATTAGTGATCCTACTTGATCAATGATATGATTGGTTTTATCATAAATTTTGGTAGATATGACATGATACATGTTATCTACATCTTGGTTAAGGTTAGCATGGAGATTTGATTGGCATGTTTCTCTAATTTTTACACATTACACACTTTGATATTCAAGTCGATAATGCAATTATTATAATTTGATGATAAGTATATAAGCTCAATTTTTTGCAGTAATTGTTATGATTTGATTATAATAGGATATTGTGCAAAGGTTAGAGATGTTATGTACCTGATTGTAGAGGTTAGTGTGATGTATACATGATGTACTTTCATGTAACTCTTGGCATATATGACACTATTTCTCAGTTCATCATTTGGATTATAGTCCAATACTATCTATAAGAAGTGAGTTTCTTAAGGGTTTTAGCCCTCTTTTGTAATTGAGAATTTTACTTTAGGCAATGTGCCTGAATGATAGTGCATTCCCATTTTGTAATATTTCCCTTAACTGGGTTAACTATATTTTCGCAAATATATTTGTGGGTTCTATCCCCACCATGGTGTTAGGAATGTTGTTGACATTTGTGTGTTGTCATTGATGTCAACATATGACTATGAAGGACCACATAACTGGTGAATAAGATGTTGAGAAAAATATTTCACTAAGTGTAGGAAAGAGTGTAGAAGGCATGTGATGATCTATGTTACATCTTTGAATTTATGAGCTTGTATTTTGGTACTGGACAATGTTTAGAATGGTTTTTTTTTATTGCAAAATCTGATTAGTTGGTTACAATAAGTAACAGTGGAAATAGTGTGGACTGGTCACATGACAGTGCAGAGGAAAACAATAAAATGGTTACTATAATTTTGAGTATAGCATGTATGCAAGATAGATTTATGTCTGGCGATCTTAGGACATGGAAGAAGACATGTTGCACTTCATCTTATGTGGACATGAGGTCGTAGGGATTGTGGTGATGTCAGTTGTAGTGTGTGACCTTGCAAAGTCTTATTTGGTGCCAACCTATTATATGTGGCATGTTCTACCTTGTGCAAAGATAAGTTATGGATTATGGAGTATGTTGGCCAACTGATATTTGTTATTTGCTTTTCCAAGATCCTATGTGTATCTTGACAAGAGTTTATTTAAATCATTTTTATTATGAAATTCTTGATTGGTGTTGACTTAATAAATTATTTATATCTTGTATAAATGAGTGAATCAAGTGATGAAAAGTGTGTGGGTGAGAATGTGATTATGTGGATGTGAGGAATATTGATGTAGAGCAGACAGTGTGATAATTGTACTTGATTGGAACTCTTTTTGCAAAGGAGTTACTATTAGACAGTTCATTCTCTGTAATCCGTATATTTATATACTGTCATTTGGAAAGTAGTTCCATAAGATGGGTTTAACCTTCAAAAGGTGGATTTAACCTTCACATTGGGAAAGTTTCTTCGAGAAAAGAAAGGCTCATCCTATCAACTCCTAACAGGGTTGCTGACTTAAAGAAAGGAGTCTTTCCTTTAACAGGGACTTTTTACTGGTTGTATTTATCTTCTCCTAATAGGGAAATATCTTGTAACCAAGATACATTATTTCTAGTGCATTATTTATGGATTTCGTCTCCACTGGGGTTTTTCCCTTAACAAGGTTTCCTCAAAAAAAATTCTTGGTGTTCTGATCTGTGTTATATTTGAGGTTTCAGTTTTTCATTTACTATTTTGATATGAAAAGATAAAGTTTTATATTAATGACATATAAATGATTCACCCCTCGAGTTATATTCAATAATTGGTATCATAGATATTGGTCCTCTGAGAGAAATCTTGACTGCTTGAGGTGATCTAAATGGTTTATTACAGGAAGGAAAATTCTAAATTTGATGCTAAAAACTTTGATAGCTAGAAGAATAATATGATGACACATTTGTTCTTCCTAGGAATTGAATATTGGATGATTAGAAAGAATAAATAAAATATTTTTGCAGAAAGTGATTTGCCTAATGCTACTGATGATGAAAAGAAGATTTTTTCTTGCAATATGGTTGCAAGGGAAGCTTTGATAAGTGTACTATCTGTAGAAAAAATTACTAAAGTTAAGGACCTTATTTCAGCTCATGAAATTTGGGGAAGACTGGAAGCACATTATGAAGCAGACAAGTACACCAAGTAGGAAAAGTTACAAAATTTGAAGACAAAGATAGAAAATTTAAAAATGCGAGAAGAAAAAAATGTCAGAGCTTATTGCAAAGGGTTTCAAAATTTGTTATAGGGATCATAAATTCAGGAGGCACTTATACTGAAGAAGAGGTCATTGTAAAGATTATGAGATCTTTGACACCTATTTACAAGACCAAAGTGCAGGAAATTGAGGAGATCATTCCATTAATTTAGGAATTCAATAGAGAGATGTTGATAGCTAAGTTAACTACCTTTGAGGTTGCAGAATTACAGGATTCAGTACCGAAGATAGAAACTACATTCAAGGAAACTGTTCATAATGACAAAAAGACTTCATCAAGCCTTCTAAGCACTAGTAGGGTTAACAAATATCCCAAGCTTGGAGAATATGGATATGATCTAATGGAAATTGATGAGGAAAATAAGATGGACAAACTTGTTACTTTGATCGCAATAAAGGAGAAAAGAGGTAAGGGTAAATTTGAAGGAAAATTATCTTAAAATGTTTTTCTTATAATAAAATTGGTCACTTTGCATCTAGATGTCCTATAAGGGTCTCTAAGTACAAACGTAAGTTCACTAGGCTAGATTTCTATGATGGGGAATGCTATTATGCTAGTGAAGGTATTTATAATGATGATTCAATAGTAGATGAGATTAGGTTTGTAGCTATTATAAAGGATAATGAACCTATTCATGAAGAAAAAACCTTAGTATCACATGTTGGAAAGAAACATTAATAGATCATTGATAGTGGATGCTCACATCATAGGACTGGTGATAAAGATAGGTTTGTTAAACTTAAGATGGATGATGGTGGAGTTGTAATAATTGGTGATAATACTCGCAAACTGATTATTGGAGTAGAATCTATTTCTCTGGATAGAAAAACTAACATTAAGAATGTATTACTTGTTGATGGACTTAAGCATAGCCTGTTGAGTATTGGATAGCTTATGGATAAGGGTTATTGTTAGATAATTGAGAGGGGGGTGAATCAGTTAAGTCCAGTTATCCTACATTCCCAAACACTCACTGATGTATAAAAAAATATTTCAATCAATTTAAAAAACTTGGTAAAACTTTGTATGTGCCTTTATGTTCATTAACCGAATATCAGTAAATTAACTAGTGTATATACTGATCAAACCATTAATTGTAATGTGTAAACTACAATAAAAATCATCACATCCATACACATATAACACTTGATTTTTAATGTGGAAACCCTATTAGGGGAAAAACCACTTGAGACTGGTACCCAATATAATTTCACTCTTCTGAAGTGAGTTTGGTTAAGAGCCAACCCTGTTAAAGGTTACAAAACACACTATAAGGTGTGACCTTATTAGAGGATTTATCACTAACAGTTATTTGTGACCAAAAATTTACTATGAGGTCAACATGAAAACAATCAACATTCATTGAATGTCATAATAAAATAATAAAGACTATTAAGTCTCACTCGGTTAAGAGATTTATCTGTAGCAATGGTTAGAATGCAACAGTAAATGATCTGATTTAGATACAACTTCCTTTGCAGATTTTTAGATCTATGCTAAGCTCATAATACCTCTGGCCATCATAATCACTTCAATTTCCTTGTATCCTCCAACTCTATTTTGCTTAATTAATTCCTTTCTTTCATGCTCGATGTTGTCTACAGAATTAATTGGTTATGTCTTTAACTTGTTTGACCAGATTTGCATGAATGCAATATTCGCACACACATCATCATTTTGAATCTCTTGTCTCCTTTTATAGACATGATAAACCATTTTCTTCTCATCCATATATTTTTCCTCTTAATCTTCACCACTAATTTTACCGCTTCAACCTTCCTCAAAAGTTGTACATGTTTCTTTCTAGATCATCTAATCATCCTGTAATTTTATTAGTCATTTGATCTTCATAAAAAACTTTATCTTTAACCTTAGAATCAGCCATATTTGTCCAACTCATCATCTATATAAAACACTCTTATATTTCATTTATTCCTTTCACTCAATCAATACCTTGATGTGTTGGTGACTTCTTACTTGGTTAACATTGTATTCGGTTAACACTAAACTCGGTCGGTGTACACTATTTCAACTCAATGTATACTAAGTTCTTCTTTTATCGACCACATAAACTTGTACATTATTGATCTTCAATTCTTAACAGAATTATGTAATATAATCAAATCAATAACATAATGTCATAGACTCATAAATAAGTTACCCAATGAATACCATACTCATATCTTTCTCATATATCTCATCTTCATGTTAATATCTCATTCCTTCACCATTATTTCTTCTTTAAATGTTTGTAATTATCATGATAAGTATAGTCAAAACTAGTTGACATCAATGACAATATAATAACTGATTTAACATCTCACTTATACCTTTGTAGCTCAATGATCATCAATCTCTCCCTTTGAAGTACTCAGTCAATTGTCAATCTCTCCCTTAAAATATTCAATCAGTTGTAGTATAACAATCTCTCCCTTTGGCATTGATGGAAATAGAATATGAAATATATCATAGAATACCAAACATTTATCTACAACTTTGTATATATATGTTGTGACTCGGTAAGATCTCCCGAGCTTATGCATTTAATATGTTTAATCACTACACAACATTATTGTCTTTCCCTTTCGATTAGCTTCACTTCTAACTAATATCTCTCTCCAATATTTATTGATCATTTCTCTTCATGCATGTAATCTCTCTCTCATTCTCTCTTTGTAGATATTTCATTGATTCCTTCACTCCCTTTAACAACAATGCCAAAAATAAAATAATCATCTATGTAGTAGACAAATAAGTATCTATGTTGTTTGGTTCAGATTCATGTACCTTGCATGTACAGATATGCAATTTTTGCTTGTCTTCCATCTTTCAAAACCTCATATCACCTTAGTGACTATTAGATAGGGGATGAACCCCTAGTCTACTTCTCAAGTATTCAAATATATTTTTGAGTAAGGGCTTAGTGAATATATCAGCAAGTTGTTCTTGTGACTTCACATATTCCAATCTAACTTTCTTTTCTTAAACTTATTCCCTCAAGTAGTGATACTACATAGATATGTGCTTTGTCTTTGCATGCATCACTAGATTCATTGAAATGTTAATAGCACTTGTATTATCACAATATATTATCACTGGATCAGTGATCTCCTCATTCATACCTTCCAATAATTGCATTGTCCATGCAATATTTGAATAATTAGCAACAACAACAACATATTCTACTTCTGTACTGGACTGAGAAATGCATCCTTTTTTCTTACTTATCCAAGTTACCAATCTTTCTCCTAAAAAGAATGCTCCACTAGTAGTGATTTTTCTATCATCAATGTTTCCAGCCCAATTAGCATCAGTGTAAACTTTCAGTTCAAAATTGCCTTCTTTCTTATACCATAAGTCATAATTTTTGGTATTCTTCAAGTATCTCAAAATTATTTTCACAACAGTCATGTGTGATTCTTTAGGATTAGTAGAGAATCTAGCTACAATTCCAACTACAAGTACAATATCAGGTCTACTATGCACAACATACATCAACTTGCCAATCGTTGATCTATATAAGGTTTGATTTACCTCAATTGACTTGTCATCCTTTGTCAGCTTGCATATGGTGACCATAGGTGTACCAACAGGTTTTGAGTCTTCCATACTGAATATCTTCAAGACTTATTTGATTTATTTAGATTGTGTGATGTATATGCCTTCCTTCTGCTTTAGTATTTTCAATCCTAGAAAAAAATTAATCTCACTAAACATTGACATTTCAAATTCTTTCCTCATTTCATCAACAAAATATTTTCTTAAGTTATCATAACCTCCAAATATGATATCATCAACAAATATTTTAGTAATACGAATCTTATCATCATGAGTTTCACATTTCAAATACAAATTTTTGTTGTCACTTATTCTAACAAATCCAATTCTTATGAGATAAGAATGTAGTCTTTTATACCATTCTCTCGGTGCTTGTTTTAGTCCATATAATGCCTTGTGCAACTTACATACCATATTCCTTTGATTACGATCGACAAAACCTTCAAGTTTTTTAATGTAGACCTCTTCCTTAAGTATCCCATTAAGAAATGTATATTTAACATCAATTTGATATACCTTAAATCCTTTGTAAGTAGCATATGCAAGTAGTATTCTTACTCCTTCAAGTCTAGCAACGGGTGCAAAGGTCTCTCCATAGTCAATTTATTCTTCTTGTGGACACCCTTTGCATACTAGTATTGTTGTGTTCCTTGTTACATCTCCATTCTCATTCAATTTTTTTTTAAATATCCATTTGGTTCCAATCACATTTTTGTCTTTCAGCTCAGTACCAATGTCCATGTTTTGTTTTTTTGTATTTTCTCACTCTTCATTCATTGCCTTAATCCATTCATCATTTTCCAATGCATCTCTAATAGTTTTAGGCTCAAATTCACAAACTAAGCATGTGTTGATCCTTAACTTACTTCGAGTCATCATTCCTTCTCTCTTATCTCTAATTATCTGATCTTGTGGATGGTGTGTTCTTACATAATTTGCAAGTACAATTTTATATCTCTATTCTCCAATGTGCTCTCCACTTGGTGCATGATCATCATTCTCATCAATAACTATTTTTTGTTTCTCGATTAGTAAATATTGTTTCTTGCTAGCATTATTTTGTTTCTCGGTAATGCCAAACTGTTGCTCAAGTAGAGTTTCAGGCTCCTCAATATAAAAAATCCTACCATTGTCTTTTGGTTCCTTTTGACTTTCTTCATCATTCTTTTCTAAAAACTTATCAATTATCACATTTTCACTTTCAATCATTTTGTTAGTAGCCTTGTTCAAACATTTATAAGACTTGCTTTTAGTATAATATCCTAGAAATATCCCTTCATCACCTTTTGAATCAAATTTTCCATTTTTGTCATCTTTCAGAATGTAACATCTACTTCCAAATATTATGAAATAAGTCACATTAGGTGTGTAACCATACCATAATTCATAAGGTGTCTTGTTTGATTGTTTCTTAAATTGAACTCAGTTCAGTGTGTAAACAACAGTACTAACAAATTCTCTCCAGTATATTTGTGCAACATATTTTTCAATAATTAGTGTTCTAGCACAATCAACAATTGATCTATTCCTCCTTTCAGCAATCCCATTCTGGTGGGGTGTCCTCGATGTAGATACCCATCTCTTTATTCCATGCTCATTCAAAAAATTAGTGAACTTATCAGAAATAAATTCACCACCTCTATCTGATCTTAAGCATTTTAGTTCCTTACCACTTTCTCTTTCCATGTTTGCTTTGTACCATTTAAACATTTTGAAAGATTTTGATTTTTCTTTTAAGAACATGATAGTCATCTTCCTAGAGAAATCATCAACAAATAAGATAAAATATCTATCTCCATAATAACTCTGAGTTCTTATTGGACCACATAAATCAGTATGAACTAACTCCAAAATAACATTAGATGAGTAATTTTTTCTCTTGAAACTAGACTTTGACATCTTACTCATTTGACATTGTTTGCACATTACATGCTCAGGTTTAGATATGCTAGGTAAACCTCTAAATTTCCTTTTCTTAGTCATCTTAACCATGTTGTCAAAGTTCATATGAAATAACCTCTTGTGCCATAACCATACATCTTCATTTTTTGCCAATAAACAAGAAGTTTCAGCATTGTCCAAATAGAATAAGTTACCTTTAGATTGTTCACTAGTACCAATCAACTTTCCATTCTCATCATAGATTTTCACCTTTCTATTCTCAAATGAAACTCAGTGACTAGTGTTATTCAATTGTGCTACCCTCAATAGATTGTAATTAAGTCCTTTCACCCAATATGCATTTTCACATCTGATCTTATTATTTAACAATATAGAGCCTTTTCCTTTCACTAGACAAGGTGTATCATTTCCCATTTTCACAGATCCACCATTATAATGTTCAAGATATTTAAATTTTCCTTCATCACTAGTCATATGATGTGTGCAACCACTATGAATAATCCAAGTATATTCTTTCTAACCTTAGAAATAAGTGTTGTTTCAACATACCTTTCTTCTTCTTTGGAATCTTCTTTCAATGCCACAAATACCACTTCTATGTCTTCATCAGTTTAAGTATCGGTGCCATCATCTTCATCTTCAACTAGGTAACATGCCTTCTTTCCTTTATCTCTATAATCTCAGTTGTCTTGTTTCCATATTGTCGATTACCTTTGTGATCTCAATAATTTCTTCTTTCATTCCTCCTTTCATTTGATCTTTCACTTGTTTTCTCATCTTCTTTCTTGTCAAGACATCTTGTAGCAATATGACCAATCTCTTTGCATTTAAAACATACCAAGGGTAATTCTCCTCTATATGTTCCTTTACCTTTTTGTAGTCTTCTAGCCATTAATGATTCAAGTTCATCAAGTTCATCTTCTTCAGTTTAATTTTCACTTTCATTTCTCATCTTATGTCTCCTGCTTGATCTTCCAATTTTTAGAGATGACATAAATGCAAATTCTACCTTAGGTAACATACTATTGTCATAGTTATTAAGCTCAAATTTAGTCAATCTACTGATCAAACTATCAAGTGAAATATTATTACCAGGGGCTTCTCTCATTTCATGAATTGTAGAGACTCTAATAACATAGGTAGGTAACAATGTTCTGAGAAATTTACTTACTATAGTGTCTTCATCAATAGTTCCACCTGCTCCTCGGATAGCATTCAAAAATTCCTTGATTCGGTTGTTGTACTGAGTGATGTTTTCACCTTCTTTCATTTTCATATCATCAAACTTTCCTCTTAGACTTTCAACTTTTTCCCTGAGCACATTTATATCTCCTCCATGAACTAGTGTAAGATTGTCCCACATTTTTTTTGCATTTGTACATGTCTTAGTGTCTTCAAATTTGGCATTTGATAATGAAGAAGCAAGCTCAATCATCATAGCATTATGTTCTTGTCTTTCTTTCATCTGTGTGATAGTCAAAGGACCAGTTGGGTTTATGAATTCATTTTCTAAGTAGTACATTAAAAATATCCAATTCCTGATAGACATAATTTCATCCTACTTTTCCATGTTTATAAATTGTCTTTGTTCAGCTTTGGCAGCTCTCTCTTATACATCTTGTGATCTTTTACTTAAGTCCTTTAAACTTCTTCCTTCAAGTACTCTTACTCTGATACCAATTATTAGATAACTAAGAGGGGGGTGAATCAGTTAAGTCTAGTTATTCTACAGTCCCAAACACTTCTTGATGTATAAAAAAATCTATCAATCAATTTAAACAACTCAGTAAAACTATGTATGTGCCTTTCTATTCGTTAATCGAATACTAGTAAATTAACTAGTGTATATACCAATCAAACCAGTAATTTTAATGTGTAAAGTAAAAAAAAAAATCATCACATCCATACACATGAAACTTTATTTTTAATGTGGAAAATCGACTAGGGGAAAAACAACTTGGGACCGGTACTTGAAATAATTTCACTCTTCTGAAGTAAGCTCGGTTAAGAGCCAACCCTGTTAAAGGTTACAAAACACACTGTAAGGTGTGACCTTATTAGGGGATTTATCACTAACAGTTCTCCATGACCAAACATTCACTATGGGGTTAACATGAAAACAATCAACATTCATTGAATACCATAATGAAATAATAAAGACTGTTAAGTCCCACTAATTTAAGAGATTTATCTGTAGAAATGGTTAGAATGCAATAATAAATGATCTGATTTAAATACAACTTACTTTGCAAATTTTCAGATCTATGCTAAGTTCATAATATCTCTGGCCATCATAATTACTTCAATGTTCTTGTATCCTCCAACTCTATTTTTCTCGGTTAATTCCTTTCTCTGATGCTCGGTGTTGTCTGCAGAATTACTCAGTTTTGTCTTTAACCTATTTGACCAACTTCACATGAATGCAATCTTCTCATGCACATCCTAATTTTGAATCTCTTGTGTCCTTTTATAGACATGATGAACCATTTTCTTCTCATGCATATATTTTTCCTCTTAATCTTCACCATTGATTTTGCTGCATCAACCTTCCTCAAAACTTATGTCTCAAATATGTTTCATTATAGATCATCTGATCATCCTTGAATTTTGTCAGTCATTGATCTTCAAAACAAACTTTATCTTAACCTCATAATCATCCATATTTTTCCAACTCATCATCTTTAGTTGACACTCTTAAGTTTCATTTATTTCATTCACTCGGTCAATATCGTGATGTGTTGGTGACTTCTTACTTGGTATACACTACACTTTCTCGGTGTACATTGTTTCAACTTGGTGTATACTAAGGTCTTAATTTACTGACCACATAAAATTTTACATTCTTGATCTTCAATTCTTAACAAAATTATGTAATACAATCAAATCACTAAAATAATGTCATAGACTCATCAATAAGCTACCCAATGAATACCATACTCATATCTTTCTCATATATCTCATCTTCATGTTAATATCTCATTCCTTCTCCATTATTTCTTCTTCAGATGTTTGTAACTATCATGATAAGTACAATCAAAACTAGTCGACACCAATGATAATATAAAAATTAATTTAATGTCTCACATATACTTTTGTAGCTCGATGATAATCTAATGCAAGAGCATCTCAGGTCCTTGGCAAACCCCGTGTCACCAAAAACAAGTTTGAGTTTTCCTGTGTTGCTTGGTTCATGCTTTGAACGATTTAGCTCAGTAGTTGCTCGGTTAATTCTCTAGCGCTCATTTTTCCTTGCTTACCGAGTTGTTTGTTTTAGTTTTCTGTTGAGGCTGACTTGTGCACTTAATATTGGTCATAGATTTAATTTTGGTATCTATCATTAGGAAGTGTGTGGACCTAGATCTGGTTGTTCCTTCTGTTAATGGTGGATCTGAAGGCCAACTTGTTTGATAGCCTCTTGTATATATTGTAATCTTTGGTTTTAGTTTTGGGACATCAGTTTAGTAGGAGATAGAAGTTAGAAGTTGGAAGATAGTTTTGAATCCTCGCACATTGGATGAATTTTGTACTTTAATTGTAATATCTGGCCCTAATCGGGAAGGCCTTACAATGTGGCATGTTTGAATCTATTTGATGAAATATAAAGGATCTGATCGGCATTCTCTCTCTCTTTTATGTGTTGTTGCTTTTGTGTGTGATCTTTGTAGGGTAGATCTAGTTTAGGGTGTGCCGCTAGCCCCTTTCCTCCTCTCCCTTGCACCATAATCAATCTCTCCCTTTGAAGTATTCAATTATTTGTCAATTTCTCCCTTAAAATATTCAATGAATTGTAGTATAACAGTTATCAACTACAGTTTAGTGATTGAACATGTACAATTAGAGGAAAAAAGGGAATTTCTATTGCATCGGGAACAAAGACAAGAGGTAATGTATTTTAGTTGAATACGCTGATGCAAAATGTTTTGTTTCTCAGATTGGTAAAATTTGGATATGGCATAGAAGATTTTGTCATGTGAATTTTGATAAAATTGTGAAGGCAAGTAACATCAATGTTGTTAGGGACTTACCAAAGATTTTGAAGCCCTCTAACACCATGTGTAGAGAATGTATAATGGGAAAGAAAAAAAGGGGATTTTCTAGAGAAAGTCATACACTACCAAAGGGAAGCTAGATCTAGTGCATATAGATCTATGTGGTCCTACAAAGACTGGATCCTCTTATGGTGAAATGTGTTGGAGATTTTTCAATAAGCCAGTGCTGACTGTATGTTTGTCATTGATGATAACATATGGTAAGTAGCATACATGGAAGACTTATGTAGTAAGCTTTGAGTATATGTAGAATGGACATGTTATCAACATGATATCATGGATGTAGAGGTTAATTATTAGTACAGACATTTATGTAGCAGCTTGTGTCAGCAGTGTTCATAACAGAGTTACAGGCACTATTTTGTGTGATTATCTATATAGTTATCATGGAGCTTTGCACCTTTGGATATGTGATGGAGACATGTTAGTGTTGCTCCATTCATGGATGCAAAGTCTGATGTGTAGTAGAAGTGAAGTTATGCAGTCGCTATTCACCAGTTATAGTTTCCTGTGTTTATCCAAAAGAGCCGACAGAGATTATATTGGTACAGGAGTTGTGCCTATCATTTTGGTATGTGTGCTTGGATTAGTGATTAGAGAAGAGTTAAGAACATTTGGTTAAGAGCGCATGATGTAATTTACCTTGAGGAGAGAGTATTGGTTAATTTGGTAGAGATGACAATATGTAGTGTGCATCTACACTTATTAATTTGGATAGGTCCCAGGTTGTGTTGCATGCTTAGTAGAGTTGATAGAGATGTTATTGGAGAGTTTTATTGTTTCTCTAATATGATTTCAAGGTGGTTCTAACATGCTGACTTGATTATATCATTTAGAGGAAAGATACTTATAGCCGGTCATTTGTGATCACTAGAAGTATGACATGGAGATAAAAGATTAGAGTAGAGTAGAGAGTGTGAAGTATTGTGTCATCAAGAAGAGGTCTATGTGATAGAGAAGATAAAGTGTGCTCTTCATTGGAACTGATCAAGATAGAAGGTCTACCTCACAGTTCACCAAGATCTAGATATAGTGTGTATCTATTATTCAGAAGGTTGCAGCCTTCACCCCTTTGAGTAGTGAGCTCTCAGATAGTGTGTCCTCACCCCTAATAGGGTCAATCATAAAAGACTCCTAATAGGGTCTAACCTTTGACCAGGTCACTATACTTATTGCATTGTAAAGATCAACTCCTAACAGTTTTGTAAGATCTTCTAAAAAGGATCATTATACACTAGTATAGTTTATTAGTGGGTGTCAATTCCCATTGGGGTTTTTACCTATTTGGGTTTCCCTGTAACCAAAATATTGGTTTTATGTTCTAGTGTTCTTTCATTGTGTTTATGCTTAAAGTTTAAATACACTTAATTGGATAAAGAATTGAAACTAGTAGATAACTGATTCACCCCCCCCCCCCCCCTCTCAGTTATCTCTTGGGACTATTCCTAACAATTGGTATCAGAGCTAAGTGCCTCAGAGAGAAAGTTTAACAACTTGAGGTTGATCAGATGGCATTCTTTAGAAAAGAAAATCCTAAGTTTGATGGAGAGAACTATCCTGATTGGAAGAACAAGATGGTAACACATTTGCAGTGCATTTCTTTTGAAATTTTTGAAGTGGCTATCAAAGAAATTAAGATCCCCTCTCTAGAATATCTTGCAAAGGATGGCACTACTAGCAAGAAAAATGATTTGTTTCATTAGAATTCAATAGCCAAAGAAGCCCTTATTAGCACTTTATCTGATAGTGAGTTTTCAGAGTTAAAGAAAGTAGACACAACCTACAAGATATGGAAGCACCTAGAAGACATGTTTGAAGGAGATACATAAGAAAAAAATGCACGCAAAAAGACATGGAAGAAAAGATACAATGCATTAGAGATGCTACCTGAAGAAAACATCAGAGCTTACAACCAAATGATTAAAGAAGCAGTTGCTGGAATAAGGAACAATGGTGCAGAGATCTCTCAGGAAGACATTATGGATAAGTTGATGACTACTCTTACAGCAGAGTATGAAAACAAGATCAACATCCTTGATGAGACCATGTAGATTACAACAAATTTCAAGAGAGAGACCTTGATCAACAAAATTTCAACTTTTGAGATTTCAAGATTGAAGACAGAGCCTAAAAGTGAGACAGTCTTTAAAGCATCAGTCCATGGTAAGAAATGTTTAAACACTTTTGGTAATTTTGATGATGAAGATGAAGATAAAGAGATAGATGATATTATTGCTATGATTGATAAGAAAGAAAGAAAAGGAAAAGGAAAGTATGAAGGTCAGTTACCATTCAAATTTTTCTCATGTAACAAGATTGGTCACTTTGCATCTAAGTGTCCTGTTGGGTATCCTGAAATTTTTCGAGGTTTGAAGTCAAATTCATGGTTTAGGTCTCCATGCGAGTGTTTTTCCTGGACTAGGGTTTGTAAAGTGTCGTGAAAATGGTTTTGACATGTTCAGGAAAACCTTTACCCTAGGTTTTGTCTTCCAAAATGTTTCCATTCATTTCCAAACTTCATGTGGCCTTCTTGTTTCTTTTTCTTGGTTACCTTTAAATCACTTAAGTTGTTATTTGTGCACATGCGTATTTGCCCCTAGTGTTCGCTGAGTCGGGGAATGTATTATCAAAGGTCAAAACCATTTAGCGATTCAGCGAATGAGTCATGTTCATGTTCATTATTAATATCAGTCGCCAGTTCTCTAGATCCTCCAGCGGTTATCCCAAACATCCAGCGAATTGGCGAATGCATTAAAGCCAAGCATCTAACCCTTTGTTCGCTAAGTCTCCAAGTGTTTCGGCGGTTTCATTTTCTTTTCCGAGAACTAGCGAATGGCGGTTATCTCCAGTTCTCGCAATATCTGGCGGTCTTTTGAAATAATCCAGCGACTCAGCGAACACTGTGTTCGCTTGTTCTCAGAATCTGGCGGTCAAGGGTTGTTTCAACTAGAGAATTAGCGAATACCGTGGATTGCTTTCAAGATCAACGGCCCTGTTTTAATCTCAAGATATCTGTGGGTCCTACATATTTGATCTGGCGAATGAGAAACTAAATGAAAATAGTGCTATCCTCTAAATTTGGCGGTTCTGATGATTTTCCTAAAAGGATTTCAGCGGAGATAATTTTTCTTTGTTCGCTGATTCTCGGAATAAGTTGGTGATATACTAAACCATTCAGCGATTCAGTGAAGCCTTTGGTCGCTAGTTCTCTTAATAAAAAGGTAAAGGTTAAAGCAATCTGGCGAATAAGCGAATCAGTGGATGATAAGTTTTAAGGCTTCAGTCGCTTATTCTCGAAATGAAATTGTCACTGATATAGAGTATTTGGAGAACTAGCGAATGCTCTTTGTTCGCTGATTCTCGGAATTAAATGGTCAAGAGTTTTGTTATTCAGAGAACTAGCGATAGCCATCGATTGATGAAGATCAATGGTCAATCTGGAATCCTGGTATAAAGTGATGATTAAGTTAAATGATTTAGCGACTCAGCAAAGCCAGTGTTCGCCAGTTCTCCAGACAGTCAAGCGGTTAAGTATATCTTTTAGCGAATACGCGAACCCTTTGTTCGCTAGATCTCCAGGAAAGTTGACCGTCAGTCATAACATTAAGAGAATGGGAGATGGTTTTGTTCGCTAGTTCGCCAAATGATAATTGCAGGTTAACTGTGTAAGTGGGAACCCTTTGTTCGCTGATTCGCGAAATGCTTGGATGGTTAAGGTTAGGATTCTGAGAACCCGTGAAGCTAATAGTCGCTAGTTCTCCAAATGTGAACTAGGGTCAAACAAAGATTCAGAGAAGTAGCGAAGCCAGTGGTCGCCAGTTCTCCGGTTGATAGCTAGGGTTAGCATTCTATTCAGCGATTAAGAGAAGCCATCAGTCGCTGGTTCGCTAAATGAGCTCAGATGAAAAAGGTCATAAAGGAAAAGGAAAAAGGACCGTTGCCACATAGATAAAGTACTTTGTTGATATGGACATAAAACCAGTAAGCCATCAAATCAGCTTCAAGAAGAAAGATTGCATGACGCAAATAGTTTTAAAGTACAAAATCCTGATCATTCCCTCTTCACCTTGTTTTCAAGTAGTTTAATCTATCTGTCAACATCCGGACATGGCGAGCTCGAAATTTGAAATCTGGGGGTACATGAAATTGAATATGGGATCCATTAAGGAGATTTTCATTAACTGTGGTAGTTGCACACTTTGGATTCATATCGATAAATAAGTTGAAGCTCATTGTTTATTTGTTCAAGTTTCAGTCATTGAGAGTTTCTGTCTGTCCAGAGCATTTCCGAGCATAAAAGCATTTGAGATACAGAGAATTGAAGGTGTTCCTGTAGCAAAGATGAGTCAACCTGAGAAGAGTGCAGCGTCTTCCAGTGGTGAAGCCAAATCCAAAGCTGGTGAGGACAAGAATAAGCCTAATTTTTCAGATGAATTCCTGAAACTGTTGCCGGGCTCCAGTCAGAACAAGAGGGCTGCTGATGACGTGTTTCAAGATCTTTTGGAACGGTGTAGAGACCCAATTACTCCGGAATTCACAGGTTACACCATTTTCAATTTCTTTTACGGCAATAGAAATAAGCATGTTCCTGTATGTAATGGTTGGGTGCTAGGACTAGGAAAAATGGTTGTCCCTGACGTTTTCCTAGATATTGATTTAATTGTTGCCCTAGCCAGAAGATATGACCCTATCTCAAGGACAATCAGAAAAGAAGACCAATCACCCTTAGTTACTCTTGATAGGGGATCCTTTATGAAAGCTTTTGGTCTTTACACGTCCTTTTCCACTGAGATTGATTTGAACAAAGAAAAGGCAAGATACAGAAGCAATGTAGGGTCAGTAAAAGACCAATTGGTTAAGCATATGCCAAAACAGGACAAATATATAGCCCCCCTTCCTGCTAACATGAATGCCCCATACCAGTTCAAATCCCTCCATCATTATATGAGATATACTTGTTATGCATTATGTAGAGTTTTGGGAATGGATGGGAGTGCAAAATTTTTACCAGCTGACTTGCTGATGATCATCCTGGATATTCAAAATCCTTTGGTAAACACTGACTATGATTACATCCAGTATGTGATCGATAGGATGCATTAGGGGCTAATGTCTGTCCAAGAAAGTAAAAGCCCTATTGAGTTCATGCATTATTCTCTATTAATGCATTTGATTCTGTTTTTCAACATCAACAGTTTTGATGCAAACATGTTAAAACCAAGGTTCAGTTTCAAGGATCAGCACAACCCAGTGCAGTTGTGGGTGAGAATATGGAATTCTACATCTAATGAGGTAGATTTTTGTGTTTTTCAGAATTTCATTGTTTATCCAATTATCAGGATGTTAGGTATAAATGTCACTAGGTTATCTCCTAGAGTCCTCAGGCTTTTAAGACCACTGCAATATGTGGATAAGTGGGATGGAAATCACAATTGGGGTGATTTCTACTTGGGAGATAATTCCACAATTATCAGAGTTTATGGCTGTCCCCAACCCCCACATTTATTACCAAAGTATGTGCCTCCGAGGTTGGCTTGTTTGGAATTTGTTTGGCAGCTTATGTGTACAGATAAAGAGATCCTGGCCCCTCACAGAAAGGGTACATTCACACCTAGGCAATTCAAGGTAGGTGATTTCCTGATAGGAAAGAGGGCTTTTCCTCAAATCAGTGCCTGGCTACAACAATTCAAAATGGTTACTGGTGCTTGTAGGCACATAGATCCTGAGGATTTCATCAAGACTGCCAGGATGACTTACATCCCAAACATTGGTGTGATTAAAGAGCATGAAGGTTTGGATGAAGAAGATGTGATCAGAAACATCTTAGATGAAGATGAAGTTAAAAGGAGATGGTACAGATTCTTTGATTTAGTAGATTTGTCCAACCAGTTGAAGGCATCTCAGATTCCTTTTGAGGGTTTTTTCCCTGATCTTCCTTATTTGAAGAGGATTGATGGGATGATTGAAAAGTATGACACCTTGGCAAATCAATTGGAAGGCTTGATTGATCAGAATGAGCCAGAGAAGAAGAAGAAAGATTATTCATCTTCTGATGAGGAAGAATTCACTGATGAGTCACAAGAAGAAGATAGTCCTCCACAGGTTGAGAGACCACCAGTTGTTGATCTTACTCAAGATCAACCAGAAATGCAGGATATCTCAGAGCCACCATTGAAGAGACAGAGGCTTGAGGAAGGTGAACCTTCAAGGCATGTGAGGCAAAGAAGGGAAATTGACAGAGCATCTGCTCTTGTACCAGGTGATAGGCCATATCATCATCAATTGAGGAAAGCAATAAGAGCAGGCAAGAAGATAGCCACTGAGCAAGAAGACAGAGAAAAATCCTTATGGTTAGAGAAGGATATCAGAGAGGTCTATCAAGAGGAATTCTTGAGTGATGATCAGTTCATTAAGACTGATGAGTTCAAGAGTTTTCTCATTTGGAACAAGCAGCAAGAAGTGAAGAAAGCTCTGCCTGAAGGTATGGAGCCGAGTGAAGAAACTTTGAGAGCTCTTGCTTCATATGATCCTAGCCTTGATCCCATCACAGTGGATGAAGCCAGAGATTTGGTTAAATCAAGTGGAATGTTGTTAACCCCAGGATGGGATCTGACTTCTGCATTCCTCATTGATCAACTGAGAAAGAAACCAGAGGGTAGCCTCTCATATGAAGTTCACATTGGTGACATGATTAGAGGAAGTGGCTATGACCCTAAGTCCCAGGCTGTTGCAATGTGGTCCATGGCTCCCAAAACTCAGAAGCCATCTCTATTGAGTATAGAGGATAAGATGGAGGGGAATAAGATTATATGGACTGTACAAAATACAACAGACCTTGAGGTCTCCAAGGCAGTAACTCATTGGACTAATCTGAATGAAGCCAAGACAGCTCAGCTGTCAGAAAGATATGCCAAATTGTTTGAGAGTTCAAGCATGGTAGCCAAGGACAGAGATCTGAAAATGATGAGGATCAAACAGTTGGAAGATGAGCTGGCAGAAATAAATGTCAAACTTGAGGAAGCCTCAAAAATAATTCCTCCTCCTCCTTTGCAAGTTGAGGTACCTGTTCAAGTAAATTTGGAGGCAATTGAGGGACCTGCTGAAGACTTGGAAAAGGTGAAATTGGATGCATCCCTGGACACTATAGCCAAAATAATGCAGTACAGGCAGGAGAAAATAAAGGACAGGATGGATGCAGTTCATAAATCAGTCAGCCTGTTACATCAGACCAATCAAAAGGTGAATGACTATTTGGCCACCTTGGAACCACTCTATAGTATTTGGTCTGGGAGGAATTTATTGTTTGATAAGCTTGACAGTTTACAAGAACACAAGCCTGATATCCCAAACGTAGTAACTGAAGTGTTTGAAAGGATTGGCTTAATAAGTGCAGCATCAAAGTTTTTTAAAGGAAAATCAAACCAAATAAAGGCTAAGTTAGCCATGTTTGATAAAGATTACAGCAAGTATCTGCCCCCGGTATATGATGACAATGGAAATGTGGTTAAGCTGGAAGATTGGAAGCTGTCAATGGGTCAGTTGGTCATCAATCAAGATGCCTTCCTAAAAGACAATAAGGCTTTGGACATAGAAGGAACTAACAATATAATTGATAGTTTATTCAAAGTTGAAAGTGATTATATCAAGTTTATATCAAAAGTTAAAAATGTAACTGATTCTACATGGGAACGGCAAGTCAACTTGTTACAGGAGCTGCAGAGCTACAATTGGCCATCTGATGATGATGTGGCAGCTTGGGAAAAGCTAATCACAAAGAAGAAGAAGAAACCGGTCATCCAGCTGACGGAGGAGGAAGAAGAATAGATCGCACTTGGCACCTGATCCAGAATTTGAGGGAGAGCGTGTTCAAACAGAGAATGATGTAAGTTAGCCTGTAATGGCGGTCATCATTCATATGACAAACTTGGTAACTGCTCTGAAAATATCTACAAACAAAGGTGCCAGCTGCGGAAGTCGTTCAGAACTGAAAATACGCCTTGCTGTCTTTGTTAAATATCTTTCTGTTTGTATTTTCTTTTGTTTTCTAGCGCAATTTTCTATCAGCCATCCAAAGCTTGTTGCATCCTTTCGAGGATTCCAGGATGGTTGATTAGTATAAATAGTCTGTTCCTATTGTTTGATAGGGGTTGGAAAATATTTTGTAAAGGAGAGGTCTGAAATATAGAACCTGATTTTCTGTGAAATCAAGGAAAATTGTACGAATGCATTTTATCAATTAATACAAATACACTGGAGTTCTGTTACTACAATTTGATCATCTTTACATGTGGAATGTTTTAGTTTCTTTATGCATTTAAATTGTAAGACAGTTTAAATACATCTTTCACAAGGTGAATGTAGGGGTTGAGCTTAAGTATCTTTCAAGGGAAGAGTAAAATCTTAGGGGAGGTCTCTGGGAATTGAATATCTATATGTGGATTTGATGACAGGTTTAGGAATGGAAACAATGATATGTTAGGCATGTTATTGGAGTTTCATTGTATTCGCTTTAATAGATATATGTGAAGGTAGAGTTTGACTCTGATGCCCAGCGGATAAGGGACTGGTTTTAGATCCACTTACATTGGTTTACCATCCAATATATAATTGATTGACATTTTACTTTATATGCATAATTTCCAGACTTGAGTCATATTATGACAAGTTCATAAATATGTATTTCAGTGCTTTGTAGAAGCAATAAACGAGGTTAACCCTTTCCTGAGTTTAACTCTAAAAGGAAGAAGGATGAATATCCTTAAGCCATTGTATCGTGTTGCTATTTTTATAGTCTATATCATGATGTTGTGTATCAGGATGATTTGGGCTATACTCAGAGTTTTAGCAACTTATTGATTTGGATTTTGAAGGCAGTAACAGAGCAGTGAAGGAGCTAGTTCTCAATTCAGAGCTCAGCTGAACGTTGAATTGATAGAGGTACACCCGCCTGAGTATGTATTACTCAAAGTGAAGAAGGTTTTAACCTTAATACCTTAGTAGTTTGTAACTTGCTAGGTTACAGCCATTGGGATTATTTGAGTATTTGATTAATCTGCAGGTTCAAACACTAACATGTCCTACAAGAGTTAAGAAATTCAGTACTAACTACAAGCCTAAGTATACAAAAGAATGTTACTATGCTAGTGATGGAGTTTCTGATGATGATTCAATTGAAGATGAAATTGGATTCATTGCTATTATGGAAAATGATGAGATGGATCGTGAAGATGAGAAAAAGGAATAAGAGCTAGCATTGATTTCACAAGAAGACATAAGGACAAATTGGATTATAGATAGCGGTGGTTCACATCACATGACAGGTGATAAAGACATATTCATTCATCTGGAAAAATACAAAGGTGGCATGGTTAGATTAGGAGATAACACTCCCAAACCTATCATTGATAGTGGAGCTATCACATTGGATGGAAAGAACAACACTGATGATGTTCTTTATGTAGATGGTTTGCAGCATAACCTTCTTAGTGTTGGACAGTTGCTTGAAAAATATTATAGATTGGAGTTCAAAGACAACAAGTGCATCATTAACAATAAGGATGGTGTAATGATTGCATCAGGTTCAAAGACTAAAGGTAATGTTTTTCAGCTCAATTCAGAAGAAAGTTATTTTGTTGCTAAAGTAGATGACAGTTGGCTATCACATAAAAGACTATGTCATATCAATTTTGATAACATAGTAAAGATAAGCAATGTAAAGGTAGTAAGAGATCTACCTATCATAGAAAAACTAGTTGATACTATTTGCAGAGAATGTGTGATTGGAAAGCATGTGAGGAATTCATTCAGAAGCAAGCATAATTTAGTAGAAAACAAGCTGGATCTGATTCATATAGACCTATGTGGACCAACTCAAACAAGATCATACTATGGTGAAAGGTATTTCATTTTGTTCGTTGACGATTATTCTATAATGATGTGGGTTTCATTCTTGAAAGATAAGTCAAAAGCATTTGAGAAGTTCAAAATATTCAAAGCTAAGGTTGAGAATGAATTTGGACTAAAGATAAAGTGCCTAAGATCAAATAGAGGAGGAGAATTCACCTTTGACAAATTTTATGAGTACTACAAAGAACATGGCATAAAGAGATAGTTGAGTGCACCTAGAACCCCTTAGTAGAATGGGATTGCAGAGAGAAGGAATAGGATCATCCTTCATATAGCGCTCACTATCATGATTGAAGGAATAGTTGCACACACCTATTGGAGAGATGCAGTCAATACAACAGTCTATACCATCAATAGAATACAATTGAGGCCTGGTGCGGACAAGACATCTTATGAGCTATGGTTTGGTAATGTTCCCATAGTGAAATACTTTAAAATCTTTGGAAGCAAGTGCTACATCAAGGGGGATGAAGCAATAGGCAAGTTTGATGCAAGAAGCGATGAAACAATTTTCCTTGGTTACTCTACTAAAATAAAATCTTATAAAAGTTTTAATTTGAGATTGAAGAAGATCATTGAAAGTGCTCATGTTAAGATTGATGAAAATTTTATGGTTCAAGAAAAATATCATGATTATTCACCTATGATTGAACAAGAACCCAGTCCTTCCACTAGTGAGACAATTGTTGAAGATATGTTGGACAGTATTGATGTATTGTTCAATGACCCTAAAACAAGTGAAGAAGAAACTTAGAAGGTAGATGAGACAGTATCACCTAAAGTTCCAAAGTTTACATCTAGATATCACTCTAAAGATGACATCATTGGAGATCGAAGCAGCAAAGTCACAACAAGATCAAAAGCAAAGAGTTTAGCAAGCAATGAGGTGGTATGTTTACTATCTCAGATTGAACTTTTAAGTGTTGAAGATTCATGTAATGATTCAGATTGGCATGATGTTATGAAAGAAGAACTAGATCAGATTATTAAGAATGATACTTTGGAACTGGTCCCAAGACCTAGTGATAAGAATGTGATTGGAACCAAGTGGATATTGAGAAACAAGAAAAATGAAGATGGTACATTAGTAAGGAATAAAGCAAGGTTAGTATGCAAGGGATATGCGCAAAGAGAAGATATTGATTATTCAGACACATTTGCACCCGTGAGCAAATTAGAAGCTATTAAGTTGTTTTTAGCTTATGCAACATTCAAAAACTTCAAATTTTATCAATGGATGTTAATTCAACATTCTTGAATGGAGAGATAAAGGAAGAAGTATATTGAGTAGCCATAAGGATTCACCTTATCAGACATACTTGATATGGTATGCAGATTGAAGAAATCCCTCTATGGACTTAAGAAAGCCCCTAGAGCTTGGTATGAAAGACTTGATGGATATCTAACAAAAATTGGATTTAAGAAAGGAGCAGCAGATTGTAATCTATTTATCAGAGAGACATCTGAAGGTTTACTACTTGTAGCTATATTTTTTGATGCCATTATCTTTGGGGGTAAGGACAAACTTAGTGCATAATTTGCTAAGGAGATGCATAGCGAGTTTGAGATGAGCATGATTGGACCTATCAAATACTTGTTGGAATTAAATGTACAGCAGACAAAGAAAGGTATTTTCATTAATCAGTCTAAGTATGTGAAAGAAATATTGAAGAATTTCAAGATGGATGATTGCAAGCCAATGGGTACACCTATGATAATAGGATGCAAACTTACAAAAAAATATGATTCTCCAGCAGTAGATATAACATTGTACAAGTCTATGATTGGTAAACCCATATATCTTACTCAAACTAGACCTGATATTTCTAATGCAGTTGGCATAGTTGGAAGATTTGTAGTGCAGAGCCTAAACAAAGTAACCTCATGGCAGTAAAGAGAATATTCAGATATTTGCATGGCACTATAGATTATGGTCTATGGTATCCTAATTCAAAGAATGTTAAGCTTCATGTATATATAAATACAGAATGGGCAGGATGCGTGGATGATAGAAAGAGTACATCAGGAGGACCATTATTTCTTGGTGATCGACTAGTTGTAATACCCCAAAATTAGTACCTATTTAATTTCATCAATTTTGGTGCATTATCTCAATTTTACATCACCAAAGTCCTAGTTCCCTAGGCAATTTTCTCTCTCCTACTTGGCTCTATTTGACTTGATGTTAGTTGCAAAGACCCTAAATTGCAATAATCAAATACTAAATTAATTCCGAAGTCTCTTTGACTTTATTAGCTAAATTATCTCTATGACACATTAATTTAATTGTAAAGTCCTATGTGCTTTAAATTAAATTAAATCAAACCACCCCCTTTGGCTAATACACAAAAAGGAATTAATTAATTGCTTGTTATTTGAATGGACACCTTTTCTTGAATTAATAATTTGAGATATTCGAAAGGTCCTCATGTGGCATTTTCCATTCTTTTAATAAAGTAATTCATGCTTATTTGTCCCAAAAGGGATATGAAGGGTCAGGAGTTTTGAATCAAGAAACTCTTCCTCCTCCTCTTGGCTCTTCTAATTATTTGGGCTCTTTTTCTTCATTAGAGAGCAATTTTTGAGAGCATCTACACTATAGGCATTTTTTTAGTCTCATTTGATTCATTGTTTTCAAAGCTTTTTATTGCATTTATTAGATTAATATCTCATTATTAGTATAATCTTTGCATCACATTTTAGACTAAATTTGCTTATTTCTTCTTAGTTTAATATCATATTTGTTTCAAGTTCTTAGATTAAGTTGCATCTCATCTTTATTTTCAAGCTCTTAGATAAATTGCACTTCATCTTAACTTAATTTCATTCTTGCTCATATTTATTGCTTCTTGAAATCCTCCATTGTTGAATTGGTCTCTCGGCTATTGGCTCTTGTTCTGAGAGTATTCAAACACCCCATTCACATAGGAGGCAACAGGTCGCCTCACCATGGAATTTGGATTGAGTTCTTCATAATCTCTCCCAAATTCTATCAAGTGAATAATGAAAATGTTGTGTTGTGCCTGATTTATAGGTCACATTCAGTCACATACATTTTTGGCACCCACCGTGGGGCAGAAAAGATCAATTTTTGGCCTCATTCTTCATTGGTTTTTCAATTTTAGTGTTGGTTCTAGGCATTGCATGGCCATGTAGAGCCTGAAAACCTTGTAATATAATAATGGATGGATAGAATGATGAATCCTCTTTCTCATGCTTTTGGTTTGGTTCATTTTTATAAAGAAATTAATAAGTTGTGATCATTTTGGTGAAAGTGGGTATTTGCAGATTTGAGATTCTCTGAATACAATCAGATTGAAACATCTGGTACGGACAAATTGTGAAGAATCAGGATCTCTAATAATATTAATTGGAAAGATACATGAATTAGCTTTCATTTCCTTTTATTTTGAGTCATTTTTATGTAGATTTGTGAAAGTTATGGGCATTTGAGTGAAAACTGATTTTTAACAATCTGCATTGGAGTTGCAGGCAATGATTTGCTCTTAGAAAATGATTTATGAATGGAAAAAATAAATGGCTTACATATTTGGAAACTAGATTCATTAATAGTTAATGTGAAATTGGTTTGGTTTCATTTGGATTAATTTTGAGAAGGATATGTGATTCCCTAGGCAGGGTTTGGTGTTTTAAATCTGATTTATGACAGAAAAATTATAGTCTGAAAAGGTTATTGGTTGAGGAACCAAATGGAATCATAAGACCTTGTAATTTTGGAAAATGGTATTTTTTTATGTTGGCTAAAAACTTCATTCTTTCTAGAAATTTTAATATTGTTATTTTATGGGTCAAATAAATCAATCTTTAAAGACTGTCTTGAAGACAAAAATGTTACATATCTTACGGTTTGCCATTGATTTGTCTTGATTCTATACTTTTGGATGTGTGCTAAATGCTGGATTGTAGATCTTTGGACCTAAGGTGAGTTCTTAAAATCTCTACAACATTTAGACTTTGGGATTAAAATTGAACCTCTCATGTGTTTGGCTTGAGTGTTTACATGCTTTCATAGAACACATTTTAACTGATGCTCTTAATGGGAAATGAATGAACATAGATTTTCTTTCATACAAGTTTATGTAAGTGAATGCTTGTGTTTAAACCTTAAGTTATTCTTGATTCCAATATCAAATATCTGATTGAGTGATTGAGGGCATGGATTCATTCCTTGTTTACATGAAGAGTTAAATGCACCACTTTGTGGACTCACTTCATATTTACTTGGAAAGTTAAATATTCCATGATTCAAACCCTCTTGCACTTATGAGTAGTATTGATTAGCAGTCTTAGATTACTTGTGATTGATCTAGATTGCTATCTTGGGTTATTGGACTCGCTAATTTGTCGGCCCCTCATTTTTGCCTTGTGGTTGCAATCTCAACGCCACATTAAAGGGGAGGGGTCTATAGCAAAGAAGCGTTAATTGTTCCACTAGGAAACCCTTTTGTGCTTTTTGGAACTCACTTGTTTTCTAGGTTGTGGCCTCGTTTGTAGCTTATGTGGGGTGTTAAGTGTTCCACCTTGTGGACTCACCCCATATTTGCTTTAAGCATTAAGTGTTCCACCTTTAGTGCTTTTCAATACTTTTTGATAGAGAATTACTTACTTTTCATTTTTTTAGAAGGCCTGCTTGGGGATTTCATCACCTCAAGGGATGACCTTAACTCCCGTGTTTTGGTGGAGTATAAATATCGAGAGGTGAATCCAAAGACACCTCTCTTGGGAATGAGTTAGATTTCACTCTTGGCTAAGCCTCAAAGAACTTTATACCTTTGAGAAGTGAAGGAGGAGATTTGGGTTACCGTCTCCCCCCAGCTGTGTGATTTCAGATTCTTCTCATCTACAGATTTGTGCCTCACGTACCTTGCGTATATCGAGGACTCCCTTTAGAAAATCCATGTATATCCTTGTAGACAACTTGCTAGGATGTTGTTGTGTTTTAAGTGCTTGCTAAAACATTCTCAAGAATATACACAAGTAGAGTCCTTAGGGAGTAGAAATACTAAGTCATTATTCCTGTTCATGCACACGGTTACTTTGTCCCTTGCCCATTGCTTGAAGACTGTTTTCTTGAACTCCTTGATTGCTGTCCTACATGCTTGATCAATGACATAAATCTGATCTGCCTTCTATCTGTGATCTATTTTTCTATTTTCCTATCATTCACCATCAGAAACTGGTTGTCTTGAGTTAGGAATCGATCGATCTTTGCTTTGAATCGTATTGTCTCTCATTAGTCTACCTTATCTCATTGTGCTCTTGTACCTTGCATTGTGATTGTCTTATCTCGGCTATTCTAGCCATCTCTTTTTGACAATTTGTACCAGGTCCATCTTGTATCTTGGTTGTTCTAGCCATTTATCTCCTTTTTGTTATCTTAGAGACAGAGTCTAGCTTTATCCCGAATCTTTGCTTGTTACATCTTCATCTATGACTGTCACGACTCAAAGTGGCAAGACTTGTCCCTTTTAGAATACCGATCAAGATTGAAGTAAACCTCATAATCAAGAAATAGGTCATTCTAAATTTGTTATGAAATCTAAACTTTGTGAGAGATCCTCACATTCCTCCTCATTCCAAGAGCATTACAATCCATTGTTTCAAATATAGTCTGACTTATTATTTCAAGAATATTATAACCCATTATTTGAAGACCAGCAAGACTCTGAAGGGTCACTTTCTAAAATTGAACCTATTGATTCTTTTGAACCTATCGACTCTTTCACGATCTCTCAGAATACTACCAACAATATGGGAGATCCATTCCACTTCCCAAGGGGAGATAAATTCAGCGATAGTCATGAGCAATCTCCAAATGACCAAGGTCATGGTCAGTCTCAAAATGACAAGAGTTATGATCAATCCCACAATATTCAATATTTGGTCAACATTTGGGACCTTTGCAATTTGAAACAATGACAAGGGGAGCCTCTCCTAACATTTCTCCAGATATGGAGACAACTATGCGTGAAGTATCTGCATGAATTACCTGAGTCTGAAAAGCTCGATATCTTCTTGGACAATCTTGTCCCAAATTTTGGATACCAAGTACGATTACAAGGTCCCCTCACTTTTGACAATATGATTAGGTGGGCTATGAGGATAGAAGCGTTTATGGTTAAGAAGGGAGAATTGACTTTGAACAAAGACAACAAGCAAGGACCTTCTCCCTTAAACAAGGATAAGGATAAGATTGTCAACAAAAACATAGATGTTATGAATGATAGGGTTGTTGACAATGTGATGCCAAAACCCTCAAAGTTTGTCTTTAATCTTAGGTCTAGCATGCAAACAGTCAATGCCACTGAGAAGGCTGCAATAAAAGTTCAACTGCCTTCCAAATTTGCTAGAAACAAACCTTGGATCTCTCACTGTGACATGATCATTACTCCAGGGAGCGAGGATACTCCTAAACCCAAAACTCCCTTTGTCTTATGAGGCCCTGCGCCTCCCTCTTATAACTACGCACAATCTCCAGCTTGTGTGAATGCCATCCCTCAATCTCGTGTAGAGATCATTCTCCAAGGTCCCGAGCCTTCAACTTTCAAACCAAAACTATCTATGGATAAAGCCCTCACCAATGCAAATGTCCCCAAAGATCTCAATCTCAACCAGTTTCAATCTATGGTGGGTCACTTGACTTCACCTCATTATTTATCCTTCTCTGAAGAAGATGATCACTTGCTGAGCCACCCGCATAATGCTCTCGTGCACACTGAAGTTATGATAGGCCCCAAGAGTATCCCCCATGTCCTCATTGACAATAGTGCTAGCCTAAATACTTGCTTTGCTAAGATGCTTACCCAAGCGACAAATAGCTTTGTTCCCACCAATAGAGAGTCCACTGAGTTCTATGATGCTAAGCTAAAAGAAATAGAAAAAACCCTAAAGATCAAAGATATTGGCATGGGGGAATATCAGATTGAGTCCATGTCGACATTGACAACTCTCCCCATATCTCCACATTCCTATGAAGAACCCTTTGAAGATAGATTTGGTATTGGCTATCAGAGCTATGAGCTTGACCAACCTAGCTACAACTTTCACTCATGCAAGGATTCAGATAATGAAGAAACACAGATTCAGCCTATGACACATGAAAGATCTTTGAATGTTCAAAATTCTGATTCAGACTACCAGAAAGAGTCTTATCTACCTTCTCAAGTGCTTCAAGAGCATGATCTTGGTCCTCACCAGGAGGATTTTATACACTCTACTGAATTGATTTCTACTATTGCAGCTACTACTGAATATGTCATTGCCTCTAATGGCACACATACTGATTGGGAGCAACTATTGGATGCTTCCCTTATCTTGGGTATGCCTCAAGGTATGCCTATTCTAGATTGTTCCACCACTTCTACTATTGAACAGACTCCTACTACTGCCAACTCCAATGGCACACATACTGATTGGGAGCAACTGTTGGATGCTTCCCTCCTCTTGGGTATGCCTATTCCAGATTACTCTTCTACTTCTACTACTGAACAAGATCCTACTATTAAAGAAACACTACCTATATTAGATGACAACAATGAAGAAAGTCTGCCTCCGACTATGTCTCTAGCTGAATGGGACTCCATATCAAATGCTACTACAGAAATACCAGTTGATGCTATGCACTTATATGCTAGTCTTAAGAACTCAAAAAGAGGAGAAAGTTATGATCCTCTAGATCAAGCTATTGATGATGATCCTTTCCACCCTCCTATGGAGATCATTCCTATAGCTCCTAGGCCATCTGCTCCAAGCTTTACTCCTACTGCTCTAGAAAATCATGGGTATGTAAGACCCCATTTTGTTATAGTTTCATGGAATCCTAGTATATCCAGAATAGAATTGGTTCCTACTCGTGTGTTCTTACCACCTGAAGGGGGACCTGACTCTTGAAATAGGTTATCTTGGTTAGGCTCACATAATATTCCTCCAAACCTGTCTGACTCTTCTAAGATGACTCACAATCAACAACGCTCTATGGAAGATTACTTTCTTGATCTATTTGATGCATTCATGAATGATGAGGATGATACTGATATGTTTGCACTTGAGCCCATCCCATTGACTTCTCTTCCCCCTTCATCTCCTAGAAAAGTGGCCTGTCCACTTCCATTTCCACCTCTCCACCTGAACCAGTCATATAAGCCTCTTTCATCCACCATTCCTGATTCTTTTGGAAGAAACTTGGATGTGCAACATAAAAACAAAAATAACAAGAATCCACTTATATCTCAAGGTCACCATGTCCCATCTAATCGACATGTGACTCCAAAGAAAGAAAAAAACAATAGAAGTGTTGAAAAGACCACAAAGTTCCTCAAAGAGAAGAAGACAATCAAAAGCCATAAAATAAATTAAAAATGGATCTTGAAATCCATCTTACAGGTGTTGTCATCAAAAGCACCTCAAAGTAAAGAAGAAAAAGTTCAAAAGCTATGTGGATTCCAAAAAAAAAAAAATCAAAGTTGCCATTCAAGCTTCCAAAATTCTCATGCTTCCCTCCATTCCATCGCCCTTGCCTCTCATACTTTACCCTCTTCACTCCATCTTGCCTTTTCCCAAAGTGCGTATCAGTATCTCCTTATTGCTAATAACGTGACTACGAAAAATCTAGAATGTACTCTTCCTAAGCATTTAGAGCGTGGGAAATCTGACAAAGAGTTAAGGTGTGTCCATGAGGATATTTGTGGGTTTCACTTAAGTGATCTTTCCTTGACTATGGATCTCTTGACTGTTGGACACTACTGGTTGGCTCTCCTGTTACTGCTACAACATCTGGTTCTGATTCTGCAACTTCTCAGCTGGCTACTACTACAAATGACTGTGTTTCCAGAGATCACCACTGAACGAGAGAAACTCAAAGAGCCCATCAACGCTCTTCATTTGAAGAAGTTCTACAGCTGACATTCTCAGTGTGCTCATGTACATACTTATTGATCCTGAAAAAATCCTAAAAATTGATATATTGCAAAAAATCCTAAAAATTGCAAAATGTCCTGAAAAAATGATCATCTTAGTGAAAACCTGGCAAACAGGCACTTTGATGTATCTATTATCCTAGTGAAAACTTGGTAAACAGGTGCCTTGATAATACAAAAAAAATAGAAATTTTCAAAAATACAAAAAAAATAGAAAATGTGAAAAATACAAAAAAAAATGAAAAAATAAAAAATACAAAAAAATGAAATATTCAAAAAAATTAAAAAAAATTTAAAAAAAGAAGAGAAAAGTACAAAAAAATTGAAAAAGAAGAAAAATGTGCCATTGATGAAAACCTGGTAAACAGGCATCATGGTAGCAAAAATAGAATATCTGCCAAGATGGTGAAAACCTAGTAAACAGGCACCTCTTGTTTCCTGAAGCTGCATCTCATCTCAGCATCGCTTGGCTCTTAGTTTCTTGCTTTAGTTTCCTTCCTTTCTTGCTTTAGTTTGTTTTCCCGCTTTCCTGCTTTAGTTTGTTTCCTGCTTTGGTTTGCTAGCTCATGCGCTTGTCTTTGAGTTTTCCTTGACTCTTCATGGATTGGAACTGGTCATACTTGGGGGCATCTCCCTAGTCTAGGGGGCATTGTCCTATCCCTTTCAGAAGATTCATTTGTGCATCAATCACCAGCATTTCATGTTGTGTCTTCTTGCTGATGCCTAGCTACTTTTGAGATCTCTCCTCGAGGATCTCTCATGTATCGATCGCCAGTGGTTCTCACTGTGCTTTCCTGCTGATAACTAGCTCCCATTTGACCTCTCTTTTCGGGATCTCCTTCTTACATCAGTCGCTAGTGGTCCTCACTGTGTCTGCCTACTGATGTTTCATTCTCTCTTTTGAGAATCTTCCTTGTATCGGTCACCAGTGGTTCTCACTACATTTGCCTTCTGATACTTGGTTCGCACTTCGATATCTTCTTGAGACTTTGTCTCTCATGATGGTCACCAGTGGTTTTCCATTGTGTCTACCTGCTGTCGCTATCCCGTTGAGACTTCGAATGTTGTTCGCTTCCGATTCAACTTCAATCCGCTTGAACACAAATGTAAACTAAAACTAAAACTCTTTATGTGTTCCTGTGTAGTGTACTAAGATTTTCTCTTGCTTGTTTGTTTTCTTTATCATTTCCCCTCGAGTGAATCTAAGATGTCTTTCTTGACTGAGAAACGCAAAGACTGGGGGCATGATCTTTTCTTTGTTTTCTACTTGCTGGTCTAGTTCCAATGATCCAAGAAATCTACATAAGAGGGGTGTCCATCTGTAAGAGCCTTCATCTCGTATTGGATGGCCATGCATACCTCGACTCATTTTATATGGATGCCTTGGTGAGGTTGGTTCTTCTCCTTGTTTGTTTTGAGTGACTTCTTTTGCTACATTTGGAATTGCTAACGCTCGTCTTGCTAAGTGAACGTAGGGGTCACTGCGAGCACTCTTTGGAAAAAGAAAGATCTCTCACGTGTTTGGTGTGTTTGTTCACAAGTGACATTCAGGTCATTCTAGCAAATGTGCTTTGATGCTTATGTTAACTTGCTAGATCAAAAGGAATAGGTGTTCAGGTCATTCTGGCTTCTTGTGCCTTAATGCTTACACCTCATTCCGACAAATTTAAGACTTATGTCATATTCATATTCTCATGTTGGGGAGAATTTTATGGCATCTTGTGATTTTCCCGTGCCTAAACGAACTCAACGATGATAAATACGATGAGTCCAACAGCCGAGTCTGGAGGATTGCATTTGTTCATCCTAGGCCTGCATTTAGACTTGCATCTTTCATTCTAGGCTTGCATTTGGAGCGCTTTCTTGTTTCTCTCTTGATTTCTTTCTTCTGGATCTTCTCATCAAAGGTTCTCATCTTTTATCCTAGTCTCATCTTGGCTGCATCCTTTTTCGGGATCGAAATCAAAATCTGACATCTCTAAGTGGCTCAAAATTGTGTTTTAAATATTGGACTCCTGGATCAGATGCTTGTGCAGTCAGCCTTCTGGTGTCATCTTCCTGCCAGATCCTCATCTTTGCATCATGTTCTCAAATCTTTGCTTCTTTTCATCAAGTCAACCCTAGTCAAAATTTGGTCAACCATGGTCAAATTTGGTCAACAAGACCTCTGCTTTGCTCCGATTTGCTTCTGCAGCTTCATGAATATAGTCTAATTGCTTTTGCTCTGCAATCTCTTATTGTTTATCATCCTTCTAACATGTCATCTTTTGATTTCACTCCTGAGGGGGTAGGATGATTACATCATTTGAATCTTGTCGAATCTATTCTTGAATCAGTCTGATTTGAATCATCAGTCCTCATTGCTAGGGGCATCTTCACGCCTCTCATCTTGTCATCTAGAAATCTATCTCTTAGGTATTTGAGCAATCTAACTCAGATCCTCAAGGATCATTCTTCATTCTAGAGATGGTTCTTGAAATCTATTGGGTATTGGGGCAATCTAACCATGATTCCTGGGAGTCAATCTTCATTTTGGAGATGACTCTCGAAATCTCTTTTAGACTGTTATCTGGGCAATCTAACCTAGGTCTCGGAGGGCTAAGCTTCGTATTGGGGCAATCTAACCCCGATTCTGGAGATAGTCCTAATCTACATCTAAATCTCACTCTGGGGCATTGGGGCAATCTAATCCTGATTCTCGTCTCTCTCAAGAACCGTTGTCTTCGCAATCTAACTTAGACTTCAGAAAATTCATGCTTTGATCTACTTTCATCTGTCACTTCAGACTATTCTTTGAATCAACGCGTTGTTCACACATCAATTCAAAGAGGGGCAAATGTAATACCCCAAAATTAGCACCTATTTAATTTCATCAATTTTGGTGCATTATCTCAATTTTACATCACCAAAGTCCTAGTTTCCTAGGCAATTTTCTCTCTCCTACTTGGCTCTATTTGACTTGATGTCAGTTGCAAAGACCCTAAATTGCAATAATCAAATACTAAATTAATTCCTAAGTCTCTTTGACTTTATTAGCTAAATTATCTCTATGATACATTAATTTAATTGTAAAGTCCTATGTGCTTTAAATTAAATTAAATCAAACCACCCCCTTTGGCTAATACACATAAAAAGGAATTAATTAATTGCTTGTTATTTGAATGGACACCTTTTCTTGAATTAATAATTTGAGATATTCGAAAGGTCCTCATGTGGCATTTTCCATTCTTTTAATAAAGTAATTCATGCTTATTTGTCCCAAAAGGGATATGAAGGGTCAGGAGTTTCGAATCAAGAAACTCTTCCTCCTCCTCTTGGCTCTTCTATTTATTTGGGCTCTTTTTCTTCATTAGAGAGCAATTTTTGAGAGCATCTACACTATAGGCATTTTTTTAGTCTCATTTGACTCATTGTTTTCAAAGCTTTTTATTGCATTTATTAGATTAATATCTCATTATTAGTATAATCTTTGCATCACATTTTAGACTAAATTTGCTTATTTGTTCTTAGTTTAATATCATATTTGTTTCAAGTTCTTAGATTAAGTTGCATCTCATCTTTATTTTCAAGCTCTTAGATAAATTGCACTTCATCTTAGCTTAATTGCATTCTTGCTCATCTTTATTGCTTCTTGGAAATCCTCCATTGTTGAATTGGTCTCCCGGTTATTGGCTCTCGTTCTGAGAGTATTCAAACACCCCATTCACATAGGAGGCAACTGGTCACCTCACCATGGAATTTGGATTGAGTTCTTCATACTCTCTCCCAAATTCTATCAAGTGAATAATGACCATGTTGTGTTGTGCCTGATTTAGAGGTCACATTCAGTCACTAGTCATTTGGACAACCAAGAAGCAAAATTGTATTTCTCAGTCAACAGTAGAAATAGAGTATGTTGCAGCAACCTTGAATTATTCTACAATTGTTTGGATCAAATAGATGATAAAGGATTTTGGAATTTAAATTGATTATCCTATTGTTATTCATTGTGATAACACTAGCACTATCAATATGTTAAAGAATCCTATGATGCATGCAAAGACAAAGCACATAGAGATTAAGTATCACTTCCTAAGAAAGAAAGTAGAGTAAAAAAAAGTTAAGTTGGATTTTTTGAGTACTAAAGATCATTTAGAAGACATATTCACAAAGCTTTTACTGAACGATACTTTTGAGTATCTCAAGGAGAAGCTGGGAGTAATTCCCTTCCCTAATTCTGCTTAGAGAAAGAGAAAAGAGCATCATTCCTTAGTGACTGATGGATGGTTGACTACTCTACTTCAGGAGTAGTAGTGGTGCTTAAATGTTTCGCACCCTTTGCCAATATTGTCAAAGAGGGAGTAGTATATAGTCATGAAAAATAGTAGTAAAGGGGGAGTACATACAGAATTAAGAAGGAATAATAAGTAGCAGCAAGAGGTAGTAGTATTCAGTCATGGAAGCAGTTCAGTTGATGAAATGGAGAATATTGCAGTAGATGGATGATTCATTCTTGGGGGAGTTTTGATGAGGAAATGGAGAATGTTATAAAAGAATTCTTCATTTGGATTGGTGGTATTTTTCATTCCATATGTTGCCATCAATGCCAAAGGGGGAGATTGTTGGATATTTCCTAGCAAGCCAGTGCTGATTGTATGTTTGTCATTGATGACTATGTGTGTGAAAATTGTACCTAGTTGTGGACACAACACTTTAGTAAAACATTAGAGGTTAGCAAAATTGAAATCTGCAAGTAATTGAAACTAAGCTAACCAGGTGATTTACTGTCTTCTAGTAGGTGTGAGTATGATGTTCTCAAATTGAAATCGAGATCAGTGACAATGCAACACCTAAACAAAGGATTTGAATGCAAAAGAATGAAAAATTGTATGATTGCAGATTAATCTATTTTTTTTAATTTTGTATGCAATAGGGTGAAAAACTGTATGAATCTAATCTAGATGAAAATAATATGCAGATTTAATCTAACAATGATATGGATTGATATGAAAACTATGCAAAACTATGAAAAATTATGAATTGATCTCACAAAGTCGCCTGTCGCAAAAGCTTGATTCTTCGTACGCAATTTCACCAGAGTAATTATGCAAATTTGAGAGAGATCTATTGTGAAGAGCTGAGCCTTGTTTTTATACAAATCCAGGGCTTGAGGATGCATTGGGAAAATCCATAAATCACTCTTGATAAACTCAAGTTGATTTTTGAGTTAACAAGAAATTAGAAATAGATCAACTCACAAAATCATGCAAAAATAGCCTTTTAACTTAAATCAAAAGTTTAGATCAATTTTCAACTCTAAATAGATGTTGAGTTTCCAAAAGATAACAACTTGAATTGATTTTTTGATTTAAAGTTTAATTGCTCCTTCAAATGTGCATAGATAATTATGAAATAATTTTAAAAATAAAGTGATTTATTCTCAACTTAACTGATTTTAAATTTAAAACAACTAATTTATGGGTTAATCAATTATTAAATCAAACTTTTATTCAGAAACTATATTATTGAATATTGACAACTAACATTAATTAATTAAATAAGAATTCAATCAATTAGTCATGAGATTTTTGATTTATTATCAAAATTACATAATACAATTTAGGAATAAATTGAATTAAATTTAATTAAATAATTAAGTGGCAGAATTAAATTAATTAATTAAATATTCATAATATTCAATTAATCAACTTTAGGATAAGTAGGATTTATCACCAAATAGTTATTAAATCAAAGATAATTAAATTAGGATAAAGTAGGAATATTCAAGGAATATTCTTCGATGTAGAATTTAGGATAATCAATTAGGTTTTTGATAAATTGATGTGCCTTAGGTTAAGACTTTGATGTCGATTTTGATCGAATTATTGATGTGAGAGGTTAATGAACTTATAGCCCATTTTTGGGGTATTACATTTTGGCCCTCTTTGAATCACTGTGCGAAGCGTAGTGGTTCAAAGATTAGTCTATTTTTTATGATGATGAAAGATTCTAAGAGATTAACCGATTCTGAGATAAAAACTGATTGAAAGATTGGAAAAGTTGATTTAGGTCCTGGTTGACCAAGAATCATTATGATGTCAACTATAGCAACAATGAACTGGTGATTATGAAGAAGTATCAAAATGTCTGATTCTAAACCTTATGATTACAAAGAAGTGAGTGACCTGATTCCAGACCTAATTGTCCAAAATAATCAAAACAGTATCAGATATGAACCCTTCAGTTATGAAGAACCAAGGAAATAACACTAATGAACTGATGGTTACGAAAAGCTGATATAGTTTACAAGATTGATTAGGATACTAGATTGATATGGATCTCGATGAATCTGATATGCCCCAAGCGATGTGCCCCAAGCATCGAGGTCTTTTGATGAATCAACAACTAGATGTGGTTGTTGTCTTGATTACTGAGGAAAAGATTCAAATTTATAGACTTGATTGATGTGCAATACCATGCCCCCTTCGGGATGAAAATTGAAATCTGACAAGAAAATTCAGTGTTAAATAGTTTAGAAGCATGTTAATTGATTTTAAAAGTCATTATACATGTTCTGCATCATTTAGAGGTCATGGAGACCAAGTTTGACTAGGTTTGGCCATGTGTTGACCATGGGTGACCAAGTTGAAATTTTGATAGTTTGATGTAAGATAATCAGTTAAGTTGAATTTTGGATTTCTGTGATGATTGAAGGTCAATTATGCAAGCAGTCAGCTGTCCTGGGTCCGAAAATTTTAAATCATGATTTTGACAAGGTAAACAATCTGAAATTTTGATTTTGATCCTAAAAATGGGTTTAGAATGTCAAAATTAGCTAGGCAGGGGTGCATGCTTGGTGATTTGTTAAGAAGACCTTCGTGTGATACTCAGTCCTTATGATATGTTTACCGTAGTTTTGAAGAATCATTTGAGTGTCAAGCTGATTTAGGTAATCGTGAGATAAATGTAATCATGCAGAGTGCAAAATGACATGTAGAATGAAATGCAAAATGAAGACCTAGGACCTAGTCACTGATCATGTGTCGATTTGTTTTCATCATTGAAATTTTTAGGTAACTGGATAAATCAATACAATGCCCACTAGTTAGGAAACTATAGACATATGAATATTGATTTGTATGCACAAGAATCAATACAACACCCACTGGTTAGACAACCATGGATATATGAATATTGATTTTGTTTTTGGAATGTCGGATTAGATATAAGCACGAAGGCACAAACACGAGGATGACCTAAATATCATGTCCATTTTGATATAGCAATTTGTATAAGCATCAAAACATAAATGTTTTTGATGACCGGAATACGCCTTGCGGTACAAACACATCAAGCAGTTAAGAGATCATTCTAAATCCAGTGTGAATTACCCATAGTGACCCTTTATCATTGACATTTTTAGTTAAGATCGCATTTCACAGTAGGAGTAAGAACTCACTCAAAAAGATAATAGTTAGATCAAACTTCCTTGAATTGTCTAGGTATCAATGGTCGAGGTACTCATGGCCATCCAATACGAGATAGAGGCTCTGACAAACGGACACCATTTCAATCCAAAATTTCCAAAGTTGTTAGATTTTCACATACAACCAGAAAACAAAGAAAAGATTATGCCCCCAGTCATCACTCTCTAAATCCTGTAAAGGACATCATCGAAGAGCTCGAAAGGACACAATATGTAATGATCTCAATGTGAAACAGTAAGCATACAAAGAGATAAAGACATGTAAAGCATAGATTGTTCTTAGTTTATGTTGATGTTTGATTGCGTTGTTGTAGATGAAAAATCCTTTCTGGAGAGGAGACTAACTGACTGGCTCGGATATAGCTTCAAAGGACCTTGACTGGATATGACTCGTCTAAGGTATACTAGAGACTATAGGATATGACATTGATTATCCCTAAGTTTGAACATTGATAGGATATAGATGCTTGAGTCAATTGGTGTATAGATTGACTTTATTGAAAATAGGAATGTGAAAACAAACCAAGAGATATGTACAAACTAAAGCAAGACTGAAAGCTGGGAAAGACCAAGATTGTGTTGATAGATGGAGTGTTTTGAAACAAGTGGCACCCATTTGTCATGTTTTCACCATCTTGGCAGAGATTCTATTTTTGCTACCAAGGTGTCTGTTTCTAGGTTTTCACCAAGGCACTTTTTCTTTTTCTTATTTTTTTATATCTTTCAATTTTTTAATTTTTTTAGTACTTTCAATATTTTTTTATTTTTTTGTGATACATCAAGGTGCCTATTGTGAGATTTTCACCAAGATGTTTATTTTTTCAAGACTTTTTCAGATTTTTATAATTTTTTCAAGACATTTTACCATAGACTAAATGCCTTGGGCGTATAATTTCTTCAGATGGAGAACACTGATTGGTTCTCAGAGCTGTTCTCCTTCAGTCGTTGAGATTTGATAGGCACCAGAGGAAAAAGTAGCAGTGATAACAAAGGGACCCAGCCATTTGGGCTCAAACTTCCCCTTGTGTTCTCTATGTGATTGATTTTTAGGATTCTCTCTCAAGACTAGATAGCCAACTTGAAATTCTCTATGTCTGACTTTCTTGTTGTAACCTCTAGACATTCTCTTCTAATATACTCTGAGATGATCATACACTGCTTGTTTGCACTCATCTAGTATTTCAAGTTCTTGCAACCTAGACACTCTGTAGTCATCATCAGTTACTAGACCATGCATTCTGATTCTTAGTGATAGAATTTCAACCTCAATAGGTAGTACCGCTTCAGACCCATAAACTAAAGAGAATGGAGTAGCCCCAGTGGCTGTTATGATACTTGTTTTATAGGCCCAGAGAGCTGGATTGATCATGAGATGTCAGTCTCTTCTTGTTTTATTAACTGTACAGTGCAAGATTTTCAATAGATTCTTGTTTGAAGCCTCTACTTGTCCATTCCCTTGAGGATAATAGATAGATGACCACTGTTGTGTAATCTTGAGTTGACATCAATGCCAAAGGGAGAGATTGATGAACTACAACTGATTTAAGAACCTGAATGAAGAATCTATGATTTCACTGAGGAGTTGCTGATTAGATATGTAAGATGATTAAATCAATATTATGTTATCATTGATGTCAACTAGCTTGACAGTACTTATCTTGTAAGTTACTATACCAAAACATCTGAAGAAAGGTGAAAGAGATGGAGAATAGAAATATCTACATGAGGAAGATATATATGTCAAATGAGGATAAAGAATACATCTAATAACTTTTTGATGAGTCTATGATTTGATGATATTGACTTTATTATGTTGCATTCATCTATGATGAAGAATAGAGCTAAAAGACACAAAGCAATGTTGTCGGTAAATGAAGCATTTTAGTATACACCGATGGAGTGTAGTGTATACCGAGTGTAGTGTTAACTGAGCTTGTGTTCACCGATGCATTTCTTTGTTAACCGAACAGAATAGAAAGGAATTAAATGATTAGTTTAGCTGATAAGATTGATGAGCTGGAAAGTGTATGAAATCAAGGTAACAAATAATGTTTGTTATGAAGATCGACGGCTAACATAATTCAAGGAAGATCTAATGGAGGTAAAAAGGGAGATAGCTAAAGGAGAAGATCTAAGGGAAAAAGGTAAAAAGGGAGATAGCTATGACAAAGGGAAAAAGGTATGTTACATAGCTGAAAATTTTGAATCTGAATCTAATTTTGATGATGATGTAGAAGTAGTATTTGTTGCTATGAAAGATGACTCAGAGGAAGAAGAGAAACATGAAGAAACAACATTGATCTCTAAAGTAAGCAGAAATGAAACATGGATCATAGATATTGGCTGTACACATCATATGACTGGTGATGTAGAGAAGTTTGATCAACTTGATAAGTAGGATGGAGGATCTGTGAGAATGGGTAATGATGCACCTAGTATGGTAAGAGGTAAAGGTTCACTGATGATTAATGATAGAATAAGATGTGAAAATGCATATTGGGTAGATGGATTGAACTATAATTTGTTAAGTGTGGCACAGCTGAACAATTTAGGCCACCGACTTGTTTTTGAGAGCAAAAAGGTGAAGATTTATGATGATGGAGGAAGACTTGTTGGAACCGGTACACAATCCAGAGGTAATTTATTTTATCTGATATTGATCAGTCTTCTTGTTTATTAATGAAGGATGAAGATGCATGGTTGTGGCATAAAAGGTTATGCCATGTGAACTTTGATAACATGATCAAGATTAGTAAGAAGAAAAGAGTTAGAGGGTTGCCTAACTTGTCAAAACTGGATCATGCTATGTGTCATGAATGTCAAAAAGGTAAGATGACTAAGTCTAGTTTTAAAAGCAAAGACTACTCAACAAAGAAGATACTTGAGTTGGTTCATACTGACCTATGTGGTCCTATGAGAACTCAGAGTTATTATGGTGATAGATACTTTATTCTTTTTGTTGATGACTATACTAGACTGATGACTGTTATGTTCTTGAAAGATAAATCTGAAGCTTTTAAAATGTTCAAGTGGTATAAGGTGAAGGTAGAAAAAGAGACTGGAAAAGAACTAAAATGCTTAAGATCTGATAGAGGAGGTGAATTTATCCCTGATGAATTTACTAATTTCTATAATGAGCATGGTATTAAAAGACAGGTCTCTGCACCGAGGACACCCCAACAAAATGGCATTTCTGAAAGAAGGAATAGGTCAATAATTGACTATGCAAGAACACTAATGCTGCAAAAGAATATTTTTTAGTCTATAGCTGAAGCAAAGTATGTTGCTGCTACTACTAATTGCTCAAACATTGCATACATTAAGCAAGTGTTGGAAGGAATGAATGAGGTAATCACTAACTTGGTGATTATATACTATGACAACACTAGTGCCATTAATATTTCAAAGAATCCAATGATGCATTCTAAGACAAAGCATATATCAATTAAGTATGATTACCTAAGAGAACAAGTGCAAGAGAAGCAAGTGAAATTAGAATTTGTTACATCTAAAGAACAACTTGTAGATATCTTTACAAAGCCTCTACCAAAGGACACATTTGAATACTTGAGGACTAGACTTGGGTTCTATCCCCTATCTATCGGTCACTAAGGTGATCTGGATGTTGCATCAGCCTAATCCTATCAAAAGATCACACATGTTGATGTAGCATAGTTCACACTTTGGATCATGTTCAAGGTTGTGATTAAGTTTGAAGAACTGAAACAGATTGGGATATCAGTATACAGAGATACAAAGACTATATTGGACAACAGAGAGTTATTTAGCTCCTAAAGAGCTATTTGTTTATTTGTTTCTTTGGCATTTTTGTCAAATGGAGAGATAAGCATACACCGATGAGATATCTATCTAAGGGAGAGACAATCTGAACAGAGTAGAACATTGAAGAACAGTTACAAAGGATAGAAGATTTTTAATGTTTTTGGAGTAATGCAGTGATTAAACATATTAAGCTAGGGTGAGCTTGTACAGCATTTGTTCATAGAGTTATAGAGTACATGTTTGGTATGTGTATGGTACACTTCATATTACTTGAGTTGCCATCAATGACAAAGTGAGAGATTGTTGAACTACAACTAATTTAAGAACCTAAATGAAGAATCTATGATTTGACTGAGGAGTTGCTGATTAGATATGTAAGATGATTAAATCAATATTATGTTGTCATTGATGTCAACTAGCTTGATAGTACTTATCTTGTAAGTTACTATACCAAAACATCTAAAGAAAGGTGAAAGAGATGGAGAACATAAATATCTACATGAGGAAGATATATATGTCAAATGAGGATAAATAATACACTAAGTAACTTTTTGATGAGTCTATGATTTGATGATATTGACTTTATTATGTTGCATTCATCTATGATGAAGAATAGAGCAGAAAGACACAAAGCAGTGTTGTCAGTAAATGAAGCATTTCAGTATACACTGACGGAGTGTAGTGTATACCAAGCGTAGTGTTAACCAAGCTTGTGTTCACTGATGCATTTCTTTGTTAACTGAGTAGAATAGAAAGGAATTAAATGATTAGTTTAGCCAATAAGATTGATGAGCTGGAAAGTGTATGAAATTGAGGTAATAGATAATGTTTGTTATGAAGATCGATGGCTAACATAATTCAAGGAAGATCTAATGGAGCAGATTGAAATGTGTTATTGACACATCAGCAAAGGAAGGTTAAAGTAGAAAAATCAATGAAGATGATTAAGGGGCAAAATCTGATCGACAAAAAGAAAATGATTTCCTCGTCTATATAAGAGACATTGGTTTCATTGTTGAAAGAATGCCGAAAGAAGAAGATACTACAGAATTATCATGTGAATAAGTTTTCATGCATTCTGATCATACTGGTTAGTGAGAACCGAGCTGCAGAACAATTACCGAGCTATAGAGAGTAATTACCAATGGACAGTAAGTCGATACATTATTGAATCTGAAGTGATATATTGATTAGAAAGATTTATGAGCTGAATATTGATCTGTACATCTTCAATTGAGTTGTATCAAGGTAGATCATCTACTGTTACATATTTAACCATTGTACACAGTCAAATATCTTAACTGATTGGACTATAAAGTCTTACAATGTATCATTCATAGAATGAACATTGTTATCTTGTCAACCCCAGAGTGACTATTGGTTGGATGATAACTTCTGGTCTAAAATCCCCTAACAAGGTCACACCTAATAGTGTGTTTGTAAACCTTTAACAGGGTTGAGTCTTCACCGACCTCACTTCAAAAGAGTGAATATTATGGGTTGTCAGTCCTTGGTGGTTTTTCCCTTCATAGGGTTTCTATGTTAAATCTCTTATGTCATGTGTTGATCGTGATATTTGTTTGTTATCATACTTTGCATATTACATGTTAGATTTGATCGGTAACTACTATAAGTTTTAGACTGATAATTGGTAAAAGCACAGATAGTGAAAGTATTTTATGTTTATCGAGTAGCAGAAGTTGAAGAATTAGTTTTGGATTATACATTTTATTTTGGGACATTGGATTACTGATTCACCCCCCTCTCAATAATTATAACAGCCTCTGCTTGTCCATTCCCTTGAGGATAGTAGATAGATGACCAATGTTGTGTAATCTTGAATTTAGTACATAAATCATCTAAGTCGTTGTTCTTGAATTGACCACCATTATCTATGACTATAGAATGTGGAATACCATACCAACATATGATGTAGTTCAAGATGAACATTGATATTTGTTTTCCAGTTGCTTGAGTCAAAGGGACTACTTCTACCCATTTTGTGAAATAGTTTGTAGCTATAATAATATGGGTATGCCCATTAGAATAATAAGGATGTATGGCTCCTATAAGATCGAATGCCCATTGGTGAAAAGGTCATTGTGTAGTAAAGGGAATTAGATCTCTCCCTGATGCATGAATTAAGTTACCATGTACTTGCACTTTTGACAGTTCTTAGCAAACTTGATAGCCTCTTTTTCCATTTCAGGCCAACAGTACCCCACCCTAATAATTTTTTGAGCTAGTGTTAAACCATTGGAATGTGATCCACAAATACCATCGTGGACTTCCTCTAATGCACATTGAGACTCTTCCTATTTTAAACATCTAAGGAGTGTACCATCTAGACCTCATTTATATAGATCGTTACCAATGATGACATACCAGGATGCATTGCGGATAAGGTATCATTTCTCATGGCAGTTGAAAGTATTGGGAATGATTTGGTCTTGGAGATAGGAGAAAAGGTTTTTATATTTGGATGAATCATGAGCAACAACAGTGAAAATCATGTGGGTTTCAGGGGAATCATATGCAGGATAAGATAGTGCTTCCACCAGGAACTCATAGCGTAGCTCATGTTTGGGCTGCTGTAATAAAGTAGAGAGCGTTGCAGCATCCTTGTTCTCCATTCTAGGAATTTTTTCAAAGGTGATAGATATGAAATATTTCTTTAGATCATCTACCATTCTCTTGTATGGGATTAGCTCTCCATCTTTCATTTGATACACATCATTGACTTGGTGTATTACAAGTTGTGAGTCTCCATGAATGTGTAGTTCTGTCAATCTCCACTCAATTGCTATTTTCATGCCATTAAGAAGAGCTCCATATTCAACAATATTGTTTGTGCGAGGAAACTTGATTCTGAATGGTTTAGGGATTGAGTATCCTTGAGGTGTGATGAACAATATGCCTACTCCAAATCCATTCTATGTATAGGAGCCATCAAAGAATAGCTTCCATGCTCTAGAAGAAAGATTCATGATAGAGGAATTTGGTAATTCCATTTTCATTGGTTTATCATCAAACAAAGGTGTGTCAGCTAGTTGATCAGCAATAACTTGGCCCTTAATAGCTTTTCTTTCAACATATTCAATGTAAAATTCACTTAATAAAATCACCCATTTAGCTATTCTACCTGTGAGGGCAGCTTTGCTTAGTAGGTACTTTAGTGGATCAATCTTAGCTACTAAATGTGTGGTATGAGCTAACATGTAGTGTCTCAGTTTCTATGATGCAAAGATCATAGCTAGACAATTTTTCTCAATCACTGAATAGTTCTTCTCATATGCTACCAATGTTCTACTAATATAGTATATAGCTCTTTCCTTCTTGCTCTCATCATGTTGTGCTAGTAATGCCCCCAGTGATGTATCTATTGTGGAGACATATAAGATCAATGGCTTCCCTTGAATAGGAGGCATCAAGATAGGAGGATTTGATAGATATTTCTTGATATGATTAAAGTTCTTTTCACATTCCTCATTCCATGCAAAAGTCACACCTTTATGTAATGTCTTTGTGAAAGGCTGTGATATGTCTACTAGATGAGATATGAAGCATCTAATAGATTGTACTATCCCTTGTAATGTTCTCATTTGACTGATATTCTTGGGAGGTTGCATCTCCATGATAGCTTTAACCTTAGCTGGATCTACTTCAATTCCTTTCTTTGGAAAAATGTAACCTAAGAGCTTTCCTGAAGTGACACCAAAAGCACACTTCTTAGGGTTTAGTCTAAGACTAAACTTCTCTATTCAATCTAGTATTTTTCTCAAATCATTTAGATGTTTAGATCTTATCATAGATTTTACCAAAGTATCATCAACATAATCCTCCATAGTTTGATGCATCATGTCATGAAAGATAGATGTCATAACTCTTTGATATGTAGCACTAGCATTCTTAAGCCTAAATGGCATGACATTCCAACAGAAGGTACCCCACGCACATGTGAAAGCAGTTTTCTCTTGATCCTCTAGAGGAATTTTGATTTGATTATATCCAGAAAAACCATCCATTAAAGAATACATCTCGAAGCCCAAAGTTATGTCCACTATCATATCAATGTTAGGTAGTGGAAAATCATCCTTAGGGCATGCTTTTTTTACATCTCTAAAATTTGTGCATACTATTATAGACTTGTCTAGTTTTGATATAGGTACAATAGTTGAGATCCATTCAACATAATCAATAACACGGATGAATTTGGCTTTTAGTAGTTTCTCTAATTCAGCTTTGACCAAGAGTGCAACATGTGGATGCATCTTTCTCAATTTTTGCTTAACAGGTTTGATGCCTAGAGCTATAGATAAATGGTGCATTATAAGATCAGGATCCAATCCTAGAATATTTGAATATTTCCATGCAAAGTTGATCTTCTTTTCTATTAGGAATGTGGTAAATTTTTGTTTTTCTTCTTCTGATAAGGATTGTGCTACATGGATTAACTATGGTTCTTCTAATGTTCCCAAGTTGATGGATTGAGTGGGCTCAATCAGTAATAGAGATCTATCCTATAAATAACTCGGAAGGACATCAAATATCTCATCTTTAGGCACCTAAGAGATGTTTTCACCTTTGGATATGTCTTCTATTTTTACTTTTGTAGGTTATGAGACTGCCACAAAGTAGTTTTCACCCTCATAACTCCTTTTCTTTTTATTTTTACTCTTATTATTTTGACTAAGATACTTGATGTCTGACTCCATCATGCTAACACTCAATTCACTAATGGAAGTCATCATAGGCTCAGCTGCATTGAGGTAGCAAGCAAGGGCATAGTCATTTGGAAAGGTATAGATACCTTGGCTCAGATTTATGGAGGTTTGGTCAAGAAGTTCAAGATGTTGGATAGTCAAAGCGGTGAAAGATTGGGAAATAGTGTTTACGGATATGGATCTATCATCATTGGTCCTAACCCAACTCTCAAGTTCAAAGGTGATATTACAACTCAAAATGTTCAATTCGTGAATAGGCTCAATTTCATTATGGGAATCCATTTCAGCCATAGGTGGATCAGACTCCTTAAGTTCATCATTTCACTCTAGACTCACGTTGGGTTTAGGTGCATATTGGTGAACAACGTCAATATGTTTTTCTATGATAAGCTCATCTTCCTCTGGAATGACTCCCTATTAATAGTCATTTGATTCCTCATCTATTCCTCTAGGAAAATTAAGAACATGAGTAAAATCAAGATGAATACCCCAAGAACAGTTACCTTCAGATTCTGACTTGAATTCATACTCATGAGAATCTGTCTCAGAATAGTTACCACCTTCTTTTTCTATTTGATTGCCTTTGAGATCAGTTGGTTCCTGTGGTGCAACTTTCGCTTGTTCTATAGTAGGTTCTTATGTGTCTACTACATTGATTCTTTTGATTAGATCATCTTCCACTTCAAGAAGGTCTTTTATTTCTTTAGGCAACTGCTCATAAGGAATGAGCTCCTCAGTGGCATCTGAATCGTCACTATCAGATTGTTGTGGTGTTTCCTCCGTTGGTTCAATCTGTTCTAAGACATGTGGGGAGTTCTTGCTAAGATAGAAAGGCTTCTTCTTGTTTTTTCTACCATGATGGTCAAGAGGTGATAGAAGACCTTTACCTTGTAGTCCTAGAGGTCCTTTTCCAATATATCCCATTTTTTTGATCAATTTATCCCCTGGTCCATATGACTTCTGATGAATTTTGCTTGAAGTGGAGTCACATTTCTGGATTGATTGGGATTGAGACTCCTCCTTGAATAACCATGCAAGCACAACTTCTTCCTCCTCAAAATCTTATTTAGATACTTTTTCTATGACAAAGCTTCCATTGAATATGACCTGGGATTCTTTAGCTATGGGTTTCACTTTGTCAGAAGGTTGTCCATAAGATTTTGGGGATAATAGGAGAGATGTGAGAGATAAAACAGGTTACATTGTGTATTCTCCCATACCATTGTCTTTAATTTTGACTTCTTTAGCAATGTCTTCCATCTTGGACATTGAAACAATGTCTATCTACTTAGTGGAAGATTCTCTATTATTAGGAACAAGTTTATCATCACTTTCTTTCAATGCATTGCAAGTTGTATATAGGTCAACTAGAATCATCACCTCTACTCCTTCATAAGGTAATTTCACACATTGATGGTATGTGGAAGGAATAGCTCTTATTTCATGTATCCAAGGTCTCCCTAGATGGATGTTGTAAGCCAAAGGTAGATCGAGAACTTGACATATGGTGTCTCTGATAACTGGACCTGTTCTGATAGGTAAGACAATTGTTCCTTTGGAAGATCTTTCTTGTTCATCATATGCCTTGATAGTTATCTTCTTCTTAGGATCAATGGAAGTTTCAGATAATCCCAAGTGTGTGATCAAGTTGTAAGAACAAATGTTGAGACCAACACCTCCATCTATCAACATGTGTTTGACACGATGGTTTTGGATCAAGACTTCAATATGCAAGGGCTAGTTATGTGGATGACTCAAGGAGTTATCATCTTCCTCTGAAAAGGAGATATACTATGGAGACATCAAATGACCAACCATAGTCTAGAATCTATCTAAATCAAGGTTTTCAGGAACATTGGATCCAAGTAGAGCTTTGTCTCGAATGGCTCTATGAGTTGGAGATATCTGATGTAACTCAAACATGGAGATTTTTGCATTTGTATGTTGGAGTTGTTGGACAATACTATATGATGTTGACCTCATGTCTTTAGGATTTGATTTAGAGGCAGCCTTCTATTTAGAAGCAAATGAAAGATTGAAAGGCATCTTAGGGACATTGGATGAATTGGGGATTTGTCCTTGTAGATGTGTCTAAGCTTGTGATCGAGTAACTACATTTTCTGATTGATTATCTCTATCTTTCCTTACAATTGTGATAATGTTGCAACGCTTAGATAGGCATGGCTCAACCATGTTTATAACAACATTGTTTCCAAAGTAAGCATAATTGACTTTAGCACCCACATTAGGCTAAGAAGATGAATCTCCTTGACCATGTTTCAGAAATGGTTCCATGAATGTTGTATGATCATTATTGCTTTTATGATTGTCAATTATGATTTCTCCATTATCAATTTTGTCTTGTATGATGTGTTTTAAGTGGATGCAACTATTAGTTTTATGATCCTTATTGTGATGGAAGTCACATAAATCATTCTCTCTCCACCACTTTAGTTTAGGTTCAGGATCAAAAAAATTTATCTTGGGGAACGAGATGATGTTGTTGGCCAACAAAGTTTTCATCATGGATTCCAAGGACTCTCCAAGAGCAGTAAACTTGCGTTTAGGATCTATAGCCCAAGGTTTTTAGTCAAATGACTTCTTGTTTGACTCTATTTCTTTTGCCTCTAAGGCTTTGATAGCTTGGGTGCCAACAATGAGATTGAAAGCGGGTGCCTTAGATGGGGCATAGATATTATCAACAACACCATCTATGACAATGCCTTTATTCTTGTTCCAGTTTTTGCCTTTGTCTTTAGAAGTAGATCAAGAGTCATACTTGTCCTTTTCAAGTGATATGTCTCCTTTTTGTACAAGTACTTTCTCAATTTTGATTGCATTTTCTACCATCTTATCAAAGGATGTATGATTTTTCATTTGCAAATGGTTGTTGATTTCTGGAACAAGGTTGTTGATGAAAATTTTTAGCTTCTCAGTTTCTGGAATAGGTCTAGCATATAGAGAAAATTTCTTCCTCCATCTCTTGAGAAAAGTCAGGAATGGTTCTCCTGAGTTTTGTTTCAGATTGCAAATGGAGATCATGGTGATTGGATGTCGGATGTTGTAAGATTATTGTTGATAGAAAATTTTGATTAACTCTTCAAAAGTCTTGATTGTAGGAGGCATTTTTGAGAACCAATGAATAGTTGACCCTCCTAGAGATCGAGGGAAAAGACACATTAAGTAGGTTGTTTCATGCATGAACTCCATAGATTGAGTACAAAATTCTTTGACATGATCTTGAGGATCAGAGTTTCCATCATAACTATCATATTTAGGCATCTCCACTCTCTTTGGGAATGGTGGCATGTACAAGTCTTTATCAAATGGAAAAGGGCATAGAGCTTCCATGGAGAACTCTTTAGGTTCCTTCTCTTTTTCTAGCTTGTTGAGCTTGACTTGCATGGCATGAATCTATTTCATCATGGGTATGATAGGATTTTCTTCCTCATGTGTGATGATATCTTCAACATTAAATGAGGAAGTTTAGCCCCCTAACGAGACAACTCTAGGAAGTAAGTTTCTCTGTCTTCTTTCAAGAAATGCCTCATCATTTTCTTGAAGTCATCATCATTTTGATATCGAGCAATTTTAGAAGGTGTGGGTTCTTGATCTGCACCATGTTGGGATTGATGTCCTTGGGACCCTTGTATTTTGCCTCCTCCTTGAGACATAGTTTTGTTGAGAGAACTACCAGGGATTGATTAATGAGGAGTTGTTTGATGACTTGCGTGGGTTGATGCAAGAGGGGTGACATAACCACCTATCAAGTAAATATTTCCAAGAGCATCTTCTACAAATTTATTCATGTCGAAAGGTTGATGAAATGTCTCAGAAATCATAGAAGATGTGGCTGAAGAGAATCTAGGATTTTCTCCTTATTTTCACTGTGATGAAGCTCTAGTTTCCACCATTAACCTTGGGTGAAACAAAAGAGAAAGATGAAGACAACTGAAGAATGACTTGATTCAAGAAGATCAAATGATGCAACCTTATCAAGATTAGATTGATTGAAGATTAGATTGGACATAAATGAAGAATATTGTGCCCTAGTAGTATGGGTAGATGCCCAAAAGATGGCGGACATGAGCTCGCAACACTTAGCCACTTTTGTTTGAAGATTGAGTTGAAGATAATTTTGACAAGGTTTTGACACAAGATGAAAAGGACTCAAATCAACAAATCAGAAAGCTAGATCAGACTCAAGAGACCACTTTAGGAAAATGATTGAATTCTCTCTAGTTTCTGCTATGTTCCTAACATAGTGAATATTTTGACAGAATCTGGAAGCAGGCTGTAAAAATTGGATTTCTAGCAATTTTGGCAAGTTTCTGGCAAATTTTTCAAAATTCTCATACGACTTTCTACAGGCTCGTATGATAGTGGGTAAGCTCTGGCATGACAATTGATGAGACTCATATGATAATTGCAAAGCTTGCATGATAGTTTATAGTAGATTTTGACTTTTTGCTTGTGATTTTTGACAAAACTCGTATGACAATATACAGGCCCTCATACGACAATCTAAGGGTTATGATATGACAAATGCTCAAAAATCGTATGACTTTCTAATCCTGTGGGACAAATTTTAACTCCATAAAGGAATTTTGCGTCAGATTTTTCAATTTCTCAATTTTCAAAATTAGTGTGTTTTGCAAGGTTTTCTGGTCTAGATTTGAAGTTTGTTTCGAGATTGTTCATTTTCAATAACCAAGTAAACAAGAATGTAGAACATCAAGCAAGTGATTTCAAGTACATTTAAAAATAATGAATAGGGGACAAAGCAACCCTGTGCATGAACAATCAAGTGACTTAATGTGCTAATCCCTAGGAATGCTAGTTGTGTAAGTTCCAAAAAAAATTTCAATAACACGCATAGTCCTAGAAAATGAAAAATTTGGCCTCAACAAGGTTTTTAGTAATGGTCTGACTCTGCAACTTTTGTGATCTCAAGAGGGAAAACTCCAATCCAGGTGCACCAGGGTTTTGACACAGTCCGATAATTTAATCAATCAAGAGCTGCTAGGGAGATCTGATAGCCCAACAAGAGACCACACCTGTGAAGATTTCCTCCACAAAGACATTTATATAGCGGCTATTTCTACCATGGTGAAAATGGCTATTACCACTTGAGGTTCTGTCCACATGGTTGACCCAATAAAAGGAATGTCCACTAAGGTTAACCCTCTCTAAAGGTGACTCACAAAAGATACCACAAGGGGACTAGATCGGATTCAAGGATCTGGGTTTCTGGTACTATCCATAAAGGAAGTAGAGCATAATCCCTAGCCTCTTCACTTCAGTACCAAAACAAAGTAGATAGATTAATCTGACACGCTAAGACTAAAATTATCTCACCAAGATCTGTGATGTCAATAACTATGGTCTATCGATCTCTCCGAAGAGAGAACGTATCGATCAAAAGCTAAGGACTCAAGACCCAGTAGAACGCAAGGTAATCTCAGTATGCTCCCTACCTACAAGGGGATCCTTCATCAAGAAGAGCTTCACATGCGTGAACAAGAGAAAGAAGCCCACTCTCTCAAGATCATCCACAAATAGTGTTCATAGGGCCTATTTACTATGTGTAACAGATATGAAAAAAGCAAATCTATGTTTGTTTTATAGCCCAAAAACTAAAGTCTGTGATATGAAAGCAAGAAAGGCACACAAGCTTGACACGTGAGAGTTTGTTTTATGTCCAAAATGAAGTCTTATTAGATCGAATAGATTATTTGAATTCTATGCAACTCACTTAGTATATTTTACTTGTTTTAGTAATTTTGTTGTGCTTTCCCGATCAGAATCAGCAAATACCAATCAGAAACAATAGAGTTCAATTGTTAGGGTTAGCCTTTAGTCCAAATATGACAAACTGTCTAAAAATTTGAAATGACAATTGAATCCTGGTATCAAAACTCGTACGACAATGGGTTACCTCTCATACAACAATGGGTAACCTCTGGCATGACTTTTTGAAAACTTGTACGATAATGGGTATCTGTCTGCATGACAAAGAAGTCTCCAAATGATAATATGTAGTTTTTGGTACGAGCCTCAAAAATTTCAAATATTGTACGACACTTAGAGGGTCCTAGCACAAGTTTTTGACAAAACTCATACGAACAGAAAATAAAATTGCAGAATTGATCAAAAAATGATAGAAAATAGATAGAAATTGATAGAAAAGAAATGGAAACCCATTTCAAGGCCCCACGGTGGGTGCCAAAAATGTGTGTGAAAATTGTACCTAGCTGTGGACACAACACTTTAGTAAAATATTAGAGGTTAGCAAAATTGACATCTGCAAGTAATTAAAACTAAGCTAACCAGGTGATTTACTACCTTCTAGTAGGTGTGAGTATGATGTTCTTAGATTGAAATCAAGATCAGTGACAATGCAACACCTAAACGAAGGATTTGAATGCAAAAGAATGAAAAATTGTATGAATGTAGATTAATCTATTTTTTTGGATTTTGTATGCAATAGGGTGAAAAACTGTATGAATCTAATCTAGATGAAAATGATATGCAAATTTAATATAACAATGATATGGATTGATATGAAAAACTATGCAAAACTATGAAAAATTATGAATTGATCTCACAAAGTCGCCTGTCGCAAAAGCTTGATTCTTCATACACAATTTTGCCAGAGTAATTGTGCAAATTTGAGAGAGATCTATTATGAAGAGGTGAGCCTTGTTTTTATACAGATCCAGGGCTTGAGGATGCATTGAGAAAAGCCATAAATCACTCTTGATAAACTCAGGTTGATTTTTGAGTTAACAAGAAATTAGGAACAAATCAACTAACAAAATCATGCAAAAACAGCCTTGTAAATTAAATCAGAAGTTTAGATAAATTTTCAACTCTAAATAGATGTTGAGTTTCCAAAAAATAACAACTTGAAATTATTTTCTGATTTAAAGTTTAACTGCTCCTTCAAATGTGCATAGATAATTATGAATTAATTTTGAAAATAAAGTGATTTATTCTCAACTTAACTGATTTTAAATTTAAAACAACTGATTTATGAGTTAATCAATTATTAAATCAAACTTTTGTTCAAAAACTATATTATTAAATATTGACAACTGACATTAATTAATTAAATAAGAATTTAATCAATTAGTCATGAGATTTTTTATTTATTATCAAAATTAAATAATACAATTTAAGAATAAATTTAATTAAATTTAATTAAATAATTAAGTGGCATAATTAAATTAATTAATTAAATATTCATAATATTCAATTAATCAACTTTAGGATAAATAGGATTTATCACCAAATAATTATTAAATCAAAGATAATTAAATTAGGATAAAATAGGAATAGTCAAGGAATATTCTCTGATGTAGAATTTAGGATTATTAATTAGGTTTTTGATAAACTAATGTGCATATGTGCCTTAGGTTAGGACTTTGATGTCGATTTCAATGGAATTGTTAATGTAAGAGGTTAATGAACGTATAGCCCATTTTTGGGGTATTACAATGACAACATATGGTAAGTAGCATGTGTGGAGGACTTATGCAATAAGATTTGAGTATATGTAGCATGGACATGTTATCAACATAATATCATGGATGTAGAGGTTAATTAGTAGTACAGACGGTTATGTAGTAGCTTGTGTCAGCAGTGTTCCTAATAGAGTTACAGGCAGTGTTCTGTGAGTGATTGTCCATACAGTTATCATGGAGCCTTATGCCTTTGGATATGTGATGGAGACATGTTAGTGTTGCTCCATTCATGGATGTAGAGTTTGATGTGTAGTAGAAGTGAATTTATGCAGCTACTATTCACCAGTTACAGTTTCTTGTGTTTATCCAGAAGAGACGAGAGAGATTATATTGGTATAGGAGTTGCGCCTATCATTTCGGTATGCATGCTTGGATTAGTGATCTGAGAAGAGTTAAGAAGGTTTGGTTAAGAGGGTTAAGAGTGCATGATGTAATTCAGTTTGAGGAGAAAGTATCAGTTAATTTGGTAGAGCCGACAATATGTAGCGTGTGTCTACACTTATTAATTTGGACAGGTCCCAGGTTGTTTTGTGTGCTTAGTAGAGCCGACAGAGATGTTATTGGAGAGTGTTATATTTTCTCTAATATGATTTCAAGGTAGTTCTAATAGGCTGACTTGATTATATCATTTAGAGGAAAGATACTTATAGCCGGTCATTTGTGATCGCTAGAAGTATGACATGGAGATAAAAGATTAGAGCAGAGTAGAGAGTGTGAAGTGTTGTGTCATCAAGAAGAGGTCTATGTGACAGAGAAGATAAAGTGTGCTATCCATTGGAACTGATCAAGATAGAAGGTCTACCTCGCAGTTCACTGAGATCTAGATATAGTGTGTATCTATTATTCAGAAGGTTGCAGCCTTCACCCCTTTGAGTAGTGAGCTCTTAGACAGTGCGTCCTCACCCTAACAAGGTCAATTATAAAAGACTCCTAACAGGGTCTGACCTTTGACTAGGTCACTGTACTTATTGCATTGTAAAGATCAACTCCTAACAGGGATGTATGATCTTCTAACAAGGATCATTATACACTAGTACAATTTATTAGTGGGTGCCAATTTCCACCAGAGTTTTTACCTATTTGGGTTTCCTCGTAACCAAAATATTGGTGTTGTGTTCAAGTGTTCTTTCATTATGTTTATGCTTAAAGTTTAAGTACACTTAATTGGATAAAGAATTGAAACTTGTAGATAACTGTTTCAGCCCCCCACCCCCTCCTTAGTTATCTCTTGGGACTATTCCTAACAAAATGTATTTCATACTATTTATTGATGATCATTCTAGATATGTAGGCAGACTTCTTCTCCTAGGACTCCACAATGGAATGGGATTGAAAAAAGAAGGAACATAACTATACTAGATGCTGCTAGAAAAATCATGATTGAAGGAAATGTATTGCACGTGCATTGGAGGAAAGTAGTCAATATCATAGTTTACACTTTGAACAAAGTTCAAATCAGGGAAGGTAGTCCTAAAAAAACTTATGAACTTTGGTTTGGCTATGCTCCTACTGTGAGATATTTCTAAATATTTGGTAGTGAATTTTTTACCAAAAGAGATAATGAGGTACCTGTAATTTTGATTCAAGAAGTGATGAAGGAATCTTTCTTGGTCATTCTACCTGTTGGTGTAATTAAGTATTTACTAATTACACTTTACTTAAGTTTACTTAGGATAATGCATTTGCATAATTAGTTGGCTTTGAGACACCTAGGAGTTTGCATTTATTTTTAGCACATGGTTAGGAGGATCTCCACTTTAGGTGTGATAGTTGTCATCACATACCTCTTTGTGTGTGAGATCCACCTTTAGTGCTCTTATCACATTATCATCCTCTCATGTTGCACATACTTTCATGTACAATGGAGGATGATCCACCTTTGGTGGACATGTGATTCCACCATGTCTAGTTGATATCTTATCTCTTGCATATCTTCTAGTTATCATGCATTGCCTATATATTGAGGCATTTCTACATTGTATGTAATCAATCTATTATCCATCATTTGATCATTATTGAATTCTTCATTTGATCATATTATCTTGTCTCTCTTGTTTGTGCTATCTCTTGAGCTTCTAGATCTTGGTTTCTACTCTTTGCCTTAGGCAAATTCTTACATGGTATCAAAGCCAAAGGAGTCTTCATTGGATAGCCATTGGAGAGAGATTCATTGCTTCAACTTTTGGAGGGCCACGAACCAAATTCAGGATCAGCATTTTGTGGGAGTATTTTGAGCAAGATTGGACCTCACCATTGCATCCGAGTGGCTATTTCCATAAATTTTGACTATAAATTTGCCTGTATTGGGAAAAAGTCAAATCTGTGGCAAAATTTTTTTGCAAACCGGACCTATAAGGCCCGATCTGCAAAATTGGGTAATTTTTTTTGCAATTCTATTTCAGATCTAAAAATTAATTCCATTTCCATCATTTTGGTCAGATCTATATTTATTATCAATTATTTCCCGAATCTGAATGATTTATTTTTGGATCTAGATATATTTGTTTTTTTCTATATTCGGATATATTTTTGCAAAAATTATTTTGGCCTATTTGGCCTATGTTGTAACAGAGTATAGGTTACACAAGCAAGTTGTCATTACTGACTCATGTAACCGTGCAGAGCAGTTAGATCAAACTGGGCTTTGACTGCAGAGGCATCACGTGCCCCTTCCAAGAAGACCAAGCTTCTTTGTTGTATGAGAAGGTGCTCAGCCTTATAAAGGCATTAAATCTTGTACACTAAGTCAATGTGGGACTAAAAGTCCCACACTCCCTAAGTTGAGCGGGTGCCTCTGCTACTTCCCGTAGCACCTTTGCCAAGCGGGCTCACCCTCTGCCATCATTGCACCTATGTCTCTCTCCGCAGCACCACCTCCCACGCTCCTCTCTATCCACGCAGTGCCACTAGCATGCTCCTCTCCACCTCAAGCCTTAGCGCCGCTTCAAACTCCAGCACCGCCTGAGGACTGTTCCCTCTGCCACACCTCTCTGGTCCTCCGCTGGGCCACCATATTCCTCCGCTGCTAGCACCTCTGCTACGTGGGCACCACTGCTGCTCCCACAGTGACCACCCAACCGCCACCGTAGCTCAACACCCGCACTCCACCCAGAGCCCCACATGGGATCCACGCACCACCCATGCAGCACCCTCGTAGGCCCACTATAACAGTCCATGCGGGTGCAACACTCAACCAATCAACCGCTGACATGTGGTAGACACAAGGAAAATTAGTATTTTTATAAAAAAAAATTGCATTTCTCACAATTTTTACTATGTTAAAGTTGATGGTCATCTAGCTGTGAACTGGGCCACTTTCTCCATTGTCGTCATGGTCTGTAAGATGTCAATTTTAACATAGTGATTGCATCAGCAATTCTTGAAGGTAAATTTGATGATCATTTGATTGTCAAAATTAGGCCTTTTTAAACTATCATGACGGTCATTTAACCATCAAATTTAAGATAGTAAAATTGGTGACATCAGCATTCTTCAAAAATTTCCAGCCCTCACCATTTGCAGTTTGGATTTGGCAGTCCAACTTTGGGAGGCCCTAACTTGGTCATCCGGACTCCAAATTGAGTGCAATTTTTTTTTATTTTGGTTAAAATTTCTTGAACTTTTCAGTGGTGGTGTTCTTTTTTGGTTTTGGATCATGGATTTTGTAGAAATTGAATTTTTTTGTGACTGTACCTGTCTAATCCCTGTTTTGGCAACTTTAGAGGCTTCGTACAGGCTCATACGGACATATTTTCAGGTGAAATTTTTTTTAAAGTGCATAATTTTTCGTCTACTTTCCATATCTGATATTAATTTGGAGAAAGTTTTGGTAGACATAGTACTTTCAGAATATGGTCTTTTTTGGCCTATTGTGGCACTTGTAATTGATTAGATCCTTAAGGGATCTTCTATCATGTCTGCTTAAGTCTGTTCTAGCTTCATATTTTTAGTTGTAAACATCAAAATCAGAAGTCCACTTAGATCCATTCTATCAAGTGGCAATTGTACACGCACTAGCTATAAAGTACCAAAATCATCATTTTTTTTTGGGGGGGAGGGGGGTTCTTTGATTGAGTGAATTGGGGGGGTGTCTTGTGTGTTGGTGTCTCTCTTTCTTGTGCTCTTTTCATTTCTACATCATGGGTTCTATTGCAAAATTAACTCCACATAACTATGCTACATGGAAAGATAATGTATGGAGCAAGTTAATGGTTAAAGGTTTAAATCCTTATGTGGATGGTACACTTAAAAAACCTACTGATGATGATACTGCTGCACTACAAAATTGGTGAAGTAAAAATTATAAAGCATTAGGAGTCTTAAGAGAGAATATGTCTCAGGCTGTCATGTATCACATCAAAACCATAACCGATGCTAGAGATGCTTGGGATAAACTTGCAGAATTGTTTGGTAAAGTGGATGAAGAAATGGGATTCAAAATTGAGACTAATCTCCTCAAATTAGATACTAGGAACTTTGACACAATCCAAGATTATCTCAACAAAGTCAATGACTATAGAGCACAACTTGATGATTGTGGTAATCCCATGAAGGATGCAAAGTTGGTTAGTCATTTGTTGAATCATCTTCCTCCTGAATATGTAGCTTTTGTTTCAAGTTACATTACTCACAAGTTAACAATGGGTAGTGCCTTCACTAAGCCTTCATTTGAGTCATTTTCACAATTTTTGGTCTTAGAACAAACAAAATTGATGAGTATGGGGATTCTCAAGTCTTCAAAGTCTAAGGCATTGGTGGCTAATAATGGGAATCAAAGGGAATCAAGATGGTAAAGGTTCCAACAAGAAGCAAAAGAAGTGGAAGGCCAAATCATAATTAGACACTCAACAATCTTCCTCCTCACAACAAGGAAAGTCTTCTCCCAACAACAACAACAACAACAACAAAAACAAGGGGGATAGTTCTAATAAGGAGAAGAAAATTTGTGCATATTGCAAGAAGCCAAATCATGATGAGCATCAATGCCACAAGAAACAAATTGATGAGTTGACAAACATAATCAAGAAGCATCACATTGATTTTCCAAATTCCTACAAGGGAAATGATTCATCACCTTCCACTTCAAAGGGTAAAGGGAAAGCATTTGTGGCAAGTACAACTAATTCAGAGGAATGGATCTTTGATTCAGGAGCCACACATCATATGGGTGCAAAAAAGGAGCAATTTTCTTCCTTGAAACCATCTATGGTACCTCACATCTATGTAGGAGATGATACTCAAGTGGAAGTTGAAGGAAAAGGGGAAGTTGAGATGGAAAATGGAGCTTTCAAAGATGTTCTCTATGTTCCAAACCTTAGCACAAACCTCCTTTCAATTTACCAAATCACTCACTATGGAGGTGGAAAGAAAGTTGAATTCCTACCTGATTCAGTTGTAGTCAAAAATCTTAAGGATGATTCTATGGTGGCAATAGGAAAAGAAAATCATGACACAAGGCTTTACTCATTTTCTAATTTTGTACCTAAGACTCCTTCTCATGCCTTGTTGACACACTCAAATTCACAAAGTAAACTTTGGCATGAAAGATTTGGACATCTCAACTATAGATATCTTCAACAGCTTAGCAGCAAGGATATGGTCAAAGGTCTACCTCAAGTCAAGTATTCAGTGGGTGTATGTTCAGGATGTGAAATGGGCAAACATCCCGAAGAGAAGTTTGATAAGGGGAAGTCTTGGAGAGCAACATTTGTTCTTGAGTTGGTTCATAGTGATGTGATGGGCCCATTTCCAGTGCCATCATTTGGCAAGGCTCGTTATGTACTCACCTTCATTGATGACTTTTCACGCTACACTTGGGTCTACTTTCTTGGTCACAAGAGTGAAGTGTTTGATAAATTTCTCACCTTCAAGGCTGATGTTGAGAAGAAATCAAGTAAAGCCATCAAGATTCTTCGAACAGATAATGGAAGGGAATATGTGAACTCAAGGCTTATAGACTTTTGCACACTTGAGGGTATTGATCTTCAACATTCAGTTGCCTACACTCAACAACAAAATGGTGTTGCAGAAAGGAAGAATAGGACCCTTAAGGAGATGGCCACTTGTATGATCCATGCTAAGTCTCTTAATCAAGCCTTTTGGGCTGAAGCTATATGTTGTGCCACTCACATACAAAATAGAACTCCTCATAAAGCTTTGGATGGAGTTACTCCTTTTGAAGCTTGGTGTGGAAGGAAACCAGTTGTGAAACACTTTAGAGTCTTTGGTTGTCCAGCTTGGGCATGGATACCTCCATAGAAATGTAAGGAATTGGAACCACAAAGAAAGCCTTACATATTTGTTGGTTATCTCGAGACTCTTAAGGCATACAAGCTTATGGATCCTGAGACACATGAGATCTTCTTTGAGAGGAGTGTTCACTTTGAAGAAAATTGTCCTAGCTTGGATTCTTCAACTCCTCCTACTTCCTCCATTTCAGATAATGATAGTGATGATAGTGACTTGGAAGATGAAACTCCTTCAACCCTGACTTGCAGGCTTCCACCTTTGCAGGGTCAAGACATAGTTGAGGACATTCCTTCATCATCTTCTTCCTCCACTAGACCTTGTTGGGCACAAAAAACACTTGATTCAATAGGTTCACTTGTGGGGAATCCTTCAGACACTAGGAGGACAAGGTCACAACATAACTCATTTCCACATGCTTATATTGCAATTGCTTCCAATCCACAATCATTCAAGGAATCTTTAGGGGTTCCTGAGTGGGACAAAGCTATGGAGGATGAGTATAACTCTTTGATGAGAAATAACACTTGGGACTTAGTTCCTCTTCCTAAGGGAAGAAAATTGGTTTGATGTAAGTGGATCTATTGGACCAAGTTTGTAGCGGATGGAAGTGTGGATAAGTATAAGGTAAGACTTATTGCAAAAGGTTTCTCTCAGATTCCTGGTATTGACTACACTGAGACCTTTGCACCTGTAGCCAAGATGAACTCCATTTGTTTGACACTTGCTATTGTTGCAACTCATGGTTGGGTTATACATCAGATGGATGTTAAGAGTGCATTTCTACATGGGGATCTTCATGAGGAGATTTATATGGAGCAACCACAGGGATTTATCCAGGATACTATTATGGTTTACAGGTTAAGTCTATCTATGGCCTCAAATAGGCTCCTAGGGCTTGGTATGCCAAGATGGATTCCTTCCTTCTCTCAGTAGGATTCACCAAGTGTCATTCAAATTCGAATGTCTACATTCTTCAGCAGGATGACTCACACTTAATACTTGTACTTTATGTTGATGACTTGATCATTACAGGAAGTACTTCATCCATCATTCCTAGTGTCAAGTCTTCTTTGCAAGACAGATTTTCTATGATAGACTTGGGTTTACTTCACTATTTTCTTGGTATTGAGATCACATAGTCCTCAGTAGGGATCACACTTTCTCATCCCAAGTATGCTCTTGATCTATTTGCTTGATTTCACATGAGTGATTGCAAGGCTGCACCCACTCCATTTCTATCAGGTGTCAAGTTAGAGGCTAAGTGTTCTACACCACTTGTTGATGATACTTTGTATAGACAACTTGTTGGAAGTCTCATCTACTTGACACATACATGTCCTGACATATCATTTGTAGTTGGCATGGTTTCTCACTTCATGCAAGAGCCACATGAGCTTCATTGGAAGGTAGCCAAGTGCATATTGCACTACATATAGGGTACACATACACATGGGATTCACTATGCAGTAGGTATAGGACTTGAGTTGGTTGGATATACAGACTCAGATTGGGTAGGTGATCTTGATGGTCACAAGTCTACTTCAGGTTACATATTTCACCTTGGTTCAGGCCCCATTTGTCGGTAGAGTAAGAAGCAGCATGCTATTGCTCTTTCTTCGACTGAGGCTGAGTATTGAGGGGATATTACTGTAGCTACAGAGGCTATTTAACTTCAGCATATCCTGAAGGAGTTTGGTTTCAGTATTCCATGACCTACAATCATTCATTATGATAATCAGGGTGCTATAGCGATCTCTAGACATCTGGTCCAACATCATCAAACCAAACACATTGAGGTTCATATGCACTTCATTAGAGATTTGATACATGAGAAGGTCATTGAGATGTAGTATTGTCCTATAGCAGAGCAGGTTGCAGACATCTTCACCAAACCCTTCACTAAGAGCAAGTTTCTTTAGTTGTGAGCTCTCTTGGGGGTGCGGGCTATTCCATCAGGGGGGGTCACATGACTTCTCTATTCTATCTTATGGGGGGGATATTTTCCTCATATGAGGTCTTCTCTCTCATATTCTATTATTTTATTCATCTCTCTTTTTGGGGGAGGGTTTTTCCCATGAGGTTTTCCTCTTTCTCCACTTTATGAGAGATTGCATTGTTCTTGCATTTTGTACATGGGTACCTTACATGGCCTAGTAGCTGGGACCCATCTTGCATTGTGAGCTTAAGTGCATTCCCCTAAGTTGCACTTAAAGGGGGGTGTTGGTGTAATTAAGTATTTACTAATTACACTTTACTTAAGTTTACTTAGGATAATGCATTTGCATAATTAGTTGTCTTTGAGACACCTAGGAGTTTGCATTTCTTTTTAGCACATAGTTAGGAGAATCTCCACTTTAGGTGCGATAGTTTTCATCCCATACCTCTTTGTGTGTGAGATCCACCTTTAGTGCTCTTATCACATTATCATCCTCTCATGTTGCACATACTTTCATGTACAATGGAGGATGATCCACCTTTGGTGGACATGTGATTCCACCATATCTAGTTGATATCTTATCTCTTGCATATCTTTTAGTTATCATGCATTGCCTATATATTGAGGCATTTCTACATTGTATGTAATCAATCTATTATCCATCATTTGATCATTATTGAATTCTTCATTTGATCATATTATCTTGTCTCTCTTGTTTGTGCTATCTCTTGAGCTTCTAGATCTTGGTTTCTACCCTTTGCCTTAGGCAAATTCTTACACTACCAAAAGTAAAGCTTATAGATGTTTTAATTTGAGATTGAGAAAGAAATTTGAGAGTATTAATGTAAGAATTGATGAAGTGTTTCAAGTTCAAGAAAGAATCTGTGATCAAAACTCAGAAAAGACTATTGAAGTAGAAGAGTTGGTTTAATTTGAAAATAAAAGGAAAATATGTGTAAGTGAACAATCTGAATCTCCTAAAACTCCAAGGTATGTATGAATAAATCATCCTGGAGATTATATTATTGGTGATAGGAATAGAGGCATGTTAACTAGGTCTAATGCTAGAGAGGAATTATGTCTAATTTTAGAAGTGGAACCTAGAATTACTAATGAGGTCTACAGAGATGTATCATGGGTTAATGAAATGAAAGAAGAACTAAATATGATAATTAAGAAAAAACCTTGGGGACTAGTTTTTAGACCTATAGTAAATAATGTTATTGGAACTAAATGGGTATTCAGAAATAAAATGAATGAAGAAGGAACAATCATAAATAACAAAGAAAGATTGTTATGTAAGGACTAATCATAGCAAGAAGGAATAGACTTTGAAGAAACCTTTGCACCTATGGCTAGGTTGGAGGTAGTAAGATTATTTCTTTCCTTTTGCTACCTACAAGGACTTGAAAGTGTATCAAATGGATGTGAAATCTACATTCTTGAATGGTGATCTAGAAGACGAGGTCTACATTGAACATCTTGATGGTTTTTCATTGATAAATGATAGAGACATGGTTTTCAAATAGAAGAAGGCTCTGTATGGACTGAAGCAAGCTCCTAGAGCTTGGTATGCACAACTTAACATGTATTTATTACATCTTGGTTTCAAAAAAGGTAGTCCAAATAGTAATTTATATTTGAGAGCTAGCAAGGATGGAATCTTAATCATAGAAGTATTTCTAGATGATATTATCTATGGGGCAAATGATGAAATGAGTAATCAATTTTATGAAGAAATCAAAGATGAATTTGAAATGTTATGATTGGTGAAGTGAAGTTCTTTCTTGGTTTGCAAATTACACAAAGTAAAAATGGTATTTTCATTTCTCAAACCAAGTATCTCAAGGAATTACTAAAAAGGTTTGGCATGGAAGATTGCAAACCTGTAGGAAGACCTATGATTACTAGATACAAGATTTTTTCAAATGATGAAACTCAAAGTGTCTATCAAAAAAAATTATAGATCCATGATTGGAGGATTAAATTATTTAACACATACTAGACTAGATATTGCAAATTCATTTGTAATTGTTGTGAGGTTTCAAGAAGATCTAAAAGAGACTCACTATATTTTAGTAAAAAATATATTTAGGTATTTGAAAGGTACATTGGAATTTGGGTTGTGGTATTATAATTCAGATGACTTTACCATCAATGAATACACTAAAGCAAATAGGGAGGGATGTATTGATGATAACAAGAGCACAAATGGTGGTGCATTATTTCTTAGGAAGAGGTTAGTCTCTTGGTTAAGTAAGAAGCATGATTGTGTTTCTCAATCTACTACTGAATCAAAATATGTGGCAATTGCTTTAAACTATTCACAAGTTATTTGGATGAAACAGATGCTAAAAGATATTGGAAAAAGAGTTTAAGAACCAGTTATGATTCATTGTGACAATATGAGCATAATCAATATGTCAAAGAATCATATTATGCACTCAAAAACCAAACATATCTCAATCAAATATCATTATTTGAGAGAGAAAGTTGCAAAAAAGGAACTCAGAGTTGTGTATGCCAGTACAAAGGAGCAATTAGAAGATATATTCACTAAACCTTTGTCAAAAGATATATTTGAGTATCTCAGAGATATGCTTGGGGTAAAAAACCTTCATTTCAATAACTAGATGATGCAAGAATGCATGATTCCAATAGTTATCAGAGCTATATTTTTCTTTGGACTTGATGCTTGGATGCACTCCTCAAGGGAAGTTATTGTAGGATTTAACACACACTTATTTGGGTGATTGAGCACTTGAGACTGAAGATTTGTAAGAGAGGAGAAAAAGAAGCTTAGAGAGATATGTAAATAGTATTTGGCACCCTTTTCCATTGATGTAAAAGGGGGAGTGGTATGTGAAAAACCCTACTGTATTAGGGGTAGAAGAGTGAAGACAATAAGAAGGTTGTATAAAGTTTTTTGGATTAATTGTTTTTCATCATATGTTTCCATTAGTGCTAAAGGGGGAGATTATTAGGAATGTTGGTTATATTCATGTGTTGTCATTGATTTCAACATATGATTGTGAAGGATCATAGAGCTGTTGAATAAAATATTGAGCAAAGTGTTTCACTAAGTGAAAGAAAGAGTGCAGAAGGCATACAATGATTTGTGTTGCGTCTGACTCTGCAAGCTTGTATTTTGGTACTATAAAATGTTTATAATGGTTTTCTATGATCGAGGAATCTGATTAGTTGGTTATAGTAAGTTACAGTGAAACGGTGTGGACTGGTCACAGGATAGTGTAGAGGAAAATAGTAAAATGGTTACTGTAATTTTGAGTATAGCATGTATGTGAGATGGAGTTATGTCTAGTGAGCTTAGGACATGGTAAAAGACATGTGGCAATTCATCTTATGTGGACATGAGGTTGCAAGGATCATGGTGACATTAGTTATAGTGTGTGACCTTGAGAAGTCTTATTTGGTGCCAACCTATGAGATGTGGCATGTTCTACCTTGTGTGAAAATAAGTTATGGATTATGGAGTATTCTGGTCAACTAATATTTTTTATTTGCTTGTCCAAGATCTTATGTGTATCTTGACAAGATTTTATGTAAATCATTTTTATTAGGAAATTCCTAATTGGTGCCAACCTAATAAATCATGTGTATCTTATATAAAGGAGTGAATCAAGTGATACAAAGTGTGTGGGTGAGAATGAGATTATGTGGATGTGAGGACTGCTAATGTAGAGCAAGCAATGTCATAATTGTACTTCATTAGAACTATTTTAGAAAATGAGTTGTTGTTAGTAAATTCATTATCTGTAATCAATATATTTATATACTGTCATTTGGACAATGGTTCTAGAAGGTGGGTTTAACCTTTAGAATGTGGATTTAACCTTCACATTGGGAAAGTTTCTCCAAGTGAAGAAAGGATCATCCTATCAACTCCTAACAGGATTGCTAACTTGAAGAAAGGAGTTTGTCATTTAACAAGGACTTTGTACTGGTTGTATTTATTTTCTCCCAACATGGTAAGATCTTGTAACTGAGATACTTTATTGCTAGTGCATTATTTATGGGTTTCATCGCCACCGCGTTTTTTCCCTTAACAAGGTTTCCTTGAAAATAGTTCTTGTTGTTTTGATTTGTGTTACATTTGAGGTTTCAATTTTGCATTTACTATTTTGATATGAAAAGATAAAGTTTTATATAAATGATATATAATTGATTCACCCCCCTCTTACTTATATTCAACACATGGTTTTTCTCTTAACCAAGTTTCCATGCAAAATTATGGTATCATGAGTTTGTGGATGTGTACTTTGTTCTGTATCTATATACTTTTTATTATGGTTAGCTTATGGTTGCACAATCAATTTAATAAAGTTAAAAATCATCGAACATTGACTCAAACCCCCCCCCCCCCCTCTCAATTTTCTTCAATACCAATAATTGGTATCAGATCTTAGTACCTCAAAAGAAGTATAATAGCTTAAGGAAGGTCCTGATGGGTGATTTAACAATCTCTAGCAGTATTCAAAAGATGCTCTTGATTGCACTTGAATATGTTGACAAATCAAATTATTAGAACATTGAAATGAAAGAAAAATTCAAAGAGATGAAAATATTTATAGAGAATCTAAAGGAATAGCTGAACAAATCCAAAGAAAATAGGAAAGATCTTGTTGAACAATTACAGTTGAAAGGAAGCACTAATAATTCACAAGACCTAAAAGATAAATCAGATGAGTGTGAATATCTTTCTAAAGAAAAATATAATCAAAAGAATGAAATGGAAGCCATGGTGATGAAAATGACTAAGGAATTTGAGACAAGGATGAATCTTGAGCAATCTTTGAAAGATAAATCTAAGGAATGTCACAAATTGAATTGTCAGAATGGTCAATTGCATCTTGATCTTTAAGATTCTATATATAATGAGAAAGATTTTGAAAGGTCAATAAAGTCCCATGGAGAGAACTTGTAGAATCTAATGAATTCAAAGATAAATTCAAATCCATCTCATAAAAGCTTGATGACTATCTTGAGAGACAAAGAGTAATAGGAGACACACATAGATTAGGTTTTGAAAAAGGAGAAAGTTTTGGTTCAGGAGGGAAAATCAATTCATAAAATCAGAAAAATAAACCAAAGGAAAAACCTATGAGGAAATCAAATATAAAAGGAAGATGCTTTACATGGAACAAAGCTGGCCATAGAGAGGAGTGCAGAAGTAGATCCAATGCCATATTATTTTCAGGTTATTGTTACACTTACTACAACTATGGTCACAAATCAAGTGAATGCAGAACTAAGATAAGGAAAGGAAATGTTACCTATTACAAATGCAACAACTTTGGACACTTGGAAAAGAAATGCAAATTAAATCAAACAAATCTAAGGTATGGAAAATCAAATGTGATGTATTTCAATTGCAAACATTTTGGTCACATTGCTAAGAATTAAAAATATAATAAGGGTAACAGTTTGAATAAAATAAATAATGGTAAGGCAAATAAAATTGTTGATGTTGAAGAGGTAAAGAAGGAAATGAAGAAGACATGGATGATAATAGAGTAGATTGATGCCACTGGAAAGATCACACCATTTTCTGGTGTGGATAATTCTTCAGCAAACTAATTAGGTCAAAGACCTAAGGGGGATTTATTCATGAAAAATCTTACCCTACCCCTAATTTGGAAGGATCTAAGGAAGCTATCGACTCAAATAATTGAGGAATTGAATCTAGATCCTATTGATATCTCATTTGATAAATTTTATCATGATCGTGAGGATCACAAGTAGAATTTGTTTCACTTGTTATGAATAGATTTATGAGCTAGGTCTCAAAAACATTTATTATAATTGATTTGTAGAGCATGCGAAGGAATAAAAAGGCTTTCTGAGACATCATTTTCACCATGCTATCTTGATTACAAGCTTTTAGAGAGATTGAAAGAGATTTGAGCAGAGATTTGAGAAGAGTTCAAGAATCTAACTTGAAAACCCTATCATCGACATAAAAAGGTATTTACCATTTTAAAACTTGTTCAATATATTTTGAAATTATGGATACACCTATGGTAATTGATGTCAAGGATAGACCATATCCTATTTTTAAGAAACACCCCTACAAATCTATAGAGGACGATCCAAAGGATGCATTCTCTAAAGTTTCATACATATTTTTACACGTCAAAGATATTAGGGAACATATCCATTACCACATTGAGGAGTTAGGTGTGGATGTAATTCATCAAACATATGAGTCATTGAGTGAAGAAGGAAATGTAAAGAAGGAATTTAAATCATTAGAAACCATGAATATATCTCAGATTATGGATTTCATTACCTTTTATGAACCAGAATGGTCACATATTATTTTAGGTAGAATACACGATCAATTTTTTTGGTTGGATAAATACTACAAGATCACTAAGGAGGTTTTGGAAGCTATAACCATATTTTTTTTTCTAGTGGTGAAATTCCCTCTCTTAGATCAATTTTGAATGAACTAGTGGCATAATTGACCGAGTCTCGGTGGAATAAGAGAGAAATGACACTTAATGACATCTAGAAACCAGATGTAAATTTTGAATCTATAGTGTTTAGCTACAAGATTTATCACTCCAGCAGAAAAAATTTCATCTCCAATACTATCATTTATAGATCTTACCGAATGGTGAAGGAAGCAATTCAGTATGATATGTGTGAATCCATAAGAGCGTAGCTTATGTAGAACCTAGAAAAGATTATGAAATACAAAAAACATATTTTAAAATATGGTTCACTGGTGATCAACATATTTTTCTACTTTATGAACCACTTTCTAAGGATCGAAAACATTACATGGAAAAAGGATATACCAGTTGAAAAATAGATCACTAATTACTCCCTAATGCTAGATAAGTCAACTAGGAGAAGAGAACTTTGGGGATGATTAACACCTTTAAGGAATAAATGTAGTTGAGATGGAGGATTCTAAGATAGTTAGTTGAGAAGTATGAAGATACTATTTAATTTATGATTAAAATTGATGAATGAAAAATAGAAGCAATGGAGCCAAGAACTTCTTGGATCTTACCAATGAGTTATGAGGTTAACCCTATAATTGTGGAAGAACATGTGGAAGATCTTCTGAAGAAATTAGTTGACATAAATGAGAATAGATTTGATACCTAAAAATAAAAAATCCTTGAGGTACATCTTGTAGTGAATAAGCCCACCATGAAGAGAAAAGTCAAAAAAGAAGTAAAAATCATAGGAGAAAGAATGGGTTTTACCAAGAAACATATGGTAGAAGCTAGGACCAAGTTCAAAGAAGAGAAGAAGAAAGTAGAAGAAGAAAAACCTATTCATGTAGAGGATGATTTTGATGGAACCCCTCCCTGCATAACTTTCAAGAACAAATTTACTAGGATTTTTGTGAAGGCATATGAGGAAGAGACTTGAAAGAAGATAGTGACACCCAAGCCATCTACACCAAAATTAAATCCACCAAAGACAAAAAATAAAAGAAATTTTTTGAATAAAAAAGAAAGGATCCAAGCCTAGTAGGAAGAGAGAAAAAGAAGAAGACATAGATGAATCAATAGAATTTGATGACTCAAAGAATAAGCTAAGATCTGAAGGAGCTAAGGCAGCCAAAGTGGTGATCGAAAAAGTACCTAAAGAAGTTACAATTGGTAAGCCACCATTATATGAAGCATAAAAAAAAATAGTTGATCATGTCATATTAGTTCAATTGAAGAAGTATTATCATAAGTATGATAAAGAAGAAAAGATAAAGTTAGAGGAAGAAACAATAAATTATTAGAATAGATTCAAGAGTACTCATTGATATCAATGGAGAAATCCATGTTAATCTATTTGCTAAACTTGAGGAAAGGAGACTGGTTGCATTAGAGGAAGATACAAAAATTAGAGTAATAAATAATCTATGTTTGGTTATTACATCTGATGGTCATAAGATACTCTTTGAGGAAGCAAAAAGACAACTGTTGACTAAAACATGAATAAACTTGATTATGAAAGGAAAAATTGATGAGGTTGTTGAGGAAACATAGGAAGTGATAAGTAAAATTCTTTTGGAGAATCGACTTGAAGGTCTTTCACTGAAAACACATAAGAAGGAAAATCATGAATCTATAATGCATACAGGTTTCTACTTCACAGTTGCAGAACCAAATTTCTTTATTTCTGGTGTACCCATATAATTTTTCACATGTTAGGATGATGAGGAAGATATACCTAGTGTAATGAACTACAAAGCTACAGTAACAGAACATCAATATAAGGATATTGTGGGAGTAGAGAATGACAATATAGATAATAGGCCTATTAAACTAGACCAAGGAAAAATTAAGGCAAAAATAATTCATGGTGAGGACTAGGAAGAAGATGAGGTCAGAACTGAACTAGATCCTTTGGATGAGTTGACCTATGAGAAGGATAAGGAAGTAAAAGATGAAAATTTTGAGGAGGCAAGAGATATTGTAAAGGTAGTACCTACATTGTTAGGAAAATAGATCATTGATGTGTAGTTACAAGGTCCAATTAAATTGGCCCTTAGTGATGATTAGTTGATGGGACTTGCTTTAGTTTCTCATGCCAAAGAAAGTGTTACAAACAACAGTTGTCGTTACACCAAAAGATCAACCTATTAATGCCCGATACAACCACTAGACTTATAGAAGACACAGGAGGTTGTTAAACCATGTCATGAATCCCGAGGGGAGCACTAACCATTTTGCCAAAAATCTCCCCCTCAGCATTACTTAAGGGGATTCAAACCTGTGACCAAGCTCTGATACCACTTGTTACACACAGCGGTTTCCATTGCACCAAAATATCGACCTGTTAATGCCTGATAGAACCACTAGACTTATAGAAGACACAAGAGGTTGTTAAACCATGTCACGAATCCAAACGGGAGTGTTGACCATTTTTCCAACAGAAAGAGAGTGTATCTTAAATTCTAGTGATAAGGGAAACAAGCTTCTAACCACCTGGGCAAAAAATGTGTTGAGAAAAATTATTCCAGACTATGTATCAAATCAGAATGTTTCCACATCTAGTCATTTGGAAGGATGTTTGATTGCAATTGAATCAAATTTTTAATCTATTGAGAAATCAAATTTGGTAAGGGTATAGAATGAATTCAACAATAGAAGGTTTAATCAGTTGAATGTGGTGATTGAAAAGGATAACGTATAATTGGTCATTTCTATTCATGGGTTGACAGACTCTTTGGGATAAGGAAGAAAAATATGTTAGTCATGTATTCATTATCCTAACTATGTATTTGACATTGATAAAATTATGAAAGAAGATGAAGCAAAACTAACTCGGATATCTTTAGGATATGATCCTCTGATGGAATTATCTTTGGTTCACTCAGTCTAGGTGACTAAAATTAACAATAAGATTAAGACCCTTATCACTAATAATAGAAGAATGAAGGGAAGGATTGGAGAATTTATGAATCAAATTATTCCCAAGATCGATATTCTAACAACAGGTGTGAAAGAAGCTACTATTGCACATGAGTTACTAGATGCACATGATATAGCTGAAGCAAAGAAATTGGCATATTTATTTTGTGTAAAAATTCAGATTGCTAAAAGTCTTAAGAAAATTTGGGATGTTGATTTTGTAGCTATGAAGAGAAACTTCTTAGATATTTTCAAACTTTTGTAAGCACACTTTACATACATATGTAAATATCTAGATTCTATAAGATTTTGGTAGTCAATTTTTGGTTTTTTTTCCTTCCTTTTCCATTGATGTCAAAGGGGGAGAGATAAGGTGATAAAAATGAGTTGATTAGCTCAGGGGGAGCATGAATTTTTGGATTAGAAAGATAGTTTTTGGAGTTTGGCATTTTTCTTGTAATACTTAGTCATTTTTCTCTAAGTGTTGTCATCAATGCCAAAGGGGGAGATTTTTGGGAAAGAGAAACTATTACACAATGGTTGTATTATGTCATTAATGGAAACTATACTCATTTCATAAGGTCTTCCAATACATTTTTTTTATACCAAACGTAATAACAAAAATTGGCTAAGTATGGAAGAACAAGTAGTAGTATACAATTTTAACAAAAGGTTTAGTATGAAGACATTCAGTTGAATTATAATTAGTGAAGTTAGTTGAAGGTTGTTTGGAGTATATTCTATGGTACTATATGTTAATAGTCATTGATATTATGTTTTGGTACTCTGGGTATTAGATTGACATAATAGTATGTATGACAGAGTCAGTCAGCAGGTGGATCAATCAGCGATCCTATCAGATCAATTAGCTGATCAGTTTGATCATACATGTTGGAAGAGTTAACATGATACATGTTATCTACATCTTGGCTAAGGTTAGCATGCATATTTGATCGACGTATTGCTCTAAGTTTTACATGTTACACTTTTTTCTATTCGAGTTCATAGTGGACTTATTATATTTTGATGATAGGTATATAAGATCAAGTTTTTGTGTTTATTTTTATGATGCGATGATAAGACAATATTGTGTGAAGGTTAGAGATTTTAGGTACCTGATTGTAGAGGTTATGTTTATGTATAGATGATTTACTTACATGAACTGTATTGGCATATATGATGCTATTTCTCAGTTCATCATTTTGGATTATAGTCCAACCTATATATAAGCAGTGAGATTATTAAGGGTTGTATCCCTGTTTTGTAATTGGGAAGTGTGCTCCAGTTAGCTTACCTAAATGTTAGTGCATTCCCATTTTATAATATTTCCCTTAACTTGGTTAACTATATTTTTGCAGAGATATTTGTGTGTTCCATCCCCACAATGGTTTTTCCCTTAATTGGGTTTCCATGAAAAAATTAGGGTGTCATGAGTTTTTGGATGCTTAATTTGTTTTGTATCTATTTAATTTTCATTTTGGTTAGCTTATGGTTGTGAAATAAATATAATAAAGTTAAAAATCATCGAACATCATTAGAGCATACTGACCTAATGCAATCCCTTGCATCCTAGTCCTAATCAGGAGGGGTTATTACCCCTAAATTTCCTTCAAGAGTAGTATATCTCCAATATTATATCTTCTCTTCTTACCCTTCGACTTGTTTCTTCCCTTCTATATTTTATCAACTTTCTTCTCCTTCTCCTTTCCTCTGTCATTTATCTCCTTCCCTCTGTCATCTTTTTATATACCTTTTAAGTCCTAACCTTTCTTATTTAGTTGTTGTTTCTTTTCCTCATCTGTCTTCTACACATTATTGAATTCACCATTCTCTTGCATATTCTTGTCCAATCTCATCAGACTACACTCATCTACTTGTTTGTGTCTACAATGTCTAACAATCTATGTAGATATGTTGCATATGAGACATATGACAATCTTCTATTTATTGTCTCCATTCCTCATTATAGAACATGGACATATACCTAATTCTATTGTGGAAGTATCATTTATCCTTCTCACACCTTTGTATATACCTAAGATATGATTATTTCTTTTACATCTAGCAAGGTAATTTTTCTTTTTTCAATTTGATTTTTTATGCCTAAACTTACCACAATCAAAACATTTTCCATTTAAGTTTTGAGGTTTAGGTCTTCTTACCAATTTTTTATTGATCGTGTTCCTCTTTCTATCCTTTCTCTTCTTCTAACATTTATTCTTCTTATCCTTATCCTTCTTTCCCTTATCCTTCTAATCTTTATCTTTGTTCTTGTGTTTTTTAGCTTTGGGCTCTTGTCCTTTAGCTTTGTCCTTTTGTTTTTTAGATTTAGACTTGTCTTTACCATATTTGGAGCATTATCCCTTCACAAGTTAAACATCATTATTATCTCTTTCAAGAAATGCCTCAAGTTCAGTTGCTCTGATCTCGAGCTTCTCTATGTGATCATTTTTCATTTTAATCTCTTCCTTTACAGACCTAGACCATTCATCATCAATTGACTCAACCTAAGATATTAGAAAAAAAAAATATTTTGAAATCCTTATTCTTGTCTTCACTCCTTGTTTCTATCACCAAAGATCTTACCTTTATTGTGATTCAATCTCACATACCTTTGTGTCTTATTCCTTGTCTCTAGTTTTTTCACTTCTTCATCTTCTCCACTTGTGTAGGCCTCATCCTCTACACTTTCTATCATACTTGTACATTTTTTTTGTACTTTTTGATGTTGTCTTTGATCATTACTATCCTTCTGATGTCACATTCACTAGACCTTGCCAAATTCTTAATACTTTCATTGACTTTAAGATTAGTTCTTTCTACCAGCTTCTTTAGCCTCTTGTTATAACAACGATATGCCTATATCTTGGTGGAATAACCAAGGAAAATAGCTTCATCACTCCTTGAATCAAAATTTCCTATGTCTCCATCTCTCTTAATGTAGTATTTACTACCAAAAATTTAAAAAATAATTGATAGTAGGCACATTTCCATACCAAAGATCATAAGGTGTCTTACCAGTGTTTTCTTTTATCAGTGCTCGGTTCAGAGTACACACTGCAATGCTTACTCCAAAACATTTGTAGAATATTTATTTCAAGCATCATGGTTATATCTGTATCTAGAATTGATTTTTTCTTCCTTTTTACCACACCATTCTATTGTGGGGCCCACAAAGCATAAAACTATATTTTTATACCATGCTTCTCACATAATGAAATGAACTCACCTGATGTGAATTCACCTCTCTTGTCAGATCTCAATAACTTCATCTTTAGTCTTGTCTCTATCTCCACCATGGACTTGAAGACCTTAAACTTATGAAAGGAATATTACTTTTCCTTCAAAAAGGTCACCCATACCATCTTTGAGTAGTCATTAATAAGAAACATAAAATATCTACCACCTTGCAATTTTTTGTTCTCGTAGGACCAAACAAGTCAGTATGATCAAGATCTAGCAAACCATTAGAATTTTTATATTTGGAAATAAAATTAACCCTTGTTTTATTACCCAATTGACATTTCTTGTAACTAGTATTGATATGCTTCTTCACTCTAGGAATGTCTCTAACATCAAAATTATAACTTATAGAAAAAATGTTGTCAAAGTTCGCATGACACAATCTCTAATGTCATAGCTAGCTTTCATCTATTTGAGCTATTAAACAAGTATTCAGACCACTATTAAAAATAAATATATTACCTCTTGTTTTAGATCCATTAGAAATCTCTTTTCCATATTCATTCAAGATCATACACATGCCATCTTTGAAATGCAATCCATAGCCTTTATCCATTAGTTGACCAACACTAAGAAGATTATGCTTCAAACCTTTTGTATATAATACACCACCAGTGTTATTTTTTCCATCCAAAGTAATTGAATCTCTACCTTTGATCTTACCATCAGAGTTCTCACCCCATTTCAATTCACCACCATCATACTTCTCATAGCTTACAAATCTACTCTTGTAAGCATTCATGTGGTGAGATCATCCACTGTCAATCACCCACTTATCTTCCTTGACAATTTGAGTGGATAGTTCTTTCTCTTCAACAAAATCATTAGAAACACTAGAATCATTACATTATCAGTCTTACGATCATCATCTTCCTTAATGGAAATGAATGTGAATTCATCATCAGCATTGTCAACTTCATCAAATTCATCATTAGTAACACCATCATCATCTAGAGCATAATAAAACCTTCTTTCCGTAGGCTTAAGCTCATTCTTATACTTATTAACTCTAGTAGGGAACCTAGATGCATAATGTCCTACCTTACCATATAAAAATCATTTGAAAGGAAAATTTCCTTTATAATTACTAGTAAAAAGAGCTTTGTACTAAATCCTTTTCGACATTCAACTCTTAAACCTCTTTGTCTTATTCTTTCATTTCCTTAATCTCCTTTTCCCATCTTGACATTCTCCTTATAGGTTTCTCTATTAGATCTAATATTTGCATGCCCTTCCCTATTTTTGTGGCTTTGAATTTTATCTCATCCTTGGGTAGTGCACCACTTAATGCACTAAATTAAAATGTTATAAGCTTCCCAACTAGCTTATCTCTCGTTACATTTTTTACTATCCTTATTTATTCAATAGCTGCAACCTTTTTGTCATAGATTGGAGGCAATGTTCTGAAAATATTTGAGACAATATCATCTTCATCAAGTGTACCTCTAGAACATTTGATAACACACACCATTTTTTTGATCTTCTATGTGTAGGATGAAATGTTCTCCTATTCACTCATCTTTATAGCTTCATACTTTCCTTTTAGAATTTGTAACTTGACCATCTTTACTATTGTTTCTCCTTCATAAAGAGTCTCCAACTTCTCCCATATCTGATTAGCTATCTCCAATTCCATGAAATTAGTAATCTCTGCATCAGTCAATGCACTCAACAAAGATTCCATTTCCCTAATATTTTCCTTTTCCTCATTTATCTCATTAGGAGTTGTAGGGTTTTGAGGAGGGTTTTGAGGAGGTTATATTTATCTAACAGTCTTCATCAATGCATATGAGATGTAAAATCATGTGATTCTTCCATAAGGCATAGTTGGTTCCATCAAATCTTAGATTGTTCTTCTTGTATACTACCATCTTTCGGATCTCCATCAAACTTTTAGGCTTCCTTAAAAGGAATAAGCTCTGATACCAATTATAGGGAATAGGTAGAAAGAAAATGAGAGGCGGGGAATGAATCAGGTTCTCCCAAAAACACTTAAACCTTCAAACCCTCAGACACTTAAAATATGAAAATATTAATGACTTAAACCCTTATTACTAATTTTTAGAATGTAAATCCTATACACACAAATCAAAAAACATCAACACCACATAACACAAATATTTTTATCATGGAAACCCAAATTAGAATGAAAACCACGGTGGGCTTGAAACCCACAATAAGAGTAATACCTTGTTAGAAGTATAGACTTATTATAATATGGAGAGTGCACATGTATTTAGGCACACTGCCTAGAATTCACTACTCAATTTGCCATGGGCTACAACCCTAGGAAAGTCTCATTGACTTACAATCATAATTTAGACACTAATCTGAGAATTCATGATTTGTATGATGGAATCTATGTATGCCTTGGTCAGTTCCATCTTAGTAAAATCACATCCCTTGTTGCAATTATCTCTTCCACATCTAGATGAGTAATCCAACCCTGGGTAGATCTGTAAAGGTGCTTCACTATAAACCTCTATTGGCATAAATAATGCAGTGATGGTAAGTGATTTTTGTTATTGTCATGATATAGGTTTCATTACATGATGATCAGTTATTGGGTTGTCATTGATGTCAAGTATTCACCTAGTGGTCCTAGTATTTTCCTAAGTATAAGTATGATGAACAAGGTGTTGCAATGAGTTTCAATTGTAGCAATTTTTATGAGATAATTAGGGATGTATCTGAATGTAAAATATCTAACCGCTACTGTTGGTGTAGACCAACAAGAAAGTTATGATCGATTGATGGTTGAAAATGCAACTACTAGAATAGTTAGTGACATGTGATAAGTGATTTGATTGGTTTGTCAAATCTATGATGAGTTATATGACACGATCATAGGAAAAGGTTGTTGACAGTGTGTAAAATCTATGGTTGAGACCACAACTTATTTGGTTGACCAATGAGAAGATATTATAGTTACAGAAGTGGTTGGAGGATAAAGAGCTTATATTCTTGAGCTACCAATGGTAGATATTTAATCGGTGACTAATATTTAAGCAACGAGGGATAAAAAAAATTTAGTCATGATGTGGTGATGTGTCCCAATGATCAAAGGTGATGAATTGGCATTTCAATTTTTGATGCTAGCATGTCAAGAAGATTATAGAAGAAGGGTTTGTTTGGTCAAAATGTGTTTGACTATGTTTCATGAATTCATAAGTAAATCTAAGTATGGAGTGATGTGGTATAGGAAAATTATTTTGTACATTGAGTTGTTTGTATTGGCACATTATGTTTGAGCGGGAATATTGAAATTCAAATTTTAAACCATTTAGGGAAATTTTAAGGCAGTAGAAAGCTCTAGGGTTTGATGAACAATATTTATGTGATAAGGATGAAATAATTATGTGTTGATCATGGATAGATGATGGGTTTATGAAGTTGCGATCAAGACAAGAAATATTTAAGTGTTTTAAAAAGAGATTGTGTGCTTTAGTGGATTTGATCAAGAAGAGGTAGTTCTATTCTACAAATCATTCTATTTGTTGTTCCCTAACAGTTGTAGCAATAAAAATCCCTTAACTGGGTGGATCCTAAAAGGTCTGTATTGTAAATTTTTTAATAGGGTGGCACATTACCTTGTGTCTTAAGTCCTCTAATAAGGCTACTCCTAACAAGTTAAAGCTCCTAATAGGGCTAGAGGTAAATCCCTTAACAAGGTGGCACCTAACACTATTTTTGTAAACTATTAACAGTGTTAAGCTCCTCATAGGGAGTACTTCAAAAGAGTGCACTATGTCATGGGTTTTAATTCCCACCATAGTTTTTCCCAAATTGAATTTGCTTGTGTTTGAAGTTTTCATTTGCTACTATTAAGTTAATCTTGTGAATGTTGGTTTAAGTTTAAGAGGTTGACAAGTTGGATTAATTGGTTGATTATTGATTCATCCCCCCTCTCAGTAATCTAATATCTTAGGACTAATAATTGGTATCAGATATTTGGTCATTTGTTGTGGTGAATCTTAATAGCTTGAGGTAAAGATCCAAAGATGATGAGAAAGGAAGGTCATAAATTCAGAAGAGAGAACTAATTATTTTGGTGAGGTCGGATGAAGATCTATCTTAAAGGTATGGGTGATAGTATTGGGATCATGTGGTTAATAAGTATATTGTCCCTTCAGGAATCCTAACTGTACATCAATTGAAGGTCAGGCAAGAACATACTGCTACTATGGAAGCTATTTCCAATACTATTTTAGATGCAAAGTTTATTGATATCAAAGACTTGGATACTGCTAATGAGATGTGGGAGAAGTTGAAGACCATATATGGTGGAGATCCACATGTGAAGAAGGAAAAGGTTGACAATTTAAAAGTATGATGACATGAGGATGCAAGAAAATGAGAACATTAAACAATATAGTCAGAGAATCAAAGAATTTGTTGTTGCTATCCGAGGTGCCGGTGGTAATCTTCTTGAGGAGGATGTGGTAAGAAAAGTTTTGAAAACTTTATTGCATCATTATTTTATTAGGGTTTATACTATACAAGATATCATATCTCTAGGAACTTTTACTATTACTCTTGATGCATTAATAGAGAAATTAACTACATTTGAGTTAAGCAGTTATGATAATAGTATACAAAATGTTGAAGCCACTTTCAAGTCATCATTGAATCTTGAACCATTTAGGAAAGGAAATGAGATATCTAGTAGTTCTTCAACATGTTACCCTAATGGTTATGAATCTTTCTTTTCTAAAGAAAGATAATAGGAGGAATTGGAAGCTTTATTTTCCAAAAGGTTTCCTAGAGGGAAAGGTAAATATAAGGGTAAGTTTCCTTTGAAGTGCTTTGTATGAAATAATATTGGACATATTATCTCTAGATGCCCTAAAAATGATAGGAAGGAGAATCCAAGGAGATTCAAGGATAAGAACAAGTATTCTACCTAGCTGAGGAAGGTGTTACCGATGAGGAATCTGATGGAAGAGATGAAGAAGAAATTGTGTTTGTTGCAGTAAAGGAAGAACCCTCATAAGAAGGTGATAAAGCATTAGTTTCAAGCATGAATCATGGTGGAGAGTAGATTATTAATAGTGGGTGCACTCATCATATGACCAGTGATGGAAGAAATTTTATCAAAATGGAGGAACATGATGCAGGATCAACAAGATTTGGGAATGATGCTCCCTATTTGGTAAAAGGTAAAGGATCTATTGCTTTGGATGATAAGAAAAATTGTGATGATGTCTATTGGGTTAAAGGTCTGAAGTATAATTTTTTGAGTGTTTCTCAATTGAATAAAAAAGGATGTAGATTATAACTCAATGGAGGTATATGCATGATTATTGGGAAACTAGGAGATTTGATTGCTACCAATGAACTGACCAAAGGTAACTTGTTCCATATGACCACTACTATTACAATTTGTTTGATTTCTAAGACTAAGGATAGTTGGTTATGGAAAAAAAGATTTTGTCATGTTAATTTTGATAGCTTTATTAAAGTAAGTAAGAAGAAAGTTGTAAGAGGATTTCCATATCTAGTTAAACTAGACAATGTAATGTGTAAGGAATGTCAGTTGGGAAAGTTAACTAGCTCTAGTTTTTTCAGTAAGTCACACTCTTCTTAAAGTATTTTGGATCTGGTGCATACCAATTTGTGTGTTCCTATGAGAACTAGAAGTTACTATGGTGGTAAATACTTCATGCTATTTGTTGATGAATTTTCTAGAATGATGTAGGTTGTGTTTCTAAAGGAAAAATATGAAGCTTTTCATATGTTCAAGATATACAAAGATTTAGTGGAAAAGGAGACCGGTAAGAATCTAAATTTTTTGAGATTAGACAAAGGAGGTGAGTTTACTTCACTTGAGTTTGTGACATATTGTGAGGAACATGGAATCAAAAGGAAAATGTCATCTCCTAGAACCCCTCGATAGAATGGTATTGTAGAAAGAAGGAATTGATGAATAATTGATTGTATAAGGACACTGATGATTTAGAAAGGTGTGGCACAAATATTTTGGAGGGAAGCTATAAGAACTATTGTGTATACATTGAACTAGGTACATTCAAGGAAAGGAACAAACAAGACTCCTTATGAGATATGTCATGATTACTCACCAAATGTGAGTTATTTTAAAATATTTGGGTACTCCACAAAAAGTAAGGTGTACATGTGTCTGAACAAAAGAACCAAAAAGATAATAGAAAGTGCAAATGTGAGAATTGATGAATTATTTGAGCAGAGTGATGAATCCAGCAAGAAGGAACCTGAAGATTATGAAGGGTTTGTATATGTACAACCGATGGAGCAAAATTCTAAAAATTAGGATAGACAAGTTAATGAGGAAGAACTAGTACAAGAGGAATAAGAGGCTCCTAGATCTGAACTGATGTTACCAAGGTATGTGAAATTGAATCACTCTTCTGATAAAATTATTGGTGATAAGAATGATGGTGTTATAACTAGAAGAAATACAAGAGAAAGTACATATTTTCTTTTAGAACGTGAACCTAAAACTATGAAAGAAGTGAAAGATGATGACTAGGTGAAGGCCATGAAAGAAGAATTGGAGTAGATTGAGAAGAACAAAACCTGGACATTAGTTTCAAAACCGGTAGACAAGAATGTGATCGGTACTAAGTGGATTTTTAGAAACAAATGAATGATACATGAGAAATAGTGATAAATAAGGCAATAATTGTATGTAAAGGTTATTCACAAGATGAAGGTTTGGACTATGGTGAAACATTTTCACTTGTGTCCAAACTAGAAGGTGTGAGGATTCTACTTGCATATGTTGCTTACAAAAAGTTCAAAGAATATCAAATGGATGTCAAGTCACCATTTCTAAATGGTGTTTTGGAAGAATAAGTGTACATTGAAAAACGTGAAGGTTTTTCTTCATCCGAAGGAAAGAACATGGTGTGCAAGCTGGAGAAAGATTTTTATGGATTAAAAAAAGCACCAAGGGAATTGTATGAGTGATTGCACTCATATCTTATCAAGATTTGTTTCATCTTAAAAAGTGACAACAACAATGTATATCTGAAGATAGAAAAGGATGACAAACTGTTGATTGCTTAAGTCTTTATGGATGACATCATTTTGGTGGAAATGATGAGATGAGAATAGGATTTGTAGATGAGATGAAGAAGGAGTTTAAGATGTCAATGATTTGAGAGATCAAATTTTTCATTAGATTGCAGGTATCACAACTCAGAGATAGTATCTACTTCATCGATTCCAAAGATGTGAAAGAGATATTGAAGACATTTGAGTTAGAAGACTCAAAACTAGTTGGTACCCCTATGGTAACCATTTGCAAACTATCAAAGGATGATGAATCTAAGGAGGTAGATGAAACTTTGTATAGATCCATGATTGGTAAGTTGCAATATGGTGTGTACAGTAGACCAGATATAACACGGGTAGTTGGGTTAGTGGCTAGGTTTTATGCTAATCCTAAGGAATCACATATGGTAGTAGTGAAAAGGATATTTAGATATTTGAAAGGGACTGGAGACTATGGTCTTTAATATGATCACAAGGGTGATTTATCTTTAAGTGTTATTACTGATGCAGATTGGACAAGAAATATGGATAATAGGAAGAGCACAAGTGGTGGTGCATTCTTTCTTGATGATAGGCTTGTGTCTTGGACAAGTAAAAATAAAAATTGTATAGCTCAGTCCACAACTGAAGCTAAATATAATGCTTCTGCTATCAACTATACACAAATGGTGTGGATCAAGTAGATTTTGGAAGGAATTCAGGAGAAGGTAACTGAACCGATTGTTATCTATTGTGACAATACTAGTGTCATCGACATAGTTAAGAACCCAATGATGCAATCTAAGTCTAAGTATATAGCTATCAAATATCATTTTCTTAAAGAATAGGTACAAGAAAAAGAGGTGTGGTTGGAATATGTGTCAACTAAGGAATAGGTAGTAGATACTTTTACAAATCCATTACCTAAGGATGCATTTGAGTATTTTAACAGGTAGGTTAGCAGTCATTACCCTACCTGGGTTGAACTAGAAGAGAAAATATGATGCAGGAGCATCCTGGGTGTAAGAGAAATCTTGCATCACCCAAAAATATTTTTATTTTCTTTTCAATAAGGGCTATCTTGTGCAGAGCTACTATTTATGGAAACTTACTATTTTTAGTAAGTTGGTCATATGATCTTAGAATGTTCTGATTTCACAGTTGGAGGTTCATCTTAGTCATATCATCCTACCAGTTGAGTTTCATTGCCACATCATCTGTATTGGTGAAGTTATTGAGGTTTTTGGGTACGAAATCTTGTAGGTCAATTTTGAAGGCCTTAGAGGCTCCAGATCGTGATCAACCCCTAGCTGACTAGAGCTAATGCTAGTCAAGCACTGTAGATCTTGTCTTGACATTTCTGAAAAGTGGTTATAATAGATAAAGGGAGCTACGGTTAGAAAGTTATGGCCTCCAGAAGTTGGGCTACCTAAAAGCATATTTTGTGTTTCTTTTGAGCCGACCCTATTGTAAAAATTGTGAAAATAAAATAATTCTATGTATAGTCGGCCTTAAGGGCTAAATTTCTAACCTTCTCAAGTGGTGGAAATTGCCTATATAAACAAGGGTCATAGTGTTGTCTAGGGAAATTCTGGGTAGATCTGGGCAATGATTCGAGGCTTTGTCTTATAGAATATTGTAAAGTGAATGCCCATGTGGATTTGCATATTGTAATTCTGAAATTTGTAATTCCACATTTGTGGAGATAATAAGAAGCCCATTTTTTATTCCTGCAAATTGTTGTTGTTTCTCTATTTCTATTATGTGTTTAGGGTATTAAGGGGAGTACCCTTCATCAAGTGGTATCAGAGCGGGAGTTCTTGAGTGTGTAGACAAATCACTAACTATGAGGTGGTTTGCACCAAGACCATGGTTAGGGTTTCAACAAGCAGTGTGAAAATGCCTCCACGAAGGGAACATGGTAGAAGAGTTGGTGTTGTGACACCTAAGGTTAGAGAAGTCCAGAGACAAGTGTGAGCATTGCAAGAAGAGATTCGCAAAAGAATGAATCTTAATATCAGAGACGAAAGCGAGGATGAAGCTGAGGGAGAAGGAAATTCGAATCAAGAAGAAGGTGAAATTTTGAACCAGGAGGAAGAAAGACTTTTTCGAGCCATTTCCAAGATTGGAAAAAGACCTAAGATTAAGGTTCCTACATTTTCTAGAAATCTTAACCCAGAGGAGTTGATTGACTGGATCAATGAATTAGAAGAATATTTTGAGTATGAAGATGTCGAGGATCCTGATTGGGTCAAGTTTGCAAAGGCTAGACTAAAGGGTCATGCGAAGATCTGGTGGTAGGAGATCCAATTAGAGTGAAATCAAAGAGGAAAGGATAAAATCACAAGATGGGATCAGATGGTGGATAAATTGAAGCGATAGTTCATTCCTGTTGATTATGAGTTTGACCTACTGAAGAAAATGCAAAGTTTGAAGCAAGAAAGAAGATCTTTTTAGGAGTATACAGAGGAGTTTGATCGAATCCTCATCAGAACAGGCCATACTGAAGCTGATAAGGAGAAATTTTCCCGTTACCTTAATGGGTTGAGACCGAGCATTCAGGAGGAGCTAAATTTGGTTCGAATGAATAGTATTGAAGAGGCATACTAGTTTTCCCTAAAAGTAGTAGAAAATTTGAACAAGAAGTTTGAGAGCAGACAAAATGGAAGAGGTCGTGGTGGAAGATCTGGTGGATGGTCATATGGTGGCTGAAATGAAGATCCGAAAAAGAAGGATGAGGCCAGAGTCAAAATTAAAGAGGAAACACTTCCAATCATTTCCATGATCAAAATAATAGAGATCAGAGAGGAAGAGGAAGAGGAGGCTTCCGTGGAACATGTTTTCACTATGGAGAAGAAGGTAATAGGGCATTTGAATGTCCTCAACACCAAGGAAGGACATATAGGAGGAATGAAGGCCAGGCCAAAATTGCACATGTTGATGAAGATGCCAGATCATCACATTCTAAAGATGCTGAAAGAGGAGAAAGGTTGATTAACAGAAGAGTCCTATTGAGTGGTGAGAATGAACCTAAGCAAAGGAGGAGCCTGTTTCACACTAGATGCAAGTGTGAGGGTAAATATTGTGATGTGATTATTGATAGTGGAAGCATTGGCAATTTGGTGTCAAAAGAGATGGTGAAAAAGTTGAAGCTCAAGAGATAGAAACACCCACATCTATATCAGATTTCCTGGGTGCGGGATGACCACAAGGTCATGGTCAATGAACAATGCTTAGTGAAGTTCAAGATTGGCTGATACCATGATGAAGTATTATGTGATATCATATCTATGGATGCATGTCATATGTTATTGGGTAGACCATGGTAGTTTGATAGGTGTGTTGTACATGATGGTCATGCAAATACCTATTTCCTGACAAAGGATGGAGTGTGACATAAGCTAAAGCCATTGAATGACATAGAAGAAAAGGTATGTCGTAATGCAAGAATAACTTTTGTTGATGGAAGAAAGTTCTTAGATGGTAGGAGGCATGAGCATGTGTGTTTTGCTTTAATTCCAAAAGCTAGTAAAGAGGAGGTAGAAGATGTACATGTAGAAGTTGTAGATTTGTTGAATGAGTTTTAGGATATTGTATCTGATAATGTACCTAATGGATTACCACCAATAAGGAAGATCAGTCATCAAATGGACCTGATTCCAAGAGCTAGTTTTCCAAATAAGCCAGCACACAAAATGACACCAGCAGCAAGTGAGGAGTTGAATAGACAAGTACATGAGTTATTGCAGAAGGGGTTGATTCAGGAGAGCCTGAGTCCATGTGCTATACCAACAGTATTAGCACCAAAGAAGAATGGAGAATGGAGGATGTGTATAGACTCCAGGGCAATAAATAAGATCACAATCAAGTACAGGTTTCCATTGCCACGAATGGATGATATTATGGATTGTTTGAGTGGAGTTGTGTATTTCTCAAAGATAGATCTGAAGAGTGGATATCATCAGATTCGAATCAAATAAGGAGATGAATGGAAGACTACTTTCAAAATAAAGGAAGGACTGTATGAGTGGTTAGTCATGCCTTTTGGGCTAACCAATGCACTGAGCACTCTCATGCGACTCATGAACGAGGATCTGAAAGAGTTTCTGGGTAAGTTTGTCATTGTTTACCTAGATGATATTTTGATCTTTAGTAAAACATTGGAGGAACATATGGTGCATATTCGTATAGTGTTTGAGAAGCTGAGAGAAGAGAAATTATTGATAAATTTGAAGAAGTGCAGTTTTGTGAAGAAAGAGTTAGTGTATTTGGGATTTGTAGTTTCAGTAGAAGATCTAAAAATGGACCCAGAGAAAGTACAGGCTATCCTTGAATGGCCTACTCCAAGGAGTGCTACGGAAGTAAGATCTTTTCATGGTTTGGCTAACTTTTATAGAAATTTTATCAAAAAATTTGGCAGTATTTGTGGACCCTTGACTGAAACAATGAGAGGGGATAGAAAAGAGTTCAAGTAGACTAATGGGGCAGATAAGAGTTTTAAACTGTTGAAATAGAAAGTTACAGAACAACCTGTTTTAGTACTTCTAGATTTTAATAAGGTGTTTCAAGTAGACTGTGATGCTAGTGGTACTGCAATAGGAGCTATTATGAGTCAAGAAGGTAAACTTGTTGCTTATTTCAGTGAAAAGTTAAATGATGTCAAGAGAAAATATTTTATTTATGATCAGGAATTTTATGCTATAGTCCAGGCATTGAAGAAGTGGAGACACTATCTACTTCCTAAGGAGTTTGTTTTGTATACTGATTATCAAGCTTTGCAATATTTGAATAGTCAAGGAAAGTTGAATCAGAGGCATTTGAAATGGGTTGAGTTTTTGCAGAGTTATAAATTTGTTTTGAAACACGGGAGTGGAAAGTCTAATAGGGTTGTAGATGCGCTTAGCAGAAGGCAACTATTGCTGATAGAAATGTAGATTGAGGTGGTTGGGTTCAAGGAACTCAAGAAATTGTATCCAGAGGATCATGATTTTGGTGAAGCTTGGAAATCTTGCAAAGAACCTGTTAATCTAGACAGAATGAAGTGGTTGGATTTCATCATTCAGGATGATATGCTATTCAAAGGGAGCCAGTTGTGCATTCCACAAAGTTCTATGAGGGAGAATCTCATCAAGGAGAAGCATAGTGGAGGATTGGCTGGACATTTTGGTTGTGATAAAACCCTTGCTTTGGTTAGTGAGAACTATTATTGGCCACAGTTGCAGCAATATGTCAAGAAGTTTGTACAAAGTTGCAGAGTATGTCAGATGGTGAAAGGAGTGAAGCAGAATACAAGGTTGTATCAGCCATTACCTATACCAGAGAAACCTTGGGAGGACATCAGTATGGACTTTGTTCTTGGTTTACCAAGGACTCAACGGGGACATGATTCAATTTTTGTGGTGGTTGATAGATTTTTGAAGATGGCACATTTCATTCCCTACAAGAAGACTAATGATGATGTTCATGTATCAGAATTGTTTTTCAGAGTAGTGAGACTACATGGTTTTCCAAAGAGCATAGTTTCAGATCGGGACACTAAGTTTGTTGGATATTTCTGGTGCACATTGTGGAAGAAGTTGAAGACAAATTTGAAGTTCAGTTCATCACATCATCCACAGACTGATGGACAAATAGAGGTAGTGAATAGAAGTTTGGTAAATTTGCTGAGATGTTTGGTTGGAGATAAGCCAACAGGATGGTATTTGATTTTACCATAGGCAGAATTTGCATACAATAATTCTATTAACAGGAGCACTGGTAAATCACCATTCTAGATTGTATATGGAAGTAGTCCAAGAAATGCATCTAAGTTGAGAAAGATACATAAAGGAGAAATAAGTAGTGTTGAAGCTAAGGATTTTGCAAAACACTTGAAGAACATCCATGAGGAGGTGAGGAAGCACATTGCCAAGATGAATGCGTAGTATAAGGCTAAGGTAGATGAGAAAAGGAGGCATGAGGCTAAATTTTAGTTTGGAGATGAAGTCATGGTTCATTTGTAGAAGGAGAGATTTCTAGTTGGTACATATAACAAGTTGAAAATGAAGAAGTTTGGGCCATGTAAGATACTGAAGAAACGTGATTTAGGAAGTGCCTATGAGGTAGAATTGCCTACTAAGCTAAATATTTCACCAATGTTTAACATTTCAGATTTGACAGAATATCATGAAGGAGGTGTTGAAGATGAGATCATGGCAGCACAATGGATTATTCCAGCAACTAGTTCAGATACCAAAGAGATTGAGGATATATTGGATCATCGTGTTGGTAGAAGCACAAGGAACAGGACATATGAAGAATATCTAGTCAAGTGGAAAGGATGACCTATTGAAGATTCATCATGGCTGACAAGGAAGGAGGTTAACCATCTTGGTTTTCCTCTTCACACCTAAGACGTGATGGGGTCACTTCTCAAATTACCCCGAGAGTCTGATGCGGGAGCATCCTGGGTGTAAGAGCAATCTTGCATCACCCAAAAAAAAATTTGTTTCCTTTTCAATAAGGGATATCTTGTGCAAAGCTGCTATTTATGGAAACTTACTATTTTTAGTAAGTTGGTCATATGATCTCGGAATGTTCTAATTTCACAGGTCAAGGTTCATCTTAGTCATATCAGCCTACCAATTGAGTTTCATTGCCACATCATCTGTATTGGTGAAGTTATTGAGATTTTTGGGTACAAAATATTTTAGGTCAATTTTGAAGGCCTTAGAGGCTCTGGATCGCAATCGACCCCCGACTGACTAGAGCTTGCACTAGTTAGGCACTGTAGATCTCGTCCTGGCATTTCTGAAAAGTGGTTATAATAGATAAATAGAGCTACGATTAGAAAGTTATGGCCTCTGGAAGTTGGGATACCTAAAAGCATATTTTGTATTTCTTTTGAGTCGACCCTATTGTAAAAATTGTGAAAATAAAATAATTCTATGTATAGTCGGCCTTAAGGGCTAAATTTCTAGAACATTCTCGGGTGGTGGAAATTGCCTATATAAAGAAGGCCCGTAGTGTTGTCTAGGGTAGTTCTGGGTAGATCTGGGCAATGATTCGAGGCTTTGTCCTACAAAATATTGTAAAGGGAATGCCCATGTGGCTTTGCATATTGTAATTCTGAAATCTGTAATTTCGCATTTGTGGAGATAATAAGAAGCCCATTTTCTGTTCTTGCAAATTGTTGTTGTTTCTCTATTTTTGTTATGTGTTTGTGGTATTAAGGGGAGTACCCTTCATCATAATATTGCATTAGTCCATTGTATTCATGGAATATCTTATGATTGGATTGATATTGTGGGGTTTCTCCTTAGTGGGAGAAGTTAGTGAAGAGTTAGAGGATTTCAGAACCATGGTCAATCAGATTGATTGATACCTTTGGTATTGTTGTCAAAGGGGGAGAGAAAGGAAAGAAAAGAAAAAAGAGGGAGAGAAAGTAAGGAGAATAACACAAGTAGAGAAAGTACAAGAGGAGAGAGTGAAAGACACAAAATGTAGAGGATGGTGATAAGGAGTTTAGTGAAAGGGGAAGAAACCTTATAGATGTCTGAAGATGCAGATCAGGTGATAGGAGAAAGATAGAAGTGGGAAATTTTTGGTTTCTAAAGAATATAATTAATTGAGAGGGTAAGCAGATAATTTGTTGTATTTCCATCAATAAAAAAAGGGGAAATTGTTGACATAAATTATGTAGTGATGGTAAGTGAATTTTGGTGTTGTCATGATATAGGTTTGATTGCATGATGATCAGTTATTGGGTTGTCATTAATGTCAAGTATTGACCTAGTGTTCCTAGTATGTTGCTGAGTATAAGTATGATGAACAAGGTGTTGAAATGAGTTTTAGTTGTAGCGATCCTTATGAGAGACTTGGGGATGTCTCTGAATGACAAATGCCTAACCGCTAATATTGTTGTGGACCGGTAAGAAATTTTTGATCAGATGAAGGTTGACAATGCAACTATTAGAATAGTTAGTGATAGATGATAGGTGATTTGATTGGTTTGTCAAATCTATGATGAGTTATGTGGAACAGTGATAGGATAAGGTTGTTGACATTGTTTAGAAGCTATGGTTTCAACCACAAATTATTTGGTTGATAAGTGAGAAGATATTGCAATTAAAGTAGTTTTCAAGATAAAGAGCTTATGTTCTTGAGCTATTGATGATAGACCTTGAATCAGTGATGGGTATGGAAGAAAAAATGAATAAAGTTTTATTACTCACGATGTGGTGATGTGTCCCAATGATCAGAGGTGATGATCTGGCATTTCAATGTTTGATGCTAGTGTGTAATGAAGATTCTAGAAGAAGGGTTTGTTTGGTCAAAACTTGTTTGACTGTTCTTCATGCATTCATAAGTAAATATAAGTATGGATTAATGTTATATAGAAAAATTATTTTTTACATCGAGATGTGTGTATTGGCATGCTATTTTTGAGTGGGAAGTTTGAAAGTCAAATTGTAAACCATTTAGGGAAATTTTAAGATGGTGGAAGGCTCTAGGGTTTGATGAACAAAATTTGTGTGATAAGGATGAAAGAATTGTGTGTTGATCATGGATAGCCAATGGGTGTATGAAGTTGTGATCAAGATATGGCAGAGTTAAGTGTGTTGAGAAGATATTGTGTGCTTTAGTGGATCTGATCAAGCAAAGGTAGTGCTATTCTACAAATAATTCTATTTGTTGTTCCCTAATATTTACAACAGTCAAAATCCATTAACCGGGTGGATCCTAATGGGTCCCTATTTTAAATCCTTTAGTAGGGTGGTACATTAGCTTGTTTCTTAAGTCCTCTAAAAAAGATACTTCTAATAGGGAAAATCTCCTAATAGGGCTAGAGGTAAATCCCTTAATTGGGTGGCACCTAAGAGTGTCTTTGTAAACTCCTAATAGTGTTAAGATCCTCACAGGGACTACTTCAAAAGAGTGCACTATTTCGTGGGTGTTAATTCCCATCGTGGTTTTTCCCAAACTAGGTTTGCATAAGAAAAATATTTTTGTCAAGTGTTTCATTTCTTTGTGCATGTTCTTATGTGCTTGAAGTTTACATTTTATGCTATTAAGTTAATCTTGTGAATGTTGGTTTAAGCTTAAGAGGTTGAAAAGTTTGATTAATTGGTTGATTTCTGATTCACACCCCCCTCTCAATAATTTGGTCTCTTAGGAATAACAACAGCTTACATCCACAATCCTCCAAAACTGGCACAAACACATGGTAACTCAAATTAAACCCTAATTCACCATATTTATCAAGAGCTAGGTAGACAAAACCTAATACTCAAACATTCAACCCTCAATACCAAAATAAACCATCAAAATCACTGCATGCTTTCCAAACATTCCTTAGATCCATCCATAACACCTTGACATCATCACCATAACCCTAAGACATTTTACCAATCTCCCATAAACCATTTTATCAACTTTTCTTGAAATGTTGGCTAAGGACTAAAAAACATAACTTAAATCCATTGAAGTTGGTCACCTCGATCAATGTAAGCTACCAGCTCATTAGGGACATAATCCTAAATCATCCTAAGGCATAATGATGCTCAAACAAATGATCACGTTCGTCAAAACCATCGGATCTCTCATCACCTTATGATAAACCTCAAGAACAATGTTATGCTCAACTCAAATATTGGTAAATGCCTTGCAGAACATCAGATTCACAAACCTTTTGAATGTTGTATTTATTTCTATGTCCTTAAAATATTCCCAATTGCACAACCAAATATATCACCTTGAGAACATGCATGAAACCAATCTCTACAACTCTATAATATTATAGTACTGGCAATCAGCAAAATAACTAGTCTTCATCTGTGACACCATAACTTGATCGAATCATCATGTTAGAAAATCAAACTTTATATGAACAATGTAGAAAAACTTTGAATCATCCCATCAGGTGCATAAATCCTCATCTTCAATAAAATTCCTTCTCCATTCATCTAAACATAGTACATTACTGGCAAAACTGCATATCTGATATACAAATTGCATAATAGATATCAAAACATCCAAAGATCACACTAAACATCCAAAAATCATAGTAGACATGTTGAAATCAATGACAATAAATCCAAATTTCCAATAATATATTTATATATATCTCCTTCTCTTCTCTCACACCCTCTCTAGATACCTCTTTCTACCTCCCCTTCCCTCCCTAGCTCTCTACAAATCTAGAAACAATATCACTTAGCTTAAAACCGGTCCTTTGTGAACTACATGGTAGGAATAAACTAGCAGATAATGTACTATGCTTGTGGAATAACAATGTTGTTTCTCATTCATTTATTGTTTAGCTCTCACCAAGTTTTCTTTTGTGTAGCCAATGAGCATGGTGCGCCCCAGGATTGTGGGTTTCAAATTAACAAGAAAATTGAATGATTGAGTAACAACTACTAATTTGGTGTTAACTATCACTCAAATGCTACAAAAGCATGGAATCATTGGAAAATTTGTGGAATTTTATAGTAAGTACAACAGACCCCTTTTTATCTTTAGTATCTTTTATTACATTTCAATTTTTCCAAGTTTATTAAGCTTTATTGACTGTGAAATATCTTGTATTTGAGTTGGTGTGTGGGTAATTGTAACTTGATGTATTCAATTTAGGTGATCGTATGGGTAAATTTTCACTTACTGATCGAGCAAATATTGCAAAAATGTCTCCTGGATATGAAGTGACAATTGGATTCTTCTCTATAGATCATGTGACTTTGGAGTATTTAAAATTGACTAGTTGTAGTGATGAGACAGTGATTATGTATAATTTCTACTTATACAAAAGTACAATCCTTTATTATTTGTTGATTATACATACTTGTCAATTGTAGATAAATATGATTGAGGCTTATCTTTGCATAAATAGAATTTTTGTGGACTATAATGAGGTATTTTTTTTTCTATTTAATTCAAATTTTGATGGATTCCTACATGTTTTTGGAATGCACTGACTTGTGTGACTACAACCACAAGTAGAGATAAGTTATTAATCCTATTTTGAGTTGGATCTCTCATCTCTTGAACCTTGTATCTCAGGTCCAAAATAGTGAGTGTATTGTAGGCCCATTCATGGTTTATTGACCAATTTAATTGTGTATCAATTCATATTTATTGATACGTTCAAATGTAAAATTTTATTGATATCTTCTTACATACCACATGATCAGGTTCCTTTGAAAGAAATGAAGGAAGACTGACATGTATGTCTGGACACCAAAGTTGGGTTTAAGGTGAGATTGATAGTTTTTTTTTAAAACTCTACAGGTTCATCGGAATTCTGACATTACTAGTTGTCATATTTCCAATGGTTGCCTCAATAGGCTCTTATGAGACTTTTGTAAATGTGACAAAAAAAAAATTGCACGTACAACGGTCTTCTCAAGGCCTACTACCAAGCAACTGTCAGAGTTCCAATGACTAATATCGTCAAAACTCTGATGAATGTAAGAGCATGTGGTGTCTTCAAAATTTGCACCCAAACACACTAGTTCTAGTTGAGGACACAATAGTGAGTCCCAAACACACCACAAGATTCATAGCATTTGAATTAATTGTACCAACCCTCACCGAAACAATAACTCAACCTATGTCACAATAGCAACACTGAAATATTGTCACTTAATGAATCAATCACATCTTCATCAAATAGTCATGCAAAATTTTGTGAACCTCTATAGACCTACTACAAACATATCTGAACCGTACCTTACAATCACAACACAAGATCTTCAATCTAGCATCTGATTAATTGAAATATTGTTCACTAGAAATATTGAACACACTATCTACAACAATAATTTGTATGTTGACATCAATGAAAAAACATTAATGTCATCACACACAAACACCAAAATCTCACATGCTCAACAATTTTCCAACAATCTAGGACCCCTTAAGACATTTTAGGACCCATTAATGTATCTTAGTCCCATTTAGGACCACTTAAGACATCCTAGGACCCATTAGTGTATCCTTTGATTCCTTAGGATGTCTTAAGACACCTAGAACCCCTTAGCACCCCTTAGAACTCCTATGAACCATTAATGTATTCTATGACCCCTTATGACCCATCAATGTATCCCAAAACCCATTAATATATCCTAGGACACATTAATACATGTACAAGGAGACCTTAGGATCCCTTAAGACATCCTAGGACCAATTAATGTATCTTAGGCCCTTTAGGACCACTTAAGACATTCTAGGACCCTTTAGGACCTCTTAAGACACCTAGGAGCCTGAAGACCCATTAATGTATCCTAGGATGCCTTAGGATCCATGAATATATTATAATTCCCATTAATGTACCCTATGACCAATTATCACCCATCAATGTATCATAGGACCTTTTAATACACTCAAGAGCCCTTAAGACATCCTAGAACCCATTAATGTGTCATAGGACCCCTTAGGAGTAGTTAAAACACCAAGTACCCCTTAAGACATCCTAGGAATAATTAATGTAATTATGTATCCTAGGACCATTTATGACATCTAGGACCCCTTAGGACTCTTTTAGATACCTAGGTACCCTTAAGACATCACATGACCCCTTAATATATCCTAGGATAACTTTTGAGCCACAAATGTGTCTTAGGATTCATTCACACCCATCAATGTATCTTAGGATTTTTGAGATATTGTGCAATTATGCACTTCAGGGATCACTATCACATCTTTGAGAGATGTGTTCCCATTGATGTCAACATATTTCTTTGTTGTAACAATGTTGCAGAGATATTGAAGGAATATTCAGTGGAATGATTGGATTGGTACGACTAATATATTGAAGTTCAGATGATGTGAAGCTACAGATGTATTGAGGTGTGTCTCTACTTGATCTATGTCAAGTTACAGAGGTTTCAATGAGATTAGAAATAAGTTATGGTTTATTTATTAAAGACTGGAATTTTGGATGTTCAAGAAGAGATAGTGTGATAGTATTGTTAGAAATAAGAAATACTGAGGGGGGGTGAATCAATATTTCACAAAATTTTACTTTTTCCCACTTATGGATATATGGAATTAACTTATAGCTTGCATAAGAAACTAAACTGAATAATAAGCACAACCATAAAATAAAAGAACTCATAACACCATAATTGTTCTTGAGGAAACCCTGGCCAAGGGAAAACCCTGGTGGGGATGATACCCACAAATGATCCACTAATCAAAAGTATATAGTTAAAGATATTGACCCTGTTAGGAGTCTATTACATCTATAGTGGCTATGTCTTGATTAAAGGACTTTAGGACTTGTTAGAAGCCTCAACCTTGTTAGGAGTTTTTATTACAAAACATGAATGTATGCAAGATGAGCTCACTGCCCAAACATGCAATATACAATGATAATCTTTAATACAAAAGGTAGAATACAAAAACCTTTTACTGTTGTTGAATATCTTCAATATTCTAATCTAGCTTTGTAGTCTCTTCATACTGGTTTGATCATATATTAGACTTCACATATTCATCAATATACAGCAATACAATACTTTCTTACAACTTTGCATTACAAGTTTATTTCTTATATACAAGCTTATTACAAAATAACCTTACTATCAGCATTCAATTCATTGCATGCTTCCCAAAACATAAAATCACTTCTTGTTGCCTTAGGGTTAACATCTAGGATGTCGTACCTAATCATTCAAGTCATTATTTTTATAAACAAAATAATCCCTTAACTAAATATAATCAGTTATTGATCGTTGCTCTATTCTGGTCGGCTCAACACTATCTCTGTAAAACATTGATATCTTTGTCTATATGTGTCGTATAGTCTTGCGCTCTTAGGTGTAGCTTCAATATACCTTATATAAACTATGTTCAAGTGTGCATTCACTAAAAGTATTCCTATGAACATTTTTTATCAAAATAGGCTCTATGCAGATAGATAAACAATGTTATACTTAGACAATTTTCATAAGTTCTCATCCATAACTTCCTCTTTAGACCATGTTGTATTAATTTTGAATATATGTTTCCATAATGAAAACATCATGATATCCTACTTAGCCAAATTTCCAACAATCTCCCCCTTTGTCATTAGTGGCAACATATAGGAAAATTGGCTAAGTCCCAAAAACTTATAACAAAAATTCAAAAAGAAATTTGTAACATTGTGTTACATGGCCATTACAAGATTTGAAAAGGATCTGTGGATCATACATGTCTACTTATTTTACCATATGGATACTCCCCTTTTGATTATACTCCATACTATTTCACATATATCTATTTTATACATATAAACAATATTCTCATACTATACTACTCCCCCTTTGAAAACAACGACAAAGGTGTCAAATATATGTATATACAAGTCAAAATTGATATACCTTTATTTTCAATGTTGTAAAGCTGGAAGAATTCAAATGCAATCTATAAAATTCACCTTTAAGTTTTCAATTTATTTGTCCCATGTCTTCTTTTTTGAATCAGAAACACTGAGTAGTGCACATAGCCCATTAGATGCTATCTCAACTACTTTAAGATTCGAGTAAGAAAATTTACCATATGATGTCTTTGATGAAAGACATTCTTCCAGCTGATTCTGCACATTACTGATTTCCAAGGTTAGGTGCTCTATGATTAATGCAAACATCTTCAATTTTGTTTCCTTATCACTTTCTAGAATTCTTATTTCATTATGAATTTTTCTTACTTTCTTCTCAATATGAGTGATCTTCATGCTAGGATTTTTTAACTCATTCACTGTGACTTGCAATTATGTTTCTTTCCTTTAATTTTTTTGATATGTTTGAGATGTGTTTGTTTGATAGGGCACATTGACTGTATAATGCTCTTCTTCTCTCTAAATATATCTTTAATTCCTTAATGCAAATATCAAGGTTTTCTAAGTCATTCTTGATATTATGACAAGTGGTTTGGAATAATTGTGCATCATGAAGTGTTTGTTCTTTCACTAATTCAATGTAAGATAAAATAGTAAACTCATTGTCAAATAATTTCATTACCTCTCTTTCTTTGACTTGCGGATCAACTCCACTGACTAAAGTAAATATAACTCCTTGAATCTTGTTTGTTACCTCAAGTAGTGATCCTTCTAGACTCTTTACTTTCTTATTCTTTCCAATTATTGTATTCAGAGATGAGATCAACTCTATCTAATCATCATCATCAAATTCAGCTCCCAAGTTATCTAATACTGTCTCAATTGGTGGTTTTGATGGGCTTGTTGTTGTGACCTTTTATAGTGTAACTATTTGGATTTGCTAGGGTATAGTCTATGTAGGCTTTACCTCTTTACCTATACCTTGTTCTTCTTGTACTGCATGCTGGGTGATTTCTGCTTGTGTATCCTCGATTACCTTCATTTCTTCTTGCTTCTCTTCTATTTTTACTTCTTCTGCATCATCTTCCTTATTTTATGTTTCATCTTTTTGTTCATTATCCATTTCTTCCAAATTGCCAACATCCTCTCCTTATCTTCAAAATGATTTTCTTCTCTGTTAATAGTAATGTTGGTGCCTTCTACATGCATTGATTCATCATAAATATGAATGGTGGGTGGTGAAATTGGTGTTTCTTTTACTTGTGATTCAGCTTCTGCTATTTGAGTGTCTTGTTTTGATTCACTCACTATTTCTTTTTGTTACTTCCCACCTCTTCTTCTCCCGGTGATTGAATAGAAACTTGACCTCTCATTTTATTGCTAGGTGGTAATTCTTATTCTTGTGTCCTTATCCTTTCTACTAGAGAGAAGATACTCTTATGTATTTTTCTTGGTCCACTAGCCATCTCTTTTACTCTCTTTGTTGGTGTAGTGGAGGTGGATCTAGTATATTTTCTTACAACTATTGGTTTGTCCAATGACACACTCAACTTAGTAGGATCAGTGATGTTCTCATCAATATTTTGAAGATATTCAACAAGTATTTCTTTAGATGCCAAAGGTGGAACTATCAACACCTCTTTCTGTCCAATATCTCTCAATTGTTGTTGTCTGTTTTGCAATGTTGAATTCATGCTCAGTCATACCTGTATCTTTTAGTATCTTCTTTATTGTATTGTCAACTCTTTTCTTTGCTAATTTTTGCACCTGTGATTGTTGTGTTGTACTAGAAATTTCTTCAAATGTCCCAAATATCTGACTTTTAAAATCTAGTATGCACTTTAGTATTCTTGTTAAAATGATTTTTGTTCATTCTTCATTCTGAAATTCATAGTGAAACATGTATTTAATGATGTCTAGTTGACCTAAATGTTCACATCCTTCCTTGTAGGTCATATCTTGTTTGTATATCTTTTCATACTCCTCAATCATATTGTTTTATCCTATAGTCTCAAATTTACATGTCAAATATCCTCTTACATCTTCCAAATGCAAGACGTCATCTAGTATAGTCGATAAAGCTAAACTAGGGTCTTCTTTAGAGGGTTCTACACATTCATTTCTCACCTTAGGTCTAGGTGTGTCCTTGATGTTATGAACTAAGGATACATCCATGATTTCATTTAGAAATAACTGCTTTAACAATAGATACTTAGTGAAATACCTCAGAATCACGATTTAGGGCTTCCACGTAGATCTAGCATAAATCTATCTCCAAATATTGCAAACTTCTTTCAATCTCCATTGGCTAGCTCTCTAAGACTCTTGTGAATACTTGAATGGTCAAATAATGTCAATAATTTTCTTTTATCTATCAAATCCTTCAAGACATTGTTGTCGCATTAATTGCATAAGTGTATACATGCCAAAAATTTGTTCCTGGTTACCTGCAAAAAACATTTCTCTTCGTGTAACAACATGCATACTCATAAATTCATGCACACATAACCATAGCTTCCTTATATCACTTACTAGTTTATATTAACTCCGCAAGGCTCGATTCAACTTTTTCTAAACTCTATACTATTCATATGCTTATTCTGATACATAATTCATGAAATTTGATGCTTAATCAATTTGAGATGGGTTCAAAATTGATTCATACTTACTCTTAAACACTTCACCTAACTGACTTCCTGATATTTTGGATGCACTTGCTTGATCTATAGCTTTGCAAATATAACTTCTTCTATGTTTATGTTGTTTCCCTTCTGACTATTGTTAGTATCCATATTCCTTTTGGTGTAATTCACACTTCTTCTATGATTAGGATTCCTTGTGTTGTTCATCCTGCAATATCTCGTTGTGTGACCCATGTTATTACAAATATGACAAACTATAACATTGTTTCCATATCTCGATCCTGACTGATTGATTTATGATCTGCAATTTCTGGCAATATGTCCAACATTGTTGCAGCTATTACACACAACTCCATTTCTTATATTGTTTGTTTCTCCAATAGTTTTTTTATCTGTAGGGTTAGTATTTCTAAACATTCTAGTATTATTTTTATCATTAGATCTAGGTTTCTTATAATCAATAGCTCTATGTCCAAAAACATGACAATTATAACAATAACCAGAGATAGGTTTGAATTTCTTACCTGTACAATTTCTTTTCATGTGTCCAAATGAATTGCATAAAAAACATATACCTTTGAATTCACTTCGCATTTATTTAGGTGATTCATTTTGCTTAGGCTGATTAGGTACATCTTCAGATTGGTTAGACTCATCTTTGATTTATTTTTCTCCTTCTTTGTTCTCGGGTTGTTGAATTTTTGGATCTGGTTCTTTACATTCTTCAATCTTCTTTGAGAATTTTTCTTCAAAATATCCAAGACCAATTCTATCATAAGAGGGTTTCTAATAAGAAATTTGTTCATCAATTTTCTCACTGTCGGAATACAGTTTCTCAAGATGATGTTTGGATTGAGTTAGTTCTCCTTTCATAATTGTGTTGTGTTTTTCAAGTTCGACATACTGTAATTTTGTAGTGTCAAATTTAGATGTTACTTTTGTAAGTTTAGATCTCAGATCTTTATTTTCAGACTTCAGATTTATTTCAACTTTGTTGTTATCATCTTTTCGACTTAGCTTTAGATCTACAATCTTTAGTTCATGCTTCAGGATCTCATTTTCCTTTTTCAGTTTTGAAACCTCATTAGTATCCTTGATTTGATTTGTAGGTTCTTTCTTTGATTTTAGATCTTCTATCTTGTCTTTTAGTTTCTCAATGTAGTCTTTTGCATTATCACATTTGTCTTTCAGAGTATCTCTTTCTTTCGTAAGAATATCAATATCTTCAAGAGCTTCATCTAGGTTTTTCTACAATTGATCCATATCCATAGAGATCTTACTCAAGTTGTTAGGTATTCTCCGAGTAACTATGCTCGGATACCAGTTGTTAGAAATAGGAAATACTCAAAAGGGGGGGGGAGGGTGAATCGGTATTTCACAAACTTTTACTTTTGCCCACTTATGGATATATGAAATTAACTTATAGCTTGCATAAGAAACTAAACTGAATAATAAGCACAACCATAAAATAAAAGAACTCATAACACTATAATTGTTCTCGAGGAATTCCTGGCTAAGGGAAAACCCCGGTGGGAATGATACCCACAAATGATCCACTAATCAAAAGTATTTGGTTAAAGATATTGACTATGTTAGGAGTCTATTACATCTGTATAGTGTCTTTGTACTGATTAAAGGACTTAAGGCCTTGTTAGAAGCCTCAACCATGTTAGGATTTGGTATTACAAAACATGAATGTATGCAAGATGAGCTCACTTCCTAAACATTCAATACACAATGATAATCTCTAATACAAAAGGTAGAATACAAAAACCTTTTACTATTGTTGAATATCTTCAATATTCTGATCTAGCTTTGTAGTCTCTTTGTACTGATCTAATCATATATCAGACTTCACATATTCATCAATATACATCAATACAATACTTTCTTACAACTTCGCATTTCATATATTGCTTCTACTCTTCTTCACATTACAAGTTTCTTTCTTATATACAAGCTTATTACAAAATAACCTTACTGTTGGCTTTCAATTCATTGCACGCTTCCTAAACCATAAAATCACTTCTCACTGCCTTAATTTTAACATCTAGGATATCATCCCTAATCATTCAAGTCATTATTTTGATAAAAAAAATAGTCCCTTAACTTAATATAATCAATTACTGATCGCTGCTCTAGTCTGGTCAGCTCAACATTGTCTTTGTAAAACATTGATATATTTGTCTGTATGTGTCATATAGTCTCACACTCTTAGGTGTAGCTTCAATATACCTTATATAAACTATGTTCAAGTGCACATGCATGTAAAGTATTCCTGTGAACTTTTTTGATCAAAATGGTCTCTATGTAGATAGATAAACATTGTTATACTTAGACAATTTTCATAAGTTCTCATCCAGGACTCCCTCTTTAGACCATGTTTTCTTAATGCTTAATATATTTTTCCATAATGACAACATCATGATATCCTACTTAGCCAAATTTCCAACAAGTATTTGGATCAGTTTGGATTCGTGTGATATTATTTCAAGATACAAATAGTATGCCATGTTTAGGATTTGGATTTGTTTCCTTGACATGATTGGTTTGTCAGTTTCAAGACTGTAAGCTATGTTTCTAGAGTGATAGTGTTTACTATTTATTGTTCATGGTATACAATGCAAAGATGATTATGAATTCTGAGATAGAGGTGTTACTAATGTTGATGATCTATTTAATATTGCTTATTCAAGTCTTATGATTGTGTTCCATTTATTTTCCTAGATCAAATTCATTGGTATGAATGGTTTGGATAATTTTATTGTGGTGTGTTGGTTTTCTTATTTTTCTTGGCTGACATTGTGTAACATGTTATGATGGATTGTGGTGTGATTTATGGAGTTTTTTCATGTTTTAGGATGTTCGTATGGATCATTTCTATGTCTTATCCAACATTCAATGAATCACTTTTTAATTTGAGTTGTAACGATGTAATATCTTGTAATTAAGTGTTTAGGTTTAGTTGACCTTGTTTATCTTTACAAGGTTGATGAAATGTATAAAAATATGTAATCATTTGTAATTAAAAAGGTGTGTGTGTGTGTGTGTGTGTGTGTGGATAATGTTTTGATGACTATGTGAAGAGGTATGAGTGGAATTTGTAATTGACACAAAAATTTATTTTATTTTGTTAGAGCTATATTGGCATATTGGAGATGTTATTACTCAATTCATAAATCAATGGATTTTTTCCATTCAGGTTTGTAGCCCTTGTTGTAATTCTGAGGGTTGTTTCCCTCAGTTCTATTTGAGAATTGATCTCTAGGCAGTGTGTCTGAATGCATATACATTCCCCTTTGTAATACTCCTAATATGTAATAATGCTTTTAACTGAGTACATCATCTAGTGGGTTTGATCCCCACCATGGTTTTTCTCCTAACAGGGTTTCCACACAAAAAAATACTAGTGTTATGTGTTCATGTGTTTTGTAGATCAATTATTTCATGCTTTACTTTCAGATTTGAGATTAAAGGTTTAAGTTTGCATAAGTTTTTAGTTTTTGGACACAACTGATTCACCCCCTTCCCCCCCCTCAATTGTGTGTTTCCTTGATTCTAACAATTGGTATTAGAGCTAAGTCCTATTTTGGAAGCCTAATCACTTGAGATTCAGGATGGTAGCTTTCAAGAATGGTCCTACTTTTAAAGGAACAAACTACACAATATGGAAATGTTGAATGAAGACTCATTTGAGATGCATTGGAGAAGACTATTGGATTATCATTGAGAATTCCTATAATCCTCCTACAAAACTTTCTACTTCTAGTGCTAATGAGAAGAAGAAATTTGAATACATCATATCTAAGGAAGCCTCTCTAAGTACCTTGTCTGATACAGAATACAAAAATGTCATGGAATTGGAGACCTATCATGAAATATGGACAAAATTGGAGACCTTGCATGAAGGATATGCCTATGTGAAGAAAACCAAGCTAGAAAGTTTGAAAAGAAAATATGAATCCTTGAAGATGAGTGAGGATGAGAACATCATTTCTTACATTCAGAAGTTAAATGAGTTTGTTTTTGAAATCAGATGTGCTAGTGGGAAATTTGATGAAGATGATATTATTTCAAAGGTGCTCAAATACTTGCCTCCTGCTTATGATAACAAGGTTACTGCTATTGAAGAAATCAAGACCCTAACTACTATGACAAGAGATACATTGGTTGGTAAGTTTTCTTCTTTTAAAATTAGTAAATTTGGTCATTATCTTCCTAAGTTTAAATATGCATTTAAAACTAGTGTTTCTAAGGATAAAAAAAAGTATGACCCTAGTGAAAGTTCATATATGATTGGATCTAGATATGCTAAGGAATGGTAAGAGATTGAAGAAGAGGTAAGAAATCTTGAAGAACTTGAAGCCCTAATTGCTAGGAGACTTCCTAAGGGAGATGGTAAGTGTTAGAACTAGTGATTGTTTTTTTACCAAAAGATCGACCTGTTACTGCATGGTACAACCACTAGACATATAGAAGACACGGGAGGTGGTTAAGCCATGTCACAAATCTTGAGGGGAGAACTGACCATTATGCCAAAAATCTCCCCCTCAGTGCTACCCGAGGGGATTCAAACTTGTGACCAAGATCTAATACAACTTGTTACAACTAGTAGTTATTGTTGCACCAAAAGATCAACCTATTAATGATTGATACAACCAATAGACTTATAGAAGGCATAGGAGGTGGTTAATCCATGTTGAAAATCCCGAGGGGAGCATTGAGCATTATGCAAATAGTAAGTATGAAGGAAAATTTCCTTTGAAATATTTTTCAAGTAACAAGATCAGTCATTTTGCATCCAGATGTCCTGAGAGAGTTCCTAAGCATAATCCAAATAAGTTCATTCATAAATATCTGAAGAAGTGCTACTATGTTTCTGATGAAGGTGTGATAGATGAGGAATCAGAGAAAGACCCTAAGAAGGATGATGAATGGAGATTCCTTGCTACCAAATGAAAAGAACCTATCTTGAATGAGGAGAAAGGTTTGGCTTCACATGTTGATGAGAAAGACAAATGGGTTATTAATAGTGGTTTTTCACATCATATGATCGATGATGAAAGAAATTTTGTAAGTTTGGAAAGGTATGATGGTGGTGTGGTTAGATTTGGAGATAACACTCCTTTTCCAATCCGGGGAAGAGGCTCTATTACTCTTGATGGTAAGAATAATATTGATGATGTATTATATGTTGAAGGAATAAAGCATAATCATTCAAGTGTTGGATAACTAGTTGACAAGGGATATGATCCATGATTCAAGGATGGAAAGTGCAAAATCATTGGAAGTTTAGGTACTAAAATTTCATGAGGTACAAAGACTAAAGGAAATCTTTTCATTTGAATAGTGTTGAAAGAATATGTTTGATTGTTAAAATTGATTAGAGTTGGCTTTTGGCAGTGGGCTAGCGTCCTTTGTGGGTTTCATGACATGGCTTAATCATCTTTTGTGGATTCTATAAGTGTATTGGTTGTATTGGGCATTGATAGGTAAATATTTTGGTGCAACAACAACCACTACTTGTAACAAGTTGTATGAGAGCTTGGTCAAAGGTTTAAATCTTCACAGGTTGTGGCAAGTGACACTAGGAGGGGGATTGTTGGTAGTGGACCAGTGTCCTTCACGGAGTTCATGACATGGCTTAATTGCCTCTTGTGAATTCCAAAAGTCTATTAGTTGTATCGGGCATTAAAAGCTCAATCTTTTGGTGAAATAGAAACCACTACTTATACATTAGTTATGGAATAAGAGGTTGTGTCATGTAAATTTTGATAACATTGCGAAGTACTGTTCTACTAGAGAAGTTAAAGATCTACCTAAATTGACGAAGCCTAATAATTCTATGTGCAAGGAATGTTAGATGGATAAGAAAACTAGGTCTACATTCAAGAGAAAAACATATTCTTCAAATAGTTTGTTAGATCTTGTGTATACTGATTTGTGTGGACCATTTAGAGCTAAGATTTATTATGGTGAAAGGTATTTCATACTATTTATTGATGACAACTCAAGGATGATGTGGTTACTTTTCTAAAGGAAAAATATGAAGCATTGGACAAATTCAAAATATTTAAGGCTATAGTTAAGACAAATACAAGTCAAAAGTTGAAGTGTCCAAGATCCAAGGTCATGGTGGTGAATTCACATTTGGTGAATATAATGCTTTTTTTGAAGAGCGTGGAATAAGAAGGAAAACATCTTCTTTGAGAAATTCACTACAGAATGGTATTGTAGAGAGAATAAATTGAACTATCTTGGACACTGCTAGGACTACGATGACTGAAGAGAAGGTTCTGTAGATCTATTAAAGAGAGGTAATTTGGACTACAGTATACACATTGAAATGGGTACAAATCAAGCATGGAATTAGTAAGACCCCTTATGATCTATGGTATGGTAATACTCCTAATGTGAAATACTTAATAAATTGTTGAATTAAATGTTATAAGAGAGATAAAGATTTAGGTAAGTTTGATCCAAGGAATGATGAAGTTATCTTTCTTGGATATTCTACTAAAAGTAAAGCATACAAATGTTATAACAAGAGATTGAGAAAGATTGTTGAGTGTTAATGTCAGAGTTGATGAAAGTAATCAGAGACGAGTCAAATCTTGTGATTATGATTCAGATGATGAGGATATAAGTGCAAATCAGGGAGCACAAACTCCATCACATAACCAATTGCAAATTGTTCCTATAATTCATGATGATGAGGATGAACCAATGAATGATAAAGAATATCAAGAATCAAGAATTCATGCAAATCTAAATATTATGAGGTATGTAAGATTGAATCATTATGAGAATTAGACAATAGGTGATAGAAATAAAGGTGTTATAACTAGAAGAAGGTTAGAACATAATAGAGAAGGTATTTTTTTTATTTCAATGATTGAACCTAAGAATATAGATGAAGAATGTAATGATGAATCATGTGTAAAATCTATGGAAGAAGAGTTGGATCAGATTGAGAAAAATAAGACATGGATTCTTGTTGTCATACCTTTGAACAAGAATGTGATTGGTACTAAATGGGTGTTAAGAAACAATATGAATGATTATGGTGACGTTGTAAGGAACAAAGCTAGACTTGTTTGCAAAGGGTACTAAAAAATGGAAGGTATAGATTTTGAGGAGACTTTTTCTCATGTTGCTAGAATTGAAGCTGCTAGATTATTTATTACATATGGTTCTTACAAAGAATTCAAAGTACATCAAATGGATGTCAAGTTTGCATTTTTGAATCATGAGTTGTAAGAGGAAGTTTATGTTGAGTAACTTGATGGATTTTCTTTGACTAATCAAAGGATGTGGTATGTTGATTGAAGAAAGAATTGTATGAATTGAAACAAGGCCCTAGAGCATGGTACACAATATTAGATAAGTATCTTCTTAAACTTGGTTTCAACAAAGGTACTACTAACAATAATTTGTATTTCAAAGTTACTCATGAAAATATCTTGATTGTAGAAGTATTTTTTGATGATATCATTTTTGGTGGTAATGACAAGTTGAGTAAGGAATTTACTAATGAGATGAATAATGAATTTGAGATTCTATGATCACTAAGATGAAATTCTTTCTTGGTTTACAAGTTACTCAATCAGATAAGGGAATTTTCATGTCTCAATCTAAGTATATGAAAGAATTGTCGAAGAATTTTGGAATGGATGACTCCAAATCTATTGGTACTCCTATAGGAACTAGTTGCAAGCTGACTAAAGTTGATGACTCACCTAGTGAAAATAAAAATAGATACATATCAATGATCAATAGATTATTATACTTGACACAAACTAGGCCTAATATAATCAATGCAGTTTGCAGTATTGCTAGATTTCACTCAAATCTTAAGGAATTTAATGTTGTTGTAGTGAAAAGAATCTTCAGATATTTGAAAGGGATAGTTGATTATGGTCTATGGTATCCTAGAGATGATGATTTCATATTGATTTCCTTTACCGATGTTGATTGGGAAGCTAATGTGGATGATAGAAAGAGCATAAGTGGTGGTGCATTCTTCTTAGGAAATAGGTTAGTTGCATTGGCAAGCAAAAATAAAAATTATGTTTCTCAATCTACTATTGAAGCTAAATATGTTGTCATTGCTATTAATTACACACAATTGGTATGGATGAAACAAACGTTGCAAGATCTCAAAGTAGGTATCAATGAACCTATTTCTATTTATTGTGATAACTCAAGTGCAATTAATATTTCAAATAATCTTGTGTTTCATTAAAAAAAGGCATATATCCATTAAGTATCCTTTCTTGAAGGATAAAGTTAGTGAAAAAGAATTTAAGGTGGAATATGTATTTACTAAAGAGAAAATTGTAGATATATGCACAAAGCCCTTGCCAAAAGATATTTTTGAGTATCTTTTAGGCAAGCTTGGGGTAATTGCCCCTCCTATTCAGAGCTAGAGATGCATTGAGATGCATCAAGCTAGTGCTATTACACATGCTATTTTTCATTTGCATTGATGTTTTTTATGGCTACTACTCAAGGGAATTAGTTAGTCTTATGAGGTATGTTTTTCAGTTTTGGAAAAGATATTCAGTTGTTTTGGGCTTCTTTTAATTAGTGCATATATGTGGATTTTTCATTGATGTCAAAGGGGGAGAGATATCCATGTGTGAAAACTGTGTAAAACTAAGGAGAACATATTACTTTGATATATTATGGATATTGTTGGTAGTATCATTGATATGGTTTCTTTTTGCATTGATTTGTTTTTTCACAACATATGTTTCCATCAATGCCAAAGGGAGATATTTTTTGGATATTGTTCTAATATGTGCTTTAGTGATCACTATCACATATTTGAGATATTTTTTGCCATTGATGTCAACATATTTCTTTACATTGTGATAATGTTGCAAAGATGTTGCAAGTATGTTCAATGGAATGATTGGATTGGTACAACTACTTTATTGTAGATCTGATGATGTTAAGATATAGATGTTTGTTGTGTTGATGTGTGTCTATACTTGATCTATGACAAGCTACGTAGGTTCTCAGTGAGATTTGAGTTAGTTATGGTTGAATTATCATAGATTGGTATTTTGGATGTTTAGGAAGAGACAATGTTATAGTATTTGGATTAGTGTGGATCGGTGTGACAATATTTTAAGATGTGAAGGCTATGGCATGTTTAGGAGTTAGATTTGTTTCTTTGACATGATTGGTTTGTCAGTTTGAGGATCGCAAGCTATATTTTTGGAGTGACAATGTTTACTCTTTATTATTCTTGGTATACAGTGCAGAGATTATTATGAATTCTAATACAGAGGTGTCGTTGGTGTTGCTCAACCATTCAATGTTTCTTGTTGATATCTTATGATTGTGTTCCATTCATTTTGTTGGATCACATTCATTGGTGTGATTGGTTTGGATAATTTTCTTGTGGTGTGTTGGTGTTCTTATTGTTCTTGGAAGAGATGGTTGGTATAACATGTTGTGATGGATTGTGGCATGATTTATGGAGCTTTTTCATGCTCAAGGATGTTCTTATGGATCATTTATATATCTTAGTTGATATTCAATGGATCCCTTTGTAATTTGAGTTGTAATGATGTAATATCTTGTAATTAAGTATTTAGGTTGAGCCGACCTTGTTTATCTTTACAAGGTTGATGAAATGTATAAAACAATGTAATAATTTGTAAGTGTGAAGGTGTATGTGTGCGAGGATTATAATTTTATGAATGTGTGAAGAGGTAAGAGTGGAATCTTTAATTGAGGCAAAAAAAAACTTATATGTCATGGGAGATATATTGAAATATTGGAGATGATGTCAGTCAGTTCATAAATCAGTGGATTATTGTCCATAGTGGCTTGTTGTCCATTTAGGGTTGTACCCCTTATTGTAATTCTTAGGGTTGTCTCCCTTAGTTGTATTTGAGCAGTGAGCTCTAGGTAGTGTGCCTGAATGCACGTGCATTCCCCTTACTCCTAGAAGGGTATAGTGCTTTTAACCGAATACATCATCTAGTGGGTTTGATCCCCACCATATGTTTTCCCCTAACAAGGTCTCCATACAAAAAATGTTGGTGTTATACATGTTCATGTGTTTTGTGGATCATTTATTTCATGTTGTACTTTCATATATGATATTAATGGTTTAAGTTTGCATAAGGTTTTGGTTTTTGGACACAACTAATTCACCCCTCCCTTAGTTGTGTGTTGCCTTGATTTTGAAAAAGATCCCCTAGGAAATATTAATGTATCCTAAGACGAGCATTAATATATCCCATGACCCATTAATACATATGATAACCCCTTAGGAACACTTAAGGAACCTAGGACCCCTTAAGACATCCTAGGACCATTGTCATCTCATTTATCTCCCCCTAATTTCCTCTCTCTCTCTCTCTCTCTCTCTCTCTCTCTCTCTCTCTAAATATCCTATTTATCTCTCTACCTCATATGTGTGTGTGTGTGTGTGTGTGAGAGAGAGAGAGAGAGAGATGCATAACAAGGAAGAGAGAGGAGAGATATGGATAGATGCAGAGCAAGGAAAAGGGATATAGATGGATTTAAATGGATATAAAATGATATGGAAACAGAGAAAGATGGAACTAAGTAAATTGAGAGAGGGAACAGAGGTATAGAGATACATTTTCTCTTAGGTCATCTTAGGAAATTGTGTACAAAGGATCAAAGACAATACAAAAACCCTATATGATGATTTATGAAAAAATTAATCTCATTAGTACATAAAATATAAGTTTTTTATTATTCACTACTTTTTATCTATGTCAATTCTTATGGGAGCAAAATTGAACTAAAAAAGAATGATTTTATATGCAAAAGTTGTGATCAAATTACAAGTTCCAAAATTAAGGATTGACTTCAAATTATTATAATTAATTTTGGTCTATAATCTAATAAAATTACCTTATCCATATTGTAGGTCTTTGAATTACCTTTCCCATGCTTATAAAAAATCAAAATTTTGATAAGAAACACAAAATTTACCCCCATATTACTAAAATGTACATTTTTTTATTTTATCAAAATAGATATCTGATTTGGATAAGATATCTTATATTAATGGATATCCTATTTGGTTTAGTATTACCAAACCAAATTAAAATTTTGTTTGATCCATACAAAAAGTCAAAGTGGATTTTGGTGTGTTTGGCAAGATAAAAAAATACATTTTTTTTCCCATTGCCACTTTTTGGCCCCATGGTCCTGCACATACAGATGGAATAATAAATGTCTAATCAATAAACCAATGCAACTACCAAATCAATTTATAAACTAATCATATTCAAGAATTAAATTTGAATGTGATGCACAAATAAGTTAGAATAATTGGAAGTGTAAGCTAAATCAAGTTCACCAAAATTTAATATGAAAAAAGTGACCCTAGAAGAGCCAATACATTAACCTAAGTCAATCCTTCTTCCAGACAACATTAGATATGTGAGTGGGATTGGCTTGTTGTCCATAAAGAAGTCTACTATGTTTGTCTATATCACTATCTCAATCGCAATCCTTTGGATCTGCACCTACACACATGATAGAGGGAAAATATTTTGATGTATAGGTGCTTGCTTAAGTAAAATATCATGTTAATGTTCCCACCTCTACAACAACAATGAACGATGATAAAAAATTATCATGTGCTCCCTTACGAGCACATGAAAGCTCCCTTACGACCACATGAAAATAAATATTGCATAAATTGAAATTATTACCTTAGTCATGAAATTATTGCTTGAATCTCATGTAAGGTGATGTTGATGCTCTCATAAAATTGAATACAAAAGGTTAGTAGCACATGAAACTAATAATGAATCATAATCAATAATTGATACCTGATAATAGATTGTTGTGTGTTTGATAATGGTTTTAGACTTCTTCTCTTGAATTCTCTTGAGTTCTTAGGATTAGATAGGGAGAGATTCTTAAAAGGTGTTGTGAATGTGAAAGGGATTTTCTTTTTTATGCAACTAACACCTTTTCACAAGCAATCTTTTGAGAGAGACCAACATAAGATTATATTTGTTAAGGGCATGACACTTACATCCAAACTTTTGAATTTGCGGCCAAATTGGGAGGCACTAATGTTGGGTGCTAATTGAGAGGATAAGTTAATGCCTACCTATAGTGTCCAACCCGATTTGATAGTTCAAAAGGTGAAAGAATGTAGGATGTTAAAGTTTGTCAAGCTAATCGGAAGATATGTACATTTTTATTTGATTAATCATACGAGTTAAAATGAGTGCTAAATAACATGCGAAATTATAAGTACACAATTTACAATGTTTAATACTATTCTTATTATTAAAAAATATCACTTTGTGTATTCTTAATATTTCTCTTTTAACCTTTATTATTAAAAAATTTTTAAAAATAGTTTTAAAAAATAACTCTAAACACTAATACCATTGTTCTAAAATATCTTGAAATTTTAAATAAAGTTTCAAGTCACTTATTAAAATTCAACTTATTCATTTAATATATGTTTCTTTAAGAACCACTTAAAACTTGTTTCACCCCTATTTCCCTATCCTTATTAAAACTTGTTTCACCCCTATTTTCTTGTCCTTATACTCCCTTTAATGAGTACTTTATATTGATGTCAATAAGATTGTTGATTAGACCTTTTGATATCCTTTAAATGTGTAAAGGTGCATGCAAATCCATTTGATCAATTAGTATGTGAAATGGTCCACAAGGATGTTTTCTTAACTTTTTTGATGTAATAGCTGAACCAAAAATGATACTTTCATAACTTGAATACAAATAAAAATTGGAATTCTTTGAAAAAAGAACTAGAACTATCGATACATCAGCAAATATAAGCATGAAATACTGATTTACAAACTATATACTTAAAAGGCTTCATACTAGATCTATAAGAAAAATGGCATAGCAAGTCGATCCTACCAAATCTTTTGTAGAGCACAAACCATTACAAGTACTTTTCCTGTGCTTGTATAATTGTTTTCAGCTACAAACAACTTCCTACTTGCAAAGTGGACTGGATGGTCCACTTACCCTTCCCATCTTGAGCATCAAATGTTGAGCTAAACACATCAAAATCCACATATGATGCTTACTCTAGTCTAGGAATTGAAAGAGTTCTGCATTGGCTAACTTCTCCTCTAAGAGAGGAGATGCTTCCCCTTAACAGTTTGTCCACTTAAACAATACACCTGTATACAATAGTTCTATAAGCTCTAGTATTTGTCAATATAACTTAACAAGTTTTAATTGTAATCTGCATGGTTTAAAAATGTGTATACTTCTGTTGTATTCAGAAGACAATTATTGGAATCAACTTTATGTGCTTTTGAATCGACATTACAGGTCACAATTGATAATCAACTAACATGCCTTTAAACTTTTTTTCAAATAGAAAAACTCAGAAACTGTTCTAAAGAATGTAATGAAAAAGCACTTCAAGTTAAGACATAGATATAGCTGTTAAAATTTTCCAAACATCCAATGAATGCTTGTGTGATCATTTACTGTCTTCTCATTTATGCAGTTTTGAATGAAATCTTTGAATGCTTTAACCACCATCTGAGAGAGCCCAATTTATGCATTCTTGAGTCCAAATCTTATACACAAACAACCCCCATTCTATAATAATGAAAATGGTTTCAATCCCTCCTCTGAGGTTGTGTTATAAGAAGTATAAAAACCATGGAACTGTGTATATCACTGTTGGGTATTTAATTTCTATTAGTTTCTTTTTAAATTTCTGTTATCTCTTAGTTGTATTCATTTTTTTATTAATATTTCGAATTACATTTTATTCATTGTTTTACATCTTGAATCCTTTAACATCTTAATATGAATAAATATGATTTCAAACACTAATACAAAAATACAAACAAAAGACACAACAAAAAGCAATATAGATTATAGAAAACTGATAATTTAATTTCTATTATGCTTATTACAATGAAAGAACTGTTTTGAATCACATTTTATTCATTGTTTTATTTCTTGAATTCTCTACCATCTTAATAATAAATAAGTATGATTTCAAACACTAATACAAAGATACAAACAAAAGACACAACAAAAAGCAATATAAATTATGGAAAACTGATATTTTAACTTCTATTATGCTTAGTACAATGAAAGAACTGTTGAATAATTTGGAGTTATCAAAAACTACAGACACATTAAAATGAAAACGATGTATCTTTTCATTGAAAATAAATGCTCACAGGCTCTATCAAATTTGTGAGTATGATATGCCACAGATTGTGTAAGGCCAATTGGGAACAGGGGCTCAACTTTTTAATGTGGGCTTGACAGTGACAAAAATGGGCAGTAAATGAGACGTCAGAAATGATGACAAGAAATCAATGGGAGTTGCAGTGTGGGGCATGTGAAACTTATGGACACAAGTCGTCAGAAAACCACATGCATTTTATGAGCATCTGTTTTTTTATCTCTTGTATAAAATGGTTGTATTAACTTTTACATGTACCTATATATCGTTGGCCCATATTTTTATATATACTATGGACGTCATTTTCTTTTTCTTTTATATATGTTTTTAGTTTATTATTTTTATAAATTTATTTTGTAATCAATTTTTAATTTAATTTATTATATTAATTATTTATATTATATTAATTATTTATATATTTTTAGTTTATATATTTAAATTAAGTTATATAAATTAAATTTTATATAAAAAATAATATAAAAAAGTTATCTCAACAATTAATTTTAACATTATTCATAAGAATTTATAAGTTTTATAACATAATGTGAAATTCTTATTTGCATAATAAAATTATCTCCTCCTTAATATAAAATTGAAGGTTTGAATATGTTAAGATTATAGATAAATGCCTTAATTCATGTACATAAATTTTTAATAAGATATATTCATATCATGTACTATAAAATAAAGGTTTAGATAAAATAATATAAGAAAATCATTTCAAGAAGATAGTAAACACCATATACAATACATTTGGGAGTAGATATATAAAAATGCTAAAAGAAGAATATTATTAGTTAAAAATGAAGAAGGTTGATGAATTTTGTTTGAAGTTTTATATAATATGAACATCTGACAAGTTTACTAAATTTAAATGATATATAAAGAACAATTTTGTAAATTTAATTTTCTTTCACAACTATATTAATAAAGCTTATCTTCCCTTTCTTTAAAATTGTCTTATATCTATTCTTCAACAATTTAATGGATTCTTTATTTATAATTTGAATATATATAATACACACTACAATAATGATTTTATTATATATTAATTTCCTTCAAAGAACTTGCATTAGATGATGATACATTCTTAAAATTGTTTATCACAATAGTAAATGTACATATTTGGAAGAATAATAAATGAATATTATAGATTTTTACTATTATAGAAAATAATATAATGCTACTTTTATATTAAAAAATATAATTAAAAATTATTTTGTCATACCATATTATAATAAAATTATCTTCTTCAATATTTCATAGAGATATTATAATAGTGTGTGAAATTCTTCTAGAGATATTTTCATTAATTTTAACACACCCATTTGTAAATTTTAGCAATATATAAAAAGTAAATTTTATTTACTTTTTTAAAAAATATATCTTTCATTTGACACACCCATTTGTAAATTTTAGAGATATTATTATATATCTTATTAACTTATATTTAATAGTGGCTTAACTTATATATCTTATTAACTTAACAAAAGCCATTTTTTGACATTGACAAAAAAAAATTAAAAGAGGATGGAGCAGTCTGTTGGTTGTTCGCTGGTCGCTAGTGCTTCACTGTCTGCTGGTGTGGCACTGATTGATTCGACTACCTGGTTTTTTCTCATGTTGGAGGCTTTCCTGGGAAGTTGCAGGCCTCGAAGGTTGCTAGAGATTCTAGGGTTTCACTGGTTGTTGGTGATGCGTCGTCTGCTATGGCATCGCCAGTTGCTGGTGCTAGGGTTTTGCCTTATGCTGGAGGTCAGACATGGGCAGGGAAATTGCAGGTGTTGCTGGATGCAGGAAACTCTAAGGTTTCACCTATTGTTTCTCTTGTTATTGGTGCTTCGTCGTATGTTGGGGCGTCGTCGGTTGCTAGTGCTAGGGTTTTGCCTTCTGGTAGAGGTCAGCCATCGGCGGGAAATTGTAGGTGTCGCTGGATGCAGGAAACTCTAAGGTTTCGCTTGCTATTTCTCCAGTGTGTGAGGGTGGGGTGAAGGGCCTCGAGTGGTCTTTGTTGAGCCCTCTGCTTCTTCTAGGGATGTTGCGCTGTTGAATCTGGGGGCTGCTCGTGGGCCTGTCCCTGTCTCTTTTCCTTTATCCATTGTGGTGGACTCGGATGTTGAGGAGGATATGGATCACAACATCTCCATTTTCTCGGATCATGCCTTGATTTGCAAGTTTAGGGGTTTTTGGCCCAGCTTGTCGCAGCTTCGTAAATGGATCTCTCATCATTGGGAGCCTATCCTTGAGGATACGATGCATATCTACCCCTTGGCTAAGGGGTATTTTATTGTGAAATTTGAATATTCCTCGGATAGGAATAAAATATTGTGCAATCATTTCTATAGCTAGGAGGATCGATTTATGCTCATGGTTAAACCTTGGCATATTGATTTTAACCCCATCTCAAATTTCTTCACTCGATTCCCCATTTGGGTTCATCTTCCTTACTTACCTCTGTATCTCTGGATCAATTCTCTTTATGAGGAGATTGGTAATGCTCTTAGGGAATTTCTGCTAGTAGATAGTGCATCTTCTAATATGTACCACTCTACATATGCTCGCATTCTTATTGATATTGATCCTTCTAAGGGTCTTCCCACAGAGATAGTGATCAACTCCTCCAAAAGAAGCTAGACGCAGACCTTGGATTATAAAGGGTTTCCCTTCAGATATCATAGATGCTCTAATACTAGGTATTTGGTTGCTCAGTGTGGTGTGGGTAAAAAGAAATATGATGCGTCATGGTGGAAGGGTGCCTTGGCTCATCACTATTTGGTGGAGAAGAAACTTGTTTCACAGAAAAACTTCTCCCAAGTGGCAGTGCAGGGCCTCCCTCCCTCTTTTGTTGGTCAGGATTATGCTCCTGGGAGTCTACTGGTAGCTGGTGCTTCGACTAGGGCTTTGGCTCTCACTGGAGATCTTTCTGGGAATTTGATGGCACCGTTGGTTGTTGGTGATGCTATTGTTGGTATGTCGATGGCTGTTGGTGCGTCGCTGGTTGCTGCGGCTAAGGTTTTGTCTCCTACTGGAGCTTTTTCTGGGAAGTTGCAGGCTTCGAAGGTTGTTGGAGTTTCTAGGGTTTTGCCAGTTGTTGAATCTAGGTTGTCTGTTGAGCTGTCGTTGGTTGCTTTGGCTAGGATTTCATCTTCTGCTGGAGGTTTGCTGTCAGTATGGAATTTGCAGGTCTCACAGGATGATGGAGATTGTCATCCTATATATCCGGTTGTTTTTGGTTTGGTTGGGGAGGCAGCGCTTTTGTCTTCTCATGGTGGTATGGAGGTCGTGGCTCCTGTTCAATCATCTGGTTCTGTGGCTACCTCTGTTGGTAGCCAGGATTGCTATGGCTCGGTTGATGATACTCTGATTTGGCAAGTTGAGGCGGCTAGAATTGAAGAGGGTTGGATCGCTGTCAAAGGAAAAAAAATTAAGAAGGTCTCCTCTTTGTTTGATATGCCTCTTCGTTCCCATCATAAGGGTGCTCCAGGAAAATCCTAGTGTTAGATTTCTTTTTAATTTTGGGTTGCATGATGGTTGTTTCATGCTTGAATCATCCAGGTTGTGGGAGCCTGTTGTAAAACCCTCTCTTTGGTCTTGACCTGTTTCGTTTAGTGGGCTTTTGTTGAATATCTTTAGTGACCATAATGTATAGGGTTTCGGGGCCCCTTCAAAACCTGCTTTTACCTTTATCAAAAAAAAGTGTCATAACACGCCCATTTGTAAATTTTACTCATTGTAATTTTAAAATAGGTATTTTAAAATTAGTTTAAAAGTGTTAATTAATTTTAACACACCCATTTGTAAATTTTAACATCATTTTATATTGTTTTTATATAATATAAAATTTATATATCTTAATTAAATATATAAACTTAAAATAAACAATATAAATAATCAATATAATATAAAAATATATATATTATAAAAAAATTATAATATAAATAATTAAGTTAAACATAATTAAATTGATTAGAAATAATAAACTAAAAATATAATTCTGTCATAGCGTTCTGAGCTATCAGAAAGGACGGGCAGCAAATGGGGTACTGGCCGGGATGCCATTTAGCCAGTGCCTTGACTGTTAGTGCAGAGAGGAAAACTTCATTTAGCATAGTTAAACAGTTCTCTCTGCTGGTCTTTGAAGATGGGAGATAAGGAGAAACAAGACTCCGACTGGCTTGTTGACGTTGAAAAAAGTTTGGAGGAAGAAATCAGACCAGAAAAATCTCACTGTGGTCTAATTCATACCGTTCCAAAATCTCTCTTGTCTAAGCACAATAAGGTTTTCTATTATCCTCAGTTCATCTGCTTCGGCCCTTACCATTTCCGGGAAAAACTAGATGTACAGGATGAAGATATGGAACTGCTTAAGTCAGATGTAGCAAGGAAAATGGACGTTAGAATCAGGAGAAATGGTGCTTTAACAATGACTGATGGTTTAAAATCAATTGTGGAACATTTCAAATCGGAAAAGATTCAGAAATTGATAGAGGAAAGCTATGCTACAGAGATTAAACTGAGCAGGCAAGATGTGTGTGCGTGGATGATTGTGAGGGATTCCTGTTTTGTTTTAGAAGTCCTCCACAGGTTCGGAGAAGATGATCAAGATGGAGGGTCGGCTTTCATCGATAGCATTCTCAGCAGGAAACGGCATCATCCTCTGCTGAAAGAAATTGTGAAAGACATGCTCAAGATGGAAAATCAACTACCATTCTGGGCATTGGAGAAAATCAGGGGATTTATTTTTGGGCCAATTGAGGGTATCTGGTTTGAGTCGGCGCTAAAAAAATTATCACCCATCAAAGTACCACATGAGGGTAAAAGCAAGTACAAGAGAGAATCTCATATCTTGCAATTGCTTCATGACTATATTGTTGACAGGCAAATCCCCAACTCCTCCTCCCTCAACTCAGCTTGCTGTGGGATTAAAAAATTGAACTTTCACACAACTATGGCCAAAAGCTCCCCTAAAAAATGGCTACTTGCAGTAACTTTCCTTCCTGTTTTTGTCGTGTTTTCTTATTGGGGATCATATTTGTCATTTTGCACTATATTAAGAACCACATCTTTGACATTCTGTACTCTATTATGAACTGCCTATCTCCTGGAGAAGAGGAGACAGAAGAACACGTTCCATCTATTGAGGAACTAAGAAGGGGAGGAATGAAATTCAAGAAACTGAAGGGTGGAATTAGTCAAATCAAGTTCGAGAAGAAGACTTCCACACTGTATTTGCCTCAGTTCAAAGTAGATGACAGATCGGAAGTGATACTCAGGAACCTGATTGCCTTGGAAATCCGCTCCCGAGAAGAACAGAAACCCATTACAAGGTATGCCATTCTAATGAACGACTTGGTTGACACCAGTGGGGATGTGGGTTTGTTGAGACGTGAGGACATCATCACCGGCAAGCTTGGAAATGACGCAGAGATCGCTAAACTTTGGAATTCTATGGTGACGCCCACAGAAATGCCCAGGTACGAATCTATCGATAAAGCTGCTACATCTATAAATCGTTACCACAAAAAGTGGCAGAAACGTCTGTCTTTTCTAAGACATCGTCGTCTATGGGGTGACTTCATTGGGCTGCTGTTAGAGTTTATCACGACTTACGGTTCCAGGCCATGGTGGCTTTTCTCTGCTTTGATCGTACTTGCAGTTTTAGTGTTAACAGCTGTTCAAGTAATTTGCCTGTTCAAATCTTGCCAAGTAATTTGATTCTATCTATGCTAAGTAGTAACAGCAGCTCTAGCAATCTAGAATTCTTAAATTTTAAGATAGTTGTAGGGAGAAATGTCTACATTTTATTTTTATATCTATGTTTTAAGTTATTCTATAGAAATGTAATCATTTTCTGATTCTAATATAAATGCTTATATTTTTGTAAGTAGTAATTATTACTTCTCATTAAGTATTATATGACACTTTCAACAGGTCTGGCAATCTAGAGCTCTTAAATTTTAAGATAGTTGTAGAGAAGAAACATCTACATTTAAATTTTATATCTATATTTTAAGTTATTTTATAGAAATGTAATCATTTTTTATTCTAATATAAATATTAATGTTTTGGGTACACTCACTATTTCTATAAACATCTTATTTTGTTATAATAAATTATCATCTAAAAACATACCTGATTTAGTTTACAACATCTTGCAAATATTGAATTGGACTAAGATCATAAATCTCTTATTTTGTTATATTAAATGATCCATCTCAAAACACATTTGACCAAAGCTCATGTTGTAGACTCCTAGATGATGTTCAGTTGAAATCTTCTACAATTTCAATGAAAAAAATTATATTATATTTAATCAATCCATAAACTAGAATAAAAATTTATGGATTGATTAAATATAAAGCACGGGCTAGGGCACGAGACCAGTAGAATGAGGTCATTTCAGAGAGCATTCATGATCAAATAAAATGCAATGCATTTGAAATTTGCAGTCGAATATGATGCTAGATGCTCGAAAGATGAAGAAATCACATACCTTCTCTCGCGCTCAGCTTTTGCTCTTTTTCTCCCGCTCCTTCTCTATCCAATCGAAATAAAAATGATGAGGCCGTTTCACTTTTATTTTTCATAGCCAAATATTCCTTGTACCACAAGAAGAACATGCCATTGGTTCAATTTTGTAAATTTGTTTTTTGTGTAATTAGTAATTGGTAGATTAAATGCAGATAACACCTTTATCAGTTTCATTAGCATGTTATTATCATATTAGATAAAGTATGTTTAAGAATCATTGGGACTGGTCCTTTTGCGTGTATTAAAAATAATAGAATTTTCAACATATTATTATCATTCTATTTCTTTGTTCTAAACATGCTATTGGTTCAGTTTTGTAGATTTGTTTTTTGTGTTAAATGCATTTTTCGTGAGGAGGGGTCTTCTTCTGAGGAGATTAATGAAGATCGTGCACCTCAAAAACCAATTCATAAGGTACCAATCATGTTTCCTATTCGCTTATATTTTTGGATTGGTAAATCTCCTTATAAGTTTCATGTCCTTTCTTTTGATTACTATGGATGAGATATATATCTTACATTTAACATTCAACTTCTTTACATTTTAGAACATGTAGTGTGTTTTTTGAGGACTTTACCAAATCAACTTTTAACATAAACCGAAAACATCAAACTGATATCTTGCCCTTTCAACTTGACAGAATATTTGCATTTGACCAATAACTGCAAGCAACTAAATGATAAATCCACATAACTATATCTTTGTAAAATACCTGGAACATCAAAAAGATGGCTAAGTGGCTGCCACCATGATTTTTATCTACTGAATATGGGGAAAAAAAGCACCAAAAAGTATTGAATAGAAAACATGATTGGTCATTTCAGAGAGCATTCATGATCAAATAAAATGCAATGCCTTCTCTCGCGCTCGATCAGCTTTCACCCGCTCGTTTTCTTCCACTCCTTTTCTCTACAATCGAAATAAAAATGATTTGGTCGTTTCAAAATAGTGAATTGATATCCTTGAGCACAAGCACAAATAACATCAACTATTTTGATCTGTGGGTACCCTAATGTTGGCAAGAGTTCTTTTATTAATAAGATTACTCTACAAGCTTGAAGAAGCGGTATACTTTGGCAAATGAAGAGTGGAAAAATGATGATATTCCTGAGATCATGGATGGACACAATGTTGTAGACAGAATGGGAAGACATCTTTCTAGCCTGGCCCTAGATCCTTCGACAATTGGGGTAGGATCCAGACCCAGGCTAAAAAGATGTCTTCCTTTCTGTTGTGGAATATAGGCTCTGTTGTTGCAACAATGAAAGACTGCTTAAAGATGTCTTCCTTTCTCTTGAAACAAAGAGACGCTCAATAATTTAAGGTCTTAGTCTACGAAGATGCTGAAAAAATGACAGGAATTAATGATGGAGAGTTTTTAGATTCTGAGAAGACATATATGGAGTGGAGGCCAGATTGAGTACCAGTGCAGAGATGATGATTCAGTAACCTATATCTATAAAACCTTCACAATTATCCCTTCTTTGGCCTCCACTCATTCCTCTTCTCAAAAATGGTTATCTAGAAACTTTGGATACTGTTTCTCATCCATGCATGAAATGTGCTAGTGATCGTATAAAATTACTTTAGGCCTCTAGTATTGATGAGATGTACAAGTGTAAAATGTTTTTGCAAGATTGGGATCAATTTGTACAGTGTACATAAATGCAAGGCGGTGATTATTCTCGACGATCGACAGGTATAAGTCTTCTAGGCATTACCCATTAGCTAGGACTAAAGATAACACAACTCAAGAGACCATCATAGGTTGTCTCTTTCTTTGGTCTATATTATTGACAGAATGTTTTACCTTTCATTAGCTCATCAAATCCAAGGATTTGAAAGAATTTAATAGAATATTTTCATGACAATGTATATTATTTAAGTTGACGTTGCATGAATTTATCTACTTCACGTACTTGTAGACTATGAGGACTGTGATAAAGAAGCATCTCCTCTCATGGCCATTCTTTTTTATCACCGTCCTCATAGTCTACAAGTGCGCAAAGTAGATAAATTCGTACAACGTCAACTTAAATAATATATGTTGTCATGAAAATATTCTATTAAATTCTTTCAAATCCTCGGATTTGATGAGCTAATGAAAGGTAAAACATTCTGTCAATAATATAGACCGAAGAAAGAGACAACCTATGATGGTCTCTTGAGCTGTGTTATCTTTAATGTGCATATCCGTCAATTTTTTGACACTTTATAATTAATTCCAATGGAAGTGCTATACATCCGACATCACTTCCCTTCGGAATATAGGCCAACATGTCACCTATCCGACAAATAAAATGTTAGAGAAAAATACTTTACGATAATTCTTGCGACAGTAATGCTATACCTCTGACAGGGAAACCTGTCGGAGATATACTAACCTACCGTCACTCTTCTGACATTTCAAATGTTGCAGATATGCAATTTTTGACAAGCAGTTTCGATAGTAATGCTATGTCACCGACGAGTTTACCTGTCGGAAGTTGGTGGCAGATCTATCGCTATTCCAATAGTTCTAATGTCGGAAAGGATATCTTTTCGATAGTTAGGTCCGACAACAATTGTATCTTTCGGATAGGTCTTTGTGTCAAAATTCTGATAGATGGACCGTAGGAAATGCCAAAACAAAGTTGTTATCATGTGCAAGTTTCCAATGTAATGGGGTGTTGGTAAACTAACGGAGGTCTCTTCCGTTGCAATTTCCAATACAAAAATGATGACGGACATAATTGTCAAAATGTCGACAAATGAGCGTTGCAAATCTAACAAATGGCCGTCAGAATTTGACGTCAAATGTACTAGTGCCTATATGATGATTTATGAAAAACTTAATCTCATTAGTACATAAAATATAAGTTTTATATTATTTACTAATTTTTATCTATGTCGATTCTTATGGGAGCAAAATTGAACTAAAAAAGAATGATTTTATATGCAAAAGTTGTGATTAAATTACAAGTTCCAAAATTAAGGATTGACTTCAAATTATTATAATTAATTTTGGTCTATAATCTAATAAAATTACCTTATCCATATTGTAGGTCTCTGAATTACCTTTCCAATGCTTATAAAAAATCAAAATTTTGATAAGAAACACAAAATTTACCCCCATTTTACTAAAATGTACATTTTTAAATTTTTTTCAAAATAGATATCCGATTTGGATAAGATATCTGATATTAATGGATATCCTATTTAGTTTGGTATTACCAAACCAAATTAAAATTTTGTTCGATCCATACAAAAAGTCAAAGTGGATTTTGGTGTGTTTGGCAAGATAAAAAAATACATTTTTTTTCCATTGCCACTTTTTGGCCCCCGTGGTCCTGCACATACCAATGAAATAATAAATGTCTAATGAATAAACCAATGCAAATACCAAAACAATTTATAAACTAATCATATTCAAGAATTAAATTTGAATGTGATGCACAAATAAGTTAGAATAATTGGAAGTGTAAGCTAAATCAAGTTCACCAAAATGTAATATGAAAAAAGTGACCTTAGAAGAGCCAATACATTAACCTAACTCAATCCTTCTTCCATACAACATTAGATATGTGAGTGGGATTGGCTTGTTGTCCATAAAGAAGTCTACTATGTTTGTCTATATCACTATCTCAATCACAATCCTTTGGATCTGCACCTACACGCATGATAGAGGGAAAATATTTTGATGTATAGGTGCTTGCTTAAGTAAAATATCATGTTAATGTTCCCACCTCTACAACAACAATGAACGATGATAAAAATTGTCATGTGCTCCCTTACGAGCACAGGAAAATAAATATTGCATAAATTGAAATTATTACCTTAGTCATGAAATTATTGCTTGAATCCCATGTAAGGTGATGTTGATGCTCTCATAAAATCATACAAAAGGTTAGTAGCACATGAAACTAATAATGAATCATAATAAATAATTGATACTCGATAATAGATTGTTGTGTGTTTGATAATGGTTTTAGACTTCTTCTGTTGAATTCTCTTAAGTTCTTAGGATTAGATAGGGAGAGATTCTTAAAAGGTGTTGTGAATGTGAAAGAGATTTTCTTTTTTATGCAACTAACACCTTTTCACAAGCAATCTTTTGAGAGAGACCAACATAAGATTATATTTGTTAAGGGCATGACACTTACATCCAAACTTTTGAATTTGCGGCCAAATTGGGAGGCACTAATGTTGGGTGCTAGTATTCTAACCTTTTATCAGTTCAAGGGAGCAAATTGAGAGGATACTAATGCCTACCTATAGTGTCCAACCCGATTTCATAGTTCAAAAGGCCAAGGAATGTAGGATGTTAAAGTTTGTCAAGCTAATCGGAAGATATGTACATTTTTATTTGATTAATCATAAGAGTTAAAATGAGTGCTAAATATCATGTGAAATTATAAGTACACAATTTACAATGCTACAATGTTTAATACTATTCTTATTAGTAAAAAATATCACTATGTGTGTTCTTAATATTTCTCTTTTAACCTTTATTATTAAAAATAAAAAAGATAATTTTAAAAAATATCTCTTAACACTAATATTATTGTTCTAAAATATCTTGAAATTTTAAATAGAGGAGTTTCAAGTCACTTATTAAAATTCAACTTATTCATTTAATATATGTTTATTTAAGAACCACTTAAAACTTGTTTCACCCCTATTTTCCTATCCTTATTAAAACTTGTTTCACCCCTATTTTCTTATCCTTATACTCTCTTGAATGAGTACTTTATATTGATGTTAACAAGATTGTTGATTAGACCTTTTGATATCCTTTAAATGTGTAAAAGTGCATGCCATCCATTTGATCATGTTAAATGGTCCACAATGATGTTTTCTTAACTTTTTTGATGTAATAGCTGGACCAAAAATGATGCTTCCTAACTTGAATACAAATAAAAATTAGAATTCTTCAAAAAGAACTATCAATACATCAGCAAATATGAACATGAAATACTGATTTACAAAGTTCTATATACTTAGAAGGCTTCGTACTAGATCTATAAGAAAAATGACGTACCAAGTCAATCCTACCAAAACTTTTGTAGAGCACAAACCATTACAAGTACTTTTCCTGTGCTTGTATAAGTGTTTTCAGCTACAAACAACTTCCTACTTGCGAAGTGGACTGGATGGTCCACTTACCCTTCCCATCTTGAGCATCAAATGTTGAGCTAAACACATCAAAATCCACATATGATGCTTACTCTAGTCTGGGAATTGAAAGAGTAGTGCATTGGCTAACTTCTCCTCTAAGTGAGGAGATGCTTCCCCTTAACAGTTTGTCCACTTAAACAATACACCTGTATACAATAGTTCTATAAGCTCTAGTATTTGTCAATATAGCTTAACAAGTTTTTATTGTAATCTGCATGGTATAAAAATGTGTATACTTCTGTTGTATTCAGAAGACTATTTTGGAATCAACTTTATGTGTTTTTGAATCGACATTACAGGTCACAATTGATAATCAACTAACATGCCTTTTAAAGTTTTTTTCAAATAGAAAAACTCAGAAACTGTTCTAAAGAATGTCATGAAAAAGCACTTCAAGTTAATACATAGATATAGCTGTTGAGATTTTCCAAACCTCCAATGCATGCTTGTGTGATCATTTACTCATTTACTGTCTTCTCATTTATGCATACCTGCAAAAGGTTCTGAATGAAATCTTTGAATGCTTCAACCACCATCTGAGAGAACCCAATTTATGCATTCTTGAGTCAAAATCTTGAGAACCCCCATTCTATAATAATGAAAGTGGTTTCAATCTCTCCTCTGAATTGGTGTTATAAGAAGTATAAAAACCATGGAACTGTGTATATCACTCTTTTATCTGTTGATATTTAATTTCTGTTAGTTTCTTTTTAAACTTCTATTATCTTGTTGTATCCGTTTTTTTATGAATATTTGAAATCACATTTTATTCATTGTTTCACTTCTTGAATTCTCTAACATCTTAATAATGAATAAGTATGATTTCAAATGCTAATACAAGAATACAAACAAAAGACACAACAAAAAGCAATATAGATCATGGAAAATTTCTTCTTAAACTTCTGTTATCTTATTGCTGTATTTATTTTTTATCAATATTTTGAATCACATTTTACTCATTGTTTTACTTCGAATTCTCTAACATCTTAATAATGAATAAGCATGATTTCAAACACTAATACAGAAACACAAACAAAAGACACAACAAAAAGCAATATAGGTTATGGAAAACTGATATTTTAACTTCTATCATGCTTAGTACAATGAAAGAACTGTTGAATAATTTGGAGTTATCAAAAACTACAAAGACATTAAAAAGAAAACGATGTATCTTTCCATTGAAAACAAATGGTCACAGGGTCTATCAAATTTGTGAGTATCAGATTTTGTAAGGCCAACTGGGAACATAAATTGATGGGGGTCAGCTTTTTAATGTGGGCTTGACTGTGACAAAAATGGGCAGTAAATGAGACGTCAGAAATGATGACAAGAAATCTATGAGAGTTGCAGTGTGGGGCATGTGAAATTTATGGACACAAGTCGTCAGAAAACCACATGCATTTTATGAGCACCTGTTTTTTATCTGTTGCATAAGATGGTGGTGGGTATTAACTTTTCCATGTATATATCGTGCCATTTTAATTGAGACTGTCAAAACATTTTTATAGCATACGAATGACAATCACGTGTTAATGCGTACATGGGAGCCTGTGGTTCAATGTTTTCTCTCTCTTACTTTTCCCAAACATTGTTTTCCCGCTCTTACCAGTCGTACAGTGGAACATAAATATCTCATCACTTTGGAATATTCTATTCTTTTCTTTGGAAAGGTTTATATGCTAGGGGAGCATGATCATAGAGCAATAGTATTTTGTACATATGTTTGAGGAGAGAAGGATTGAGGGTATCTATTTTATTCGATTTTTATGAGAGGTATGATGTTGATCTTGTTTTTTATGGTGTTTATAGATTGATGATATCTATTTTATTAAATTTATATGAGGCATGATGTCGACCTTATTTTAGATGGTGTTTACAGATTGAGGGTATCAATTTTATTAGAATTATATAGGCATGGCGGCACGAGGTCGATTTTATTTTAGATGGTGTTTATAGTCTTACACTTGAGAAGGTACGGTATCAATCTTATTGTGTATGGTATTTGGGATCTCGTACTTGATCAGATTGGATTTGACGAGCTGTTTAAAACTATTTAACTTCAATGCTAATCTAAGGATCTTTTGATTTTCTTCTCCAAAGGTTTTGACCTATGTTTGGAGAGCATGAGAGTGCAAGAGTCTATATTGTATTTACTTCTTTTTTTATTACTTGCAAAGAGATTAGGATTGAAAATATCTATTCTTTCATATTTACTTTAGACATGATATCAACCTCATCTCTATTACATTTATTTAAGTCATGATACCAGACATTATTTCATATGATGTTTAGAGTATTGCACTTGACAAGACTTGAATTATGTTGAGCTCGTTTAAAACTATTTAATTTTGATACTAACCCAAGGGTCCTTTGATTTTCCTTTGGAAAGGCTTTGACCTATGTTTGGAGAGCATGACAAGGCAAGAGCCTATTTTGTATCTACTTGTGCAAATAGATCGGGATTGAAGATATCTATTCTATCAAAATTATTTAAGGGATGATATTGCCCTTAATTCATATGGTGTTTAGGGTATTGCACTTGATGTAGTGCCCACCCATAGTTTGCTTTTCAGTTTTATTGCCAAACTCTTTTAGGCCACTTTTATGTGTGTGTTGATTATTTCACTGATATTTGAATTTTTGATGTATAACTTTTCATTGAATTGATTTATTATGAGCTATTGGATAGTGTGTTATATCATATGTTTATATTTAGATGTGTATGGTTATTGTCTTATAAATTTAAATACATATGACGATGTATATGTTAAGGTTATTTTATGATGGTGATCTATATGGGTGAATGTTGAAAGTTGGGTACCAATTCTGTGGAAGTCCGCTTTGGAAAAAAATTGCAATAAGAATGAGTGCCCGATTTTTAGAAATTGGGCACCCATTTAGCAAGGATAACTTTAGTGGCGAATATTCGCCAATTGGCTAATTTTACTCATTAGGGACCCAAAATTTGGCTAAAAAAATTAGACTTTTAGGGTGGCCATGTCGCCAACACTTTATAAAAATCAGGTCCCATGCATAGGCCAATCGCCAATAGTTATATGGACTTCAACGATGATGTCGCCAATAGAATCTAATTTTTCCACAAAGTAAATTGAATATATTCGCCAATATGTGGTCAAAATTTAAGTTAGGGTACGGATTAAGTACATAGATTTGAGATGTCTCTATTCTGGAGGCTTTTCATGGGACTTTTTATCCTTTCAAATTTTGGCCCAAAATAAATTTGAATGTGGACACGTCTTTATTTCGAAGACTTTCTCTGGAACTTGGTGTCCTTTAAAAGTTTGGCCCGAAATAGGATATATGCCATTGATTTAACATCATCCAACGGTTATAAAAAATAGTTTTACTATATGTTAGATGATATAAAAGTAAATTATGACACCTATCCATTTAACAATAATGGTGAAATGATGGTTTCTAGGTATGTGTACTTCTAGCTGCGATTTTCTTCAACAATGAAAGATTTGCCATGATTTTATAGAATTTTCATACAATTGAAAAAAAATCGCCAGTTAAATTAATATATTTTCCTTTCAAATTAAAAAAATCGCCAACAATATTATTTTTCCCCACCCAAAATAATGTAGGATTCGCCAGGATTTTATAAATTTCTAGGGAGGGGGTTTCTTAAAGTTTTCCCTTCCATTTAGGTTCGGGAGCCCGATCCATATTCAAAAATCGGGCGCCCGTTTTGTAAAAATGAGGCGCCCGTTTTTAAAATCTTTTTTTTTTTTACCGATTTGTTTGTCATTTTCACTATCAAGATTGGGATCACGTTTAGCAGAGCTCGAGTGCCCGTTTCAGCTTCTCTTGTCAACCCCCTCTGCCATTTTTTTCATGTTCCAGGTATGTACTATTGTTTTTTATTATTTTTTTATGATTTTTGTCATTAAAAATTGTAGTTTCAAGTTATTTTTAATTAAAAAACGTAGTTTAATGTTGTTTTCAAAATTATTGTATAAATTTAATTATATTTTATGTTTCAATTAATTCTTTGTAATTTTAATTTACTTTGTAAATTAGCGTACCAAAGTAGAAAATTGTTAGAACTTTTAATTTAACCCTAGGTAGTAAAACAAAAACATAAACCTATACAAAATTAAATTACAAAACCCTAAGTAGAAAATCAAAACATAAATTTAGACATGTGTAAATAAAGTAATAAACCATAGACCTAGAAGAAAAAAAATTTACATAAACAAAATGATTTCTCTCTCTCTCTCTCTCTCTCTAAAAAAAATGTTAAAACATGTTCCTTGAATCAAAACCTTTCGAAACATAGAGTTTTAAAAACATCAAAAACCTTGTAATATTTTTTCAACCAAGTAGGTGTACATTCTTAAAAAAAAATATTTAATCATTTGTCTTGATTGTTTTTGTAACTAGTAAAATGTAAATAACTTATATGTTAATTTTTAATTTATTTATGACTCTCTCTCTCTCTCTCTATAAAAAATGTTAAAACATGTTCCTTGAATCAAAACCTTTTGAAACATAGAGTTTTAAAAACATCAAAAACCTTGTAATATTTTTTCAACCAAGTAGGTGTACATTCTTAAAAAAAACATTTAATCATTTGTCTTGATTGTTTTTGTAACCAATAAAATGTAAATAACTTATATGTTAATTTTTAATTTATTTATGACTCTCTCTCTCTCTCTCTCTCTCTTAAGTTTTAATTAAATTTAAGTCATTCTTTGTAAGGTAAAATGTAATTTACAGTATGTTAATTGTAAATTATCATGTTTTTATATGTACGCAGATTAAAAATATGGATAATTTTCATATTGATGAGTTTATAGGTCAGCATGCACCTCCACCTCCACCTCCACCTACAGAGTTGAGAGATAATATTAGGATAAATGTAGAGGCAATAATGAGAGATATAAATATTATTAGGAATGATCCCTATCCATCGACCCAACTACTACGCCTTGCGGATAGCATGCAAGGCATAGTAGATTCAGTACACACATTAGACTCTGAGATTGATAGTTTTCAGTCATGGAGGGAGAGTATGTGTGGATATTATGCTGACGGCCTCTCTTATAAAGAGGTTAATATTTTAAAATTTACAAAAAATAATATGACATGCTATTTTTGAACCCCAAAACGAGTGAGGAGATACTTGGCAAGAAGCCACGTATTTCTATTAGATGGTGTAGACACTCTAGTATAGTAGAGCATTTTTTAGAGTGGTGGTGGATGGTATTTGACCATCCACCACACGCTAACCATGAGGTCCCACTTTATTTTTTGAATAAATTATGGGCTGAATTTGAATTGGGTAGGAAACCCAATTATTTTGACATGAGAGTATTCTGGGGCGTTGGTTGGGGCATGACACAGGATAGGCCAGGGGCCAAAGTGAGTGATAGAACTAGAAATCATGTGCGCAATGAGCCCCTTGTTCCTCTTCCTTCTCCTTTAGTTCTTGCACCTGTCCATCATCGAGAAGTGTAGTCATCTCTTGGTTCTTTGAGTGCCCTTACGGGTAATTTGTTACAGCACTTGACCCAGGCGAGGGTTGTCCCCAGCATAGCACATGTTTGCACAAATTGTGGGGGTATATGTAGGGGTCCCCAATCTAACCTTGATGTTGTCCGTGGTGGATATGTTGATGATGATGGTGGTGCACATGGTGGATATGCTAATGATGATGATGGCGCACATGGTGATGTCAGAGATGATATCTCATCGTATGTTGATTTACTTAATGCAGACGATGATCATCCTGCACAAGTAAATTTAAATATAATTTATATAGTTTAATATTAAATTTCATATTTATACAATTATGAACCATAACATGTTGAATTTTTGGTGAACAGAGAAGGGTTGACCCTCCATCATTCATTTGTCATCATCATATGACATTGACACCTCGACATCTCGGTGCTCCATTCACGGTATGCACTTTGATCTTGATACATTTAAACTTTAATTGATAATGTGTTTGACATATTTTTGTGATTTTGTAGGGTCTCTCATGTACCATTGAGATTGGAAGTCCTTCATTCTCTTCCCCACCAGTCACCGAGAGTCAGCCGCATATACCTGTCTTATATTTTTTATTTATTAATTTTAAGTGTTTATATCTTACTAATTTATGTACAACTTTGATTCGCACTTATTTTTTGCAATTGTAGGCTTTTGGATTGTCTCATATTGCACAATCACATTTATATACTGACTCATCGATGATATTAGCTATGTGTCACACACAGGTAATGTACATATTTTTATTCCATAAATCTATAGTCAAGTTATATATACTTTATAATTTATGTATATGTACTATAAGTTTGATTCATGCTTTATATATGTTGTTCAGGTCGACACCACCATGAGTCTTGGCATGGCTACAGGATTAAGCCAAATGCAGCCATCGACACTATCCTTTGAGGTCATGATTAAAAGTAATTTTTCAATGTACATTGTGTATCTAGATCTTTTACACTTAATTATTAAAAATTTGTACTTGAAATGTTTTTACAGGACTTGGCTTCATCCACTTTTGATGTAGCTGAGGGAGGACCTTCATGTCCCACTGAGGGTACTCAAGACCAGACACAACAGGATGAGGGTACTCAAGACTGGATAGAGCATGTTGATGCATCACAATCCTCTTCATGTGGAGTGAAGAGGACTGCAGATCAGCTAGATGAGTAGAACTTTAGATTATGATGACTATTTGGACTTGTGTTATGATGATGATGATTATTTGGACTTGTGTTATGATGACTACTTGTCATATTATTTAGATTATGATGATGATTATTTGGACTTGTCATAGTAGTTTTACTTATTGTTAGAGTAGGACTTGCATTACATACTAGTCCACTTGTTATCATATATTGTACTTCAACTTGTTTTTAAGAGTTGGACTTTGTTTTGTGATTGTATATATCATGAGTTGATATGATGGACATTATGATACATGTAAATTATTTCAAGACTTGTTATGTTATTTATCATATTCATGGACTTCTAATCCTATTTCATGATTTTTTCAAATAGTGGTTTGAATGTAGATATATATGAGCTTATGGAAAAGAAATCATTTTTAATATCAATTGTAATTAAATTTATCAATATCCTAAAAAAACCATCTATCTAACAATGATATCTATTAATTCATGTGTAATTGAGAAGAACAATATCTAGATACATTAAAAGTAATATAAACACTTTGATTAACTATAAAAATACCATCTATATCTAACAATGAGATTTATTAATACATGTAATTGACAAGAACAATATGGATGTTACAAACTTAATATTGACTTTTATAATTAACTATTAAAAAACATCTATAGATAGTTCAATGAGATCTAGATTCATTCATGTAATTGACAAGAACAATATCGATGTTGCAAGTAATTTATTGAGTTTGATTAACTATTAAAAACCATCTATCTAACAATGAGATCTATTAATTTGAACAATGAATTTATGGATGCACAAATAAATCTATCATAATCTATTAAGTGAACATAATCTGACCAATGTGCATAGTTTAATATTTAGAACAAAATTAGGTGAATACAAAGTTATGAATGTAACTTAAATATTTAAAACAAAATTTGATGAATAAAAGTGAGTTCATGAACTTAAATTACAAAACCAAAATTGGATGAATACAAGAGTGCATTGTACTGCATAAATAGTTCATGTCTATGTTCTTCCAGACATCCTGCATCATAAAAATAAATAGGTTGAAACATGTTACAATTTATACAAGTTCATTTAAAGTCAATTTTAATTTATTTCAAATATATATCTCTAAATTATAAATTATGACACTTCAAAGAAGACATAGATATTTATATATATAGAAAAACATATTAAAATATGACAAATTGAACAAAAACTTATATGTATAAATTTTATTCAACCTAATGTACCATCAGCATCCTCTCTTTTCTGCAATGCGTCTATGATTGCCTCATGATCTTCCATTGAAAGTGTCCATAATATTTTATTATCAAGTCTCCCTTTGTATCTTTCCAATTTGATATTTGTTGCCACTACCAAATGGGAATGGTGCATAATCTTCTTTTCTGATTGGTAGTCTTCAAAATTTGGTAAACCATTCCTTCTTGTTAGGTTATATTTGTGTAGCCATGTACCAACTACCACAACAGACCCAATTGGATACTAAAAATCATCATCATCTACTTGATGATATATCAACTTTTTCTTAGGTTATCCACATCAAGCTAACCAATACTTTGTTTTCTCTTCATTATCCTCAGGTGCAACAACAACATAAACATGTCCTGCAAAACAAAATTAAGTACATGCACAAATAAAACTTGTTTAAAGGTTTATAATTCAAATATATAATCATAAATTATATGACATACACATGTAACTAATATAATTTAAAGTTTTACAATAAATTAAATAAAATTGCCAAGTTGTATAAGGTCTGAAACACAATCATAATCTTCTGATGCAAAGGCATGATCCAGGTCTTCATTTATTATATCATCTTCATCTTGTGTCTCACTAGGTGTTAAGGATTTTTGTTGTCATTTTTCAACCCATTCTATATTCTCGCATTCTTCCCATTCACCTGCAACACAAAATTGACAAAAACATGCAAGCTCTCTAGTCCATATAGTCCAAGTGTTACAATTAGAACTCCTAAATGAATGTCATTTAGCCGATCCGCTGATTGTATTACAATCATATTTTGAAAGGATATTCTTCTCTTCAACTAGCTAGAAAAAAATGTCTGATTGTAGAGTTCTGACTTGATCCTACAGACAAACTTGTTTTACACCATTCAACAATTGCACGTACATCTTTAAATTTTGATTTTCCCCAAATTTGAGTTGCTCTCTACAAAGGGCTCTCTTAACACATGCACCGGCACCATCATGTTCTCCCTTCTAGTGTCCAGCTTCAAAAAAATCTAGATATGTTGGATATTTATTTTCTTATGCGTCCTACTCAACCAATAAAACATTCTAGCATTCTTGAATTGCCCTATGCAATTATCTAACCATATTAGATGTTGTGTTATATGAATTTCTCTCTCCCTTAAATTTTCATAAAAGGTCTTAAAGCAATACTAGACAAAATCTGATGAGTGTAACTTACTATCACTCATATACAAATGGTACTCTCTCAATATTTTCCTATCCTCTTATGTACTATCAGGTGCATGCCTATAGACAATATGAACAAAAATTGTTACTTGCACTAAATTATAATATTGTGGTTGGATCTCATCTTGTGGTGCAAGCGTGTAGTTCTCTGTAAAGTCAATGACTAAAAGTATACTACCAATTGGACATGTATTCTTGCATATGTGAAATTGTCCATCTAGAGTTTTGAGAGTGTTTCACATATTTAGGTACGACCTTACTCTTGAATTCATTCATAAAAGAATTAACATTAAGTTTTTTAGTTATTAGGTTGCACCGTTTTCCAACTTTTCCATCTTTTAATGGATATTCAACAGTTTTAAATCTTTGTACATCAACTAACTGTTGTCCAAAATCAAATGAAATATTTTCATGGAAACATTCATCTAATAATGTAAGATTGCCACATACATAACATAGACTAGAAACACATACACTCAAAAGATAAAATTGCTCATTAGGTGGGTTACAAAATAAATTTGATATAAACTCCTTTACAGTTTGAGGTGGTATATTTATACCACATTCCTGCAACATTTCATTAGTATGCATAGTAGAACATATAGATCGAAAAATATCATAATGATAACGAAATTGAACATGAGTTTTGCAACAACGAGTGATTCTTTCTTTGTTAATCCTTACATACCATAGTTTACATTTTTTAAAAAGATCTTTAACTAATACTAATAGTTAACACCTTATCATCCACAAATTTTTTTATACAATTATGTTTGAGTCATATCTAAAAGGTTTTTTGCATGTGGATCACAAACTTTTGAACCAACTCTTAATTTAAGAACATCTATGGCATTAGAGGATACTCTTGTATTATCGTGCCAAAAAAATTTAATCAAAGTTTTGACTTCACCCATAAGTTTCATGTCAGACCTCGGGAGTTTGCCACTGAAGGTCCATAAATGGTTTGTCGGATCACTTTCAAAGTTAACTCTTCTCTTTACAGCTCTTGTTAAAATTTTACTATGAATATTAAGATATCCACTTATGTTTGAAATCATTCTTTTATCAGTAGTAGTTTTGTTTACTAAAGTTGTTGTTATTGCTCGTCGTGCTGCATTACTATCTTTAGAATGACTTTTCTTTCCAATTGTGTCAAAGGCACTAGCAACAGTTGATACAACTTGTTTTAGAGACTCATCTTTCTTCTTGGATTTCACATAAATAACTAACCTCTTCATCACTTTTCATATTTTAGACATTTTAATTAATTATAACTTTAATTGACATTGAAACCCAAATTTCTTATTATAAAATAATTGTCTAAACAATCTGCTCGCATGTGTTATAATCTGTCTCCATGAAACCAAACCACGTAGATTGTCTAGCACATTATTTTTTATTTCAAATTATTCATTTATTTCATTATCATTCAAAGGAGTTTCTTTCTCAATCGGTGTTTCTATGTCTACATCCACATTGTTGATTTCAATCTGAATTAGTGTTTGATTTTCAGTTTCAATCAGGGTTTAACTTTCAGTTCCTTTATCATTGTGATTAACATTACTAATTTCTGGAATTTGACGTGCAATTAAATTTGTTAATCTATTTTCAAGAATAAAATTTAAATTATTTTTATTGTAACCTGCTTCTAGCAATTAATGAACTTCTTTATCAGAATAATTTACATTTGGATGTGAAGATGTACCTGTATCCAATACTGGATTAGAAGATGCACCTAAATTTTCTTCTTCAACCTCTACATCCATTATGGTGTCTTCATTGTCCTCTTCTGAAACAATTGTTCAACTCGATGCTCCAACATTATTAGGTTTTTGAAGTCTTTCTCTTCTTTCCCATTGTCGTTTTGCCTCCTCTCTATTTGTTGCAACCTCCTCCATTGTCAGAACCTTCCTTAGCCTCTTTCTGCATTGGTTTGATCCCATTTTTGTACCAAGATTTAAGTTCAAAAGATTTTTTTTTAATGTCAGATCCAAAACAAGGCAAAAGAAGAGAATGTTGATAGAAATATTATGTTTGCCTCATACGGATCGGTAAAAAAATGATTGAAAACTCGTCAAGCATTGAGATCAAACCCACAGTCCTATTTTTTGGCTGCAACAACTCTTTATGAAATGGGTGCTCATTATTTAAATCGAAGTGGGTGCTCGATATTTAAAAGAAATGGGCACCCATTTTTTAGTTTCACAAAACGAGTGCCCGTTTTGTGAATTTAAAAAATTGGGCACCTGTTTTGTGAATTTAAAAAAATAGGGGCCCATTTTGTAAATCTATGAGCAGGAACCGTACCCGCTGGCTTGGTTTTTGGTTCAGGACAGGCTTGGTGGGACCAAGCCTATGCTTGGCCCTGCAAAAAAATGGCTAAGGCATTACAGGATAAAATTTATGCCTTGACATAATTTTTTGGACACCTTCCCGAATGAATTTTTTGATCAAACAAAAACCCATTTTAGCTCTTATTATGCAGATTATAAAAATATAAATTTTATAGTAATATGATAAATTTTAATATTTTTACAATATTTATTAAGCCAACGTGGTACCTAAACTTGAAATACTAAGGTTAACTAAAACTTTAATAACATTTTTAATTTTACATTTTTTGAAAAATGAGTTATATGACATCAATCTACATAGAATTTCCTTCAAATTGAAAAAAAGTGAATTTATCATCAAATTATGGTGGTCGTACACCAGAGATTTTGAAAATGTACTTTATAGTCAATTAAAAATTAATAAAAAAAAATATTCAATAAAAAAAAAGATAAAATATTCTCATCAATCTTCAGTGTTTTAGGTACCTTTTCCAAAAGGATTCACAAAAATACATTCATTTACTTCAAAAAAGGGTGGTCGCACACGTGTGAGGTGTGGTCCTAAAACAGGCATTTTGAAAAAGTGGTTTTTAAACATGCCTACTAAAATTCAATTTATACCATGTGGGTATTGAAATAAATTACATATTTGAAAAATAGACTCCGAGCACTAAATTTTATATTACTGAAGTTTTTCAAGATTCAATCTTTAAGTGCCTCAAATTTCGACATCAATTGATAGAAATTTTGAAAAATAAAGAAAACACTTACAATTTTCGCCCAAAAGTGGGACTCAACTTCTTGCAGGTACCCATATGTTATGATTTCATTTACATTTATAGTTTTATTGACCCCATACTTGCATGTGTATGGTTGGTGTGTATGTTTTATATTTCTATTTGATGTGTTTGATGTGGTTGAGGGACAGAGTCGTAGTTACTTACTTTTGAGATCCACACAATCGGTCGATCCCCACCATTGTTTGTTATATATTTATATATGTATGTACATGCTCATATTTTATGCAGGATTTTAAGTACTTGGTATCAACTTCCCTAAATTGCCAGGATGAGTGTCCCCTATTGCAATATCTCAATGGTAAGAGAGGGGAGATAACATACAGGGCCAATCCCAACCCAAGCCATTTATTGTCCTGAATTAATGTGATGCAAATTCGTTCACACCTTAGGGTATCTTATTCCCTCACACACACTAGTATCCCTTAAGGGTGGGATTTATTTGAAAGACTCCACACCTTGAAACAAGTTCTCGAAATAACCCATGATGTTTATCAAAACTCCATATGAAACCTAAGACAAGGATCAATTGGTCCTACCAAATCTCTTTGCTCGATGGTGCCTTTCACAGAGTGATTTTTTTGTGTTTTGTTCTACTCGGTGGTGTTCTTCACCGAATGGGTTCGGTATGTTCTGTGTTGCTCGGTGGCCTAGTTCATCGATGGGTGGGGTTATTATACCAATTAACTTTGAAACTTTCCAAAGTACTCCAGAATCTAATGGCAGATTCAAATACCCTTTTTTACATTCTTCAACATATCAAAAACTAAGCATTAGTTGTTTTGGACCTTCAACCCTAAAAATTGTTGCCCCATATTTCTTCCTAGGCCTAATTGACCTATTTTACAAAGCAACTACAAGAAATGCTTACTTCCAGACTTTTCCACTTTCAACAGTCTCAAGATATGTTACAAAACCAAGAATTATGGTGGTCTTAAGTACCCAAACCCTCTGCAATTGTCCAAACTCGAAAACCCTCCTTAAAACCCTCTAAAACTAGGGCCTATTCAATGTCAACCCTCTAAGCACTAGATGAACCCAACAAAAATTGATTCACAATTATTATGACATATCCTAATGGATTTAAACATAATATGATGCCCCCCTTTGGACAAAACTCTCGATGCTACACCAATGCCTGCAATTTGGTGTTCCTTCAACATAATTAATCGGTGATCACCCACTTTCCCTTACTCCTCTACACAATATCTTGTTATAAAATTGTAATACATGTTATTCTAATGTCATTCCATGAGATTTGGTAATTTGCATTCATGGAATGACACCTAATCCATTGAAGACAATCAAACTTCACTAAAAGATGCATTCCCCTGTAACTGTCAACAAATACAATGATTGATCAAACAAAATGAAAACTCGGGACATATGAAAGGATTCCAAAACTTCTTATTTTGGTTTATTCAAAATATTAGAGATGCATTGGAAAAGGGAACAAATCAAACCACCATGAAAGTACTACATAATTTGGTTATTTTATTGCTTCTAAAGACACAGTCTGTACATTCCATGTCTTCTTTGTATTGTCTTTAATCCTCATGCCTTGACCAGGCTATGTAGGATGGACTATAACTATACAAATCATTCCAAACTAGTTTCCCTTCCTTACAAATGCATTTAGCCCATTTAACAAAGTTTCCCTCCTAATTGGCACTAGTCGTTAGGATTTAAATATTTGATTTGTAAATTCTTGTTTTATTGCTCTACTTGTATTCTAACCTCTTAATTCTTGTATCTTGCTTCACCTAGTACCTAATTAACCCATAAAATCTACTTAGATCCCCTTAGGCACTATTGGCCCCCCTTACAAGAAATTTTGGTCCTAAGGTCCTTATCATGACCTTTAGGACCTTTGATCATTACATTGGCTTGATTACTACAAATGGTCATGATTGGCCTCAAAACATCCCAATTTACTTTGAATGATGTCCTGAAGTCTTCTTTCATGTCTTGGACCCTCTTGTGTTCATGTGTCCTCCTAGGTGCCCCTACACCATACTCCCCTTATGGAAAGGAAATTTTGCCCCAAAAGTTTAAGGGTCTTGTCTTCATACCTCCTATATTCCTTGAAGGAGTTTTGCAATTTTTTCTTACTTGGGACCACTCTCCATCTCCTCTTCTTGAACCTACAACCACATTGTTAGAAAAAACAAACATAGGATCAATGCTTCCATTTGACTGTTGCTTGAGATAGTCATCTTCAAATTGTGTGTGTTACTTCTTCTTGTGCATTTGAGGATCCAAATAACCCTTGCCACTTCTCTCCATGGATAGACATTTATCACTGTTCATTGATGAATCAATAGAACACCAAAGTGTTCCCCACTACTACTCCTTATTTCTCCATAATATTTTGCCACCTTGTCATCTTAAGTTCATTGTCCTTACACTTTGTTGTTAGCACCAACAAGGATTTTTTTATCTTCTGATATGGTTCCACAAACATGTCCTTCACATGGTCCTACAAATCAATATACTTCTTCTTTCCAAAGCAAATGATTCTTGATTCATTATCATTACTATTTGGTAATGGTGTGAGGGTGAAAACTTTACCATCCTTGTGAACCATGTAAGTGTTTTCATAACCACAATGAATTTTCCTCCTCAAGGATTGCCAGGGCCTTCCTAAAAGGATGTGACAACATCTCATGGGCATTATGTCACACAATACATTTTCTTTATAACCCCCATTTGAAAAATTCACATAAGCTTGCTCCCTAACCAAGATACTTTGTTCATCACTTACCCGAGAAGTTTTATAAGGTCTAGGGTGTTTTTAACTTTCTCAAATGCAACTTATCAACCATCTCATATGAAACTAAGTTGTCAAATGAACCAAAATCAATTATCATTTTGCAAACTTTACCTTGACTTAAACAAGTGGTTTTAAAGATGGATACTTGTGGTACCTGTTGAAATAGTTCTCTTATCATCATGAGGCATTCCCCACTTTCAGGATATGCATAGTTTATCCCTCTTTCTCCCTCTTATTTTTCATCTTCTTCATTGTCATCTTTGCCTTGTGTTAATGTCACTCTCCTAATAGACTTCCTTGTATCTTTCTCAGGACACTTTTAGAAAGGATACCCTACCTCTCCACAATTGTAACACTTACCATTGAAGGTGTTGTTGCCTCTACCAACACCAAATCTTCCTCCACCCCTTTGTCCACTTCTCTAATCAAACATAGGCTCCTTGCCCTTATCACTTTTATTTATTTTTTGTCCTTCATTGGACCTGTTACCTCTGCCCCTATAATTTGATTGTCCTCTTCCACCTCCTTGCTTTTCTTTCCTTCTATTTGCCTTGTCCTCATCCCTAATGGCCAACGTGTAACATTCTTCCACCATTATAGGTGTAGCAAGACTAAGTTCATCTTGTATGTTGAACCTTAACCCACCCATTTACCTTGCTACCTTCTCCTCCTCTTCTTCATCATGAGAAACTCTGATATCTAACTTGTGAAACTCATCGGTGTACCTTTGGACATCCATGTCCTTTTGCCTCAAATTCTGCATCTTTTTGTAAAACTGAACCTTGTAGTCCTTAGGAAGGAACTTCTCCTTCACATTTTCCATCATCCTTGGCCATGAAGTGATTCTAGGCACTCCCTTCTTCCACCTATCTGTGTGTAGGCAATCCCACCATAGCAATGCATGCCCCTTTAATCTAGACATTGCAATCTTAACCTTGTGACCCTCCACCACATCTTCATAGTCAAAGAAGTTCTCCATTCAATTAACTCTTCCTCATTCATTTTCCCATCATGCATGGGTATATCATACTTACCCTTGTATTCATTCCCTTTAATGGCTTTAATACATTTTTCCATCCTTGCCTCCTTATGATCTAATTCTTCCCTTGGTGTTCTCTCTTCTTCTTCTTCTTTGACCTCTTCTTCATGGTCTTCTTGTTCAGTGTCTCCTTTCTTCTTCTTCATCTCTCTTCTCATATTTTCCATCTCTTCCTTCATCTTCGTGTTCTCCTCTTCTTCCTCCATCACAATATTGGAAAGCTCCACATTAGTCATCCTTGGAGGCATTTCTTGAGCCTCTTCTCCAAATGGATCCAACTCTTCTTCATACATAAACCCTTTTCCTTCCCCAAAGATATCTTTTGTGCTTTGATACCACTTGATGCAGAGTTGTTCACACCTTAGGGTATCATATTCCATCACACACACTACTATCCCTTAAGGGTGGGATTTATATGAAAGACTCAACACCTTGAAACAAGTTTTCCAAACAACCCATGATGTTTATCAAAACTCCCTATCAAACCTAAGAAAAGGATCGATTGGTCCTATCAAATGTCTCTACTCAATGGTGCCTTTCACCTAGTGATTTTTTTGTGTTCTGTTCTACTCTATGGTGTTCTTCACTGAGTGGGTTTGATATGTTGCTCAATGGCCTAGTTCACTAATGGGTGGGGTTATTAGACAATTTAACTCTGAATCTAATGGAAGATTCAAATACCCTTTTGGACATTCTTCAACATATCAAAAACTTATAAGCATCAGTTGTTTTGGACCTTCAACCTTAAAAATTGTTGCCTCATATTTCTTCCTAGGCCTAATTGACCTATTTTACAAAGAAACTACAAGAAATGCTTACTCCCAGACTTTTCCACTTTCAAAAGTCTCAAGATATGTTAAAAAATCAAGGATTATGGTGGTCTTAAGTACCCAAACCCTCTGCAAGTATCCAAACTCAAAAATCCTCCTTAAAACCCTCTAAAACTAGGGCCTACTCAATGTCAACCCTCCGAGCACTATCTGAACCCAAAAAAAGTCGATTCCCTATTATTTTGACATATCCTAATGGATTTAAACATAAAATGATGCCCTCCTTTAGACAAAACTCTCACTACTACACCAATGTCTCCAATTTGTTGTTCCTTCAACACAATTAATCGGTGATCACCCACTTTCCCTTACTCCTCTGCACAATACCTTGTTAGACAATTATAATACATGTTATTATAATATCATTCCATGAGGATCAGTAATTTGCATTCATGGAATGACACCTAATCCATTGAAGACAATCAAATTGTTACTAAAAGATGCACTCTCTTGTGACTATCAACAAATAGAATGTTTGATCAAACAAAATGAAAACTCAAGGTTCATATGAAAGGATTCCAAAACTTCTTATTTTGGATTATTCAAAATATTAGAGATGCATTGGAAAAATAAACAATTCAAACCACCATGAAAGTACTCCAGAATTTGGTTATTTTATTGCTTCTAAAGACACAGTTTGTACATTCTATATCTTCTCCATACTATCTTTAATCCCCATGCCTTGAACAAGCTATGTAGGATGGATTATAACTATACCAACCATTCCAAACCAGTTTCCCTTCATTACAAATGCATTTAGCCCATTTAACAAAGTTTCCCTCCTAATTGGCACTAGCCATTAGGATTTAAATATTTGATTAGTAAATTCTTTTTTTATTTCTCTACTTGTATTCTAACCTCTTAATTATTGTATCTTGCTTCACCTAGGACCTAATTAACCCACCAAATCCACTTAGATTACAATAAATTTTGTTCCTAAGGTCCTTATCAGGACCTTTAGGACCTTTGATCATTACATTGGTTTGATTAAATTACAAATGGTCATGATTGGCCTCAAAACATCCCAATTTACTTTGATTGATCTTCTGAAGTCTTCCTTCATGTCTTGGACCCTCTTGTGTTCATGTGTCCTCCTAGGTGCCCCTGCACCATAATGGACAAGTATCTGATTTAGTTTCATGTCTGAATTTGTCAAGATGATGTGAATTCGTGAACCCTTTCCTTGAGTATAATATTTGTGTTTTGGGGTTTAGTCAGTTCTTTCTCATGTTGGCATATCATGTGGTTGATATGATTTTGTGTTATTATGGTTAAGTAATTTATAGGTTTGATTATGTGATTAAATAATTAAATCTTATTAAATATTGTAAGATTGGATATGAGGGTATTTAATTAGTCAGAATTAATTAAATACATTTGTTTAAATTTTAAAAAAAAAAGTCTAATTGTGGAAATAAAAGATTAAATTAATTATCAAATCTAAAATTGAAATTTTAATGAATTGATATTTAATTATCAATTTCATAATTATTAATATGTTAAAAATAATTAATTACTAGAAAATTATTAATATGCAATTTAAGTTGCACATTCAGTTTAATAAAATTGAATTAGGAATTTAAGTTAAAGTTGAGCTAGGAGATGATAATTGAAAAGTGCATATCCTATTATTAAAATTATAATTAATCGTGTAGAAGAGTTTGATAAAAACAATGTAGGAGATGAGTTCTTATTTTGGTGATTTTGAGTTAAGTAATTCTTTTATTAGTTTCAAGTGGAGTACGTCTTGTTTTTGGAGTTGCATATTTTGAAAACCTTGTTTTTTCGGATTTTCTATATTAGCAGGTTTTGGGTTATTATTTCAGAAGGGGTTACAGTTTTGGTCTAGTTTTGAAGTTAAAGAAATTTTTTAAGCTTGGAGTATTTTGGATTTTTTATTGTTCATTTGTTCCTGGTTAGTCGGTGGAATTCAGGTAGGATTTGAAACCTATGTGTTCTTCATTTCTTTTAAAAAGCTTGTTTGCATCGTGTTTGCTATATTTATGAGGGTTTTGAAACTTTAACATTTCATAGAATTATTACATTTGAGGTTTTGGTTTGATTAAATTTCTGGGTGTTGTTGTGAGAATAAGAATTCTGGTATTTTTTTTACTATGAATATGGGCATAGGGGTTTAAATTTGTATTTGGGCATAATCAATTTCTATGATATTAAAGAAAAACAAATATGTCAAATTTGTATGTAGGGTTTGGAAAACCTATCAGAATTTTATTTAAAAGAAATTATTTTAAATATATATATACATAAAGGTATATATACTTTTATGTATATATTATATATTAAATTAAAATAAAATACTTCTTGTTTTACATCAGAAAAATTTTGACTAAATTTTTAAAAAATAATAATAATTAAGGGGGGCGGGGGGCTTTCTTCCCCCAACCCCACCATGGCATCCTAAGGCTACCACAACAGGCGCTACTACGGCAGACTGCCAACAACAGTTGTTGTTGTGAGCAGCCGAAGCTGCTATGGCAGACTGTCGTCATGGCAGTTGCTACTATAGACAGCGTGGGGGTAGGCCATGTGCCTCCCCCACCCTTTAATTTATTTGGGGTTTATTATTTTTTTATTATATATATATATATATATATATATATATATAATAATTAAATAATTAAATTTTATTTTTAATTAAAGTTTTATATATTAATTTATAATTAATTAATATTTGTTAATAGTTTTATATATAAATCCTCTTTACTTCATTGCTATAATTTTTAGAGGATGTGTCGATTGAGGTAAAAAGCTCCTGAGAACGACCCAAGTAAGAATAGGTAGAAGCCAACCCTCCCACCTCACTATAATAAAGACGCTTCCTTGAGATAAAAATATCAGAAGACTTAGTCGGTTTTGTCCTTAGAACCATGATTTGATCATTCCTTGGACATTCTTGGATCTTGTGTAGAGCAGAGCCGCTTAAATCTTTCTTGTGAGACTACACAAATTTGAGTATTCATAGGGCTATAGGCTTCAATCTCGCTTGTGGAACTATGGGAGATGATTATGAATGGATGCCTTCACTAAATCTCTTATGTTAGAAACCACCTGGATTACCCCTAAAAGGTTGGTAATGCTTGTGCAAGGCAAATAGTGATTGCCCCAAAAAGTTCATCATATCGAGCCCTCCTAGACATTACTACTCGGCTAATATGGCCTCCAACATCCATTGCGTGTTGTTGAACCATCATATTCTAAGGAGTCTTTGAGTGTGTTCCTAAGCTAATGAACAAGCATTTCTAATCTATGCCAATTTTATAGGGAAAACTAGGTGTGTTTGTGGTCTAAAAATAACTCTTCTTGATGTGTTTGAATTGAAATCGAAGATAAAAACCCTGAATGAACAATCACAGATCCTCTCAAACATTCAAAATCCCTAGAATTAGATAGAAAAGTCCTAATTTTTGGCAAAATTGACAAAATTTTCCTCGAACAAACCATCAGAAGGTCACATTTGGTATCCTATCATGAGTCGTGTTTGGTATCTTGGGTCGCATCTAGTAAAAATAGGCTCACATCTGAAATACCCTGAGTCGCATTTGGATTAGGGGTCGCATCTGGGATTTCCTAGATCGCATTTGGTTAACATCCCTGAAAATCGCATATAGAGGATTACATCTAGGACAAAGAGCACTTCTGCATGTACCAAAACCTAGATTTTTGGATTTTTTAGTACCCTTTTGAATCTGTTGTCAGCTTTTGTCATCATAACTAGCAAACTAGCAAATCTCAGATAGTCAATTTTTGAATGTACCTCACATACCTATTTGGTCTTAATTTGCATTCATCAAATTCATATCAAATCCAATTAGTTCCTAGCTCACAAACAGGGCATTCTAACCCTTTGATGCTGGAGATTTTAACGTTAGGATTAACAAGGCAGAAATAACAATTACATGCAAATATAACCAATATCAAAAAACAATAAACCACACAAAAGAGAACACAATACACAAAGATTTAATGTGGTTCACCTAATCCCTGGGCTACGTCCACCAACAGCGAGTCCAATATTATTATTATCCAGTGATTACAACCTGATTAAAATCCGTAATCCCTTATAGCTCAATTCCGCCGCAAGTACTAAAATCATACCTTAATGAAATCCATAAGCCTAAGCCATATTATACAATATTTTTCTGCTTTAGGTTTAGAGTGAGTTACAACATGTCGGCCCAAAAAATTACCAAAAAATATGTCGGCCTCAAAAAAATTCGCTGTTGCGGCCCCCAAACCCCCACTCGGGACCCGGCCTAGCCTCGAACCCAATGAGGTCAAGAGGAAAAGTGTACAGTACTTTCCTAATCAGTCACCACAAGCTAACATTTAAAACACCAAAACCCCTTTACACTTGGTTCCCAACTCACGAACAAGGAATTTTCCCCCCTATGACGTTGGATCCTGTCATATTTTCAAACCTGCTCTTGCAACCTTGGACAGACACACTTGAACAATTTTCAGACCCTTTGACATATCAGGACACTCAAACAATTACCTTATCAATATTTCATGGTTAACATAAGACATAAGTCTTATCATCTAGAACGAAATCTATTTTCAAACGAAGTTCCATTGTTGACTTTCGAACAAGGAGAAACATCAAGGATAAATCCTTTATTCAGCACTACTCCTAGTACTACCCATACCGTCACTAATACATTTGGGGGCATTTTGTGACAGCTATGTGTCGCAATTGCGACGGCTATGTGTCGCAATAGCAACACCCATAGACGTCGCTATTTTTTAGTCGCAAATTGCGACGTCTATGGGTATCCGTTGCAATTGCAACACATAGCCCGTCGCAATGTGGCTAAGATTTGTTAGCGGCATGGGCGTCGCCCCCCCGTCGCATGGCTTCGGAGGGCCGTCGCAATCGCGACGGGCCTCCCAAGCAATTGCGACGGGCGCCTGCATCGCATTACGACGGGTTCCCGTCACAATTGCAACGCCCGTGGGTGGATTAAAAAAAATAAATTTATTTAATACATTGCTAATGAACCACATTAATGCTTTTTTCTTTCAACAAATGAGGACAGCCACTATAAAGACAACATGATAATGTACACTCACTGTAAGGACAGTCACAAATGAGGACATCTCACAGTGACTGTCCCTAGTGTAACTGCCACTTGAATGTATTGCTATTCAGCCACATTAATGCTTTTCTTCTTCAACAAATGAGGATAGTCACTGTAAAGACAACATGATAATGTACATTATCATGTTGTCTTTACAGTGACTATCCTCATTTGTTGAAGAAGAAAAGCATTAATGTGGCTGAATAGCAATACATTCAAGTGGCAGTTACACTAGGGACAGTCACTGTGAGATGTCCTCATTTGTGACTGTCCTTACAGTGAGTGTACATTATCATGTTGTCTTTACAGTGTCAATATATGCATTATTACTTAAACTGAAGAGTACTCTAAATAATATGTCATTGTGGAGTTCTGATTGCTTCCAATTTGATATACGCTTGTTCTACTTATGTATCCAGCATCATGTAAGAAAAGTTGATGCTTTTAAAATAGATTCATTTAGCCATGAAATGCCTGTGCATGTTATATACAAGATTCCAAGGCCCAAAACTGATTACTCATTATAATTCATGTACAGAATGATAATCAACCACAACGAGGCATGCGTAGGCACTGCTTAGATTTTGAGGCATCAGAAGCTCGTAGAAGAAACTTGACCAATGGCTCATGGAATGCAACAAACTTATTGCCTAAAACAGGAGCATTGGTAACCACAGATGATGGTTTTGAAAAGAACACTTCACCATCAATGTCACGTGAGGGAACTGCAATTTCTGATGGCAAGCAACTTGTAGTATATAAGAGAGATGCAGGTACAGATGCTGGGAATACATTGCTAATGAACCACATTAATGCTTTTTTCCTTCAACAAATGAGGACAGTCACTATAAAGACAACATGATAATGTACACTCACTGTAAGGATAGTCACAAATGAGGACATCTCACAGTGACTGTCCCTTGTGTAATTGCCACTTGAATGTATTGCTATTCAGCCACATTAATGCTTTTCTTCTTCAACAAATGAGGATAGTCACTCTAAAGACAACATGATAATGTACACGGGCTGTAAGTGTACATTATCATGTTGTCTTTACAGTGACTATCCTCCTTCAAGTGGCAATTACACAAGGGACAGTCACTGTAAAGGCAACATGATAATGTAGAGAAACGTTGTCATTTGTATTTTCAACAGTGCCGAGAGAGATTCCCTCCGCGAAATCACAGCTACAATTTCTGAGTGCGTTGGGTTTATTTTTCTTTTGTCATTATTATGTAATCTGGTATTCAGCTGTTACAGAGCTAAAATACCCAGAAATGAGGACATATCTGTGTTGAATTTATTGTTAGCGGCTTTGGTTATTTAGAAGTTTAATTTTATTTGTTCATCTTTCAAGCACAAATGTTTTGTGGACCGTAACATCTTCATTGTTTCGGGTATGCAATGAAACAGCCCTAACTTGCAACTACCTTCACGGTACTTGTGTACATTATCATGTTGTCTTTACAGTGACTGTCCTCATTCAAGTGGCAATTACACAATGGGACAGTCACTGTGAGATGTCCTCATTTGTGACAAGGACAGTCACACATGAGGACATCTCATAGTGACTATCCCTAGTGTAATTGCCACTTGAATGTATTTCTATTCAACCACATTTATGGGCCCGTTTGGACCACAGCACACAGTAGCATCTACAGAGAAGAATATCCCAGGTGTAACAAGTTGTAAGAATATACCAACAGTTCTAAGAAGTTCCCTAGCACATAGTAGCATCTACAGAGAAGAATATACAACATGAGGGCAGCCATTGTAAAGACAACATGATAATGTACACTCATTGTATGTGTACATTATCATGTTGTCTTTACAGTGACTGTCCTCATTCAAGTGGAAATTACACAAGGGACAGTCACTGTGAGATGTCCTCATTTGTGACAAGGACAGTCACACATGAGGACATCTCACAGTGACTGTCCCTTGTGTAATTTCCACTTGAATGTATTGCTATTCAACCACATTTATGGGCCCGTTTGGACCGCGGCACATAGTAGCATCTACAGAGAAGAATATCCCAGGTGTAACAAGTTGTAAGAATATACCAACAGTTCTAAGAAGTTCCCTAGCACACAGTAGCATCTACAGAGAAGAATATGGGTCAACGAGGTTGACTTCAAAGCCATGCAATCTAATGGTAATAGTAATATCATAATTTGACATACTATCAGAAATACTTCCTAAATAGACTATTCAATCTTATAAGAGATGGATTCATGAGAACTATTATTTATGAAATATGAGTCAATGACTTTAATTAAAAAAATTACACAATCTAATTCTTGTAAAAATATCAAAATTTGACACATTGAAAATACCTTCCAAAAGTATCGTTAATTGATTAATATGAATCACTACTCATGAAATATAATTTTATAAACCTAATCTAAAAACTACACAATAAAAATCTTAATAGCAATATTGTAAGAAACTATTCCCAAAAGCAAGCCTAACAAAATTTGATGAAAATAATTTTTGTTTCACTCAACTTTGACATTCACAACTTCCTCTTTTATTATAATAAGAAAAAAAATGTCTTTTTAGATATACCTCATGAACCATACTCGAATAATCTATCATTTTTCTTCTCAAAAACATATTTGCAGAGCCTGCTTCTTTTACTTGTTTGTACTTTTATCTCTCTGATGGAAAGGGTTCCTTCAGGACACATTTTTCCAAGTTCACTGCTTGAGATATTTGAGGAGGGTTCCCCTGCTTGAGTATCCATCCAACCCATATTCGAGTAGTTCTACAATTGCACAGTCTAAATTAATAATACTGACAATTGAATGACGAATGATGATACATAGAATTGATATAAACTAATCCTAAAAACACTAAAACATTATTAATATATTTATATTTCATAAATAAAATTGATACATTAAAAAATAGAAAAACAGTAATTTATAATAGAAGGAAACTTAAATTGCTATTTTAAAAAAAAACAAGAGTCTTAAATCTTATCATTTTGTTTCATTATCATCCATAAGTACACACCTCTAGCATAATAATTATATTTTACCACCCATAAAATGAAAAAAAGATTTTCACAAGAGAAATTGAAGCTAGATTATAAAAATGAACCATCTTATTGGAAACTGGAACTGTTATCATACCCAAAAGGACTACAAAATTTCACCTTATCATACCCAGATTGTTGCTTTGCCTGGTGGAGGGAAATTTGATCAGTAAAATTGACACAGAGTATGTTGTCTCCATTGTCATGCTGGATAACAAAACACCAACTTTAATGGGCATGTACTGTCCCTTGTGTAATTGCCACTTGAATGCATTGCTATTTGATGCAGGGGCATCCCTAATGCAAGCCAAAGACACCATGATTGAAGGAAGTTGCCATGAAGCCAAGGAGTCAAATCCTATCAATTGGAACATAAGATTTTCACCTTGGAGCTTTGAAGGATTGACTGGTGAAAGGTCCTTTTGATTGACAAATCAGAGTCTTTTTGAATGACAAATCAGAGTCTTTTTGAATGACAATAAATTAGAATAGGAGTTTTAGATGTTTTCTTGGTTTGTAATAAATATTAAGGATTGATTTTATCTCCTTATAAACATCCACTTGTTGGACACAAGACCCCTTGGTGACTTATAAACCTTGGGCATCTTTTGAGTCCTTGGATGAAATGAGCATAGTAAGTGTTTATTAGGTGTCTTTTAGATGTTGTTAAGAAGTTTGAAGGTCCAAAATAACTTTAATAAGGTTCCTGAAGTTTCACAACACATTTTTAACCTTCTCGGCAAAGTTGTTTGCAAAGTTGTAATGCAACTTTAAAAGTTGCTTAGCAAAGTTGACATTTGTTGGATAAACTGTTCTAACCACCTAGATGGTTGAACCAACGTTTGGAGAGCCTATTTTAGGCTTCAAATGGTCGAAGACAGACAGAGAACCAGTATTGTAATCATTTTGCTTTCATAAAAAATAAAAATAACCCTGTTTTAGTGCATTTCTGGTGAAAAAGGAACTCTGTACGGCTGTACGGATGGTGGTTGGATGATAAAATTTGCCTGGAAGTTGTAATAGTGACATCTGATGCTTTGGAAGTTGGTTTGATTGATTCTCTTTGTTTTATATCTAAGTTATTTCAAATTTTCTGTGCATTGTTTACAAACCCTCATTTTCAGGGTTTGACTGATGTAAAGACCTTAACTCACGTTTCAACCATTGGAATTGCTTCTTCCTTGGTGGAATGAGAGTTAAGGATGTATATTTGTATATTCTAAAAGCCCTGCCTACTCTGCATCACTATTGAACCACATTAATGCTTTTTTCCTTCAACAAATGAGGACAGTCACTGTAAAGACAACATGATAATGTACACTCACTGTAAGGATAGTCACAAATGAGGAAATCTCAAAGTGATTATCCCTTGTGTAATTGCCGCTTGAATACATTGCTATTGAACCACATTAATGCTTTTTTCCTTCAAGTGGCAATTACACAAGGGACAGTCACTGTGAGATGTCCTCATTTGTGACAAGGACAGTCACACATGAGGACATCTCACAGTGACTGTCCCTTGTGTAATTGCCACTTGAATGTATTGCTATTAAACCACATTTATGGGCCTGTTTGGACCACGGCACACAATAGCATCTACAGAGAAGAATATCCCAGGTGTAACAAGTTGTAAGAATATACCAACAGTTCTAAGAAGCTCCCTAGCACATAGTAGCATCTACAGAGAAGAATATACAACATGAGGGCAGCCACTGTAAAGACAACATGATAATGTACACTCATTGTATGTGTACATTATCATGTTGTCTTTACAGTGACTGTCCTCATTCAAGTGGCAATTACAGAAGGGACAGTCATCGTGAGATGTCCTCATTTGTGACAAGGATAGTCACACATGACGACATCTCACAGTGATCGATTGTCCCTTGTGTAATTTCCACTTGAATGTATTGCTATTGAACCACATTAATGCTTTTCTTCTTCCACAAATGAGGACAGTCACTCTAAAGACAACATGATAATGTACACTCACTGTAAGGACAGTCACAAATGAGGACATCTCACAGTGACTGTCCCTTGTGTGATTGCCACTTGAATGTATTGCTATTCAGCCACATTAATGCTTTTCTTCTTCAACAAATGAGGATAGTCACTCTAAAGACAACATGATAATGTACACTCACTATAAGTGTACATTATCATGTTGTCTTTACAGTGACTGTCCTCCTTCAAGTGGCAATTACACAAGGGACAGTCACTGTAAAGGCAACATGATAATGTAGAGAAACGTTGTCATTTGTATTTTCAACAGTGCCGAGAGAGATTCCCTCCGCAAAATCACAGCTACAATTTCTGAGTACGTTGGGTTTATTTTTCTTTTGTCATTATTATGTAATCTGGTATTCAGCTGTTACAAAGCTAAAATACCCAGAAATGAGGACATCTCTGTGTTGAATTTATTGTTAGCGGCTTTGGTTATTTAGAAGTTTAATTTTATTTGTTCATCTTTCAAGCACAAACGTTTTGTGGACCGTAACATCTTCATTGTTTCGGGTATGCAATGAAACAGCCCTAACTTGCAACTACCTTCACGGTACTTGTGTACATTATCATGTTGTCTTTACAGTGACTGTCCTCATTCAAGTGGCAATTACACAATGGGACAGTCACTGTGAGATGTCCTCATTTGTGACAAGGACAGTCACACATGAGGACATCTCACAGTGACTGTCCCTTGTGTAATTGCCACTTGAATGTATTGCTATTCAACCACATTTATGGGCCCGTTTGGACCACAGCACACAGTAGCATCTACAGAGAAGAATATCCCAGGTGTAACAAGTTGTAAGAATATACCAACAGTTCTAAGAAGTTCCCTAGCACATAGTAGCATCTACAGAGAAGAATATACAACATGAGGGCAGCCACTGTAAAGACAACATGATAATGTACACTCATTGTATGTGTACATTATCATGTTGTCTTTACAGTGACTGTCCTCATTCAAGTGGCAATTACAGAAGGGACAGTCATTGTGAGATGTCCTCATTTGTGACAAGGATAGTCACACATGAGGACATCTCACAGTGATCGATTTTCCCTTGTGTAATTGCCACTTGAATGTATTGCTATTCAGCCACATTAATGCTTTTCTTCTTCAACAAATGAGGACAGTCACTCTAAAGACAACATGATAATGTACACTCACTGTAAGGACAGTCACAAATGAGGACATCTCACAGTGACTGTCCCTTCTGTGATTGCCACTTGAATGTATTGCTATTCAGCCACATTAATGCTTTTCTTCTTCAACAAATGAGGATAGTCACTCTAAAGACAACATGATAATGTACACTCACTGTAAGGACAGTCACAAATGAGGACATCTCACAGTGACTGTCCCTTGTGTGATTGCCACTTGAATGTATTGCTATTCAGCCACATTAATGCTTTTCTTCTTCAACAAATGAGGATAGTCACTCTAAAGACAACATGATAATGTACACTCACTGTAAGTGTACATTATCATGTTGTCTTTACAGTGACTGTCCTCCTTCAAGTGGCAATTACAGAAGGGACAGTCATTATGAGATGTCCTCATTTGTGACAAGGATAGTCACACATGAGGACATCTCACAGTGATCGATTGTCCCTTGTGTAATTGCCACTTGAATGTATTGCTATTGAACCACATTAATGCTTTTCTTCTTCAACAAATTAGGACAGTCACTCTAAAGACAACATGATAATGTACACTCACTGTAAGGACAGTCACAAATGAGGACATCTCACAGTGACTGTCCCTTGTGTGATTGCCACTTGAATGTATTGCTATTCAGCCACATTAATGCTTTTCTTCTTCAACAAATGAGGATAGTCACTCTAAAGACAACATGATAATGTACACTCACTGTAAGTGTACATTATCATGTTGTCTTTACAGTGACTGTCCTCCTTCAAGTGGCAATTACACAAGGGATTTGTGTTTTCATTTGTGTTTTCAACAGCGCCGTAACCCTCCGCGAAATCACATCGGGATATAAGGGCAAAACAAACAAGAACGTTGTCATTTGTATTTTCAACAGCACTGAGAGAGATAAACAAACTTAAAACTCAGACTTAAGAAAGATGAAGGCAATGCTTCAAAAGGCCGATGCCCTAAATACGGGAAAACACAATACCACCATTAAATGATGCCCTAGTCACCGTATCAATGCTGCCAGCTCCATACCAGTATGCTGACTGCTCACTTTCATCCTGTGATAAAGGTAACTTCATTAATCATACTTGAAATGGCAGCATATGAACTAAAGCTGATGAACATTTATAAACTAAAAGTTTAAAACTACAGATTACAAATGTAGTAGTTTCATACGAAAAGAACTTGATGTCTGAAATTTACCATTAGAAGTATCCAAAGGAATACCACAGTACTGTTGAACTTGGAGAATCGGAGATGATCTACACAGCAAGGTTCAACAGCTGTAAGGACTGTTACACCATCTTTAGCATTTGAATACATTTTCTCCTTGGCTTCTGGTGGATCCTCAAAGACCCCCAATGACATTTTCCCTACAATTATCAATTGTTTGTCAGTATGAGATATTAATAAATAAACATTAATCACAATATTAGGCAAACAATGTTCTTGATGTCTGAATCTAAATCACAGAAAGCTCTAATAAAGCAGTTCTCAGTTTCACATTAAACTAAGTTTCAATTTCAAATGGTTATAATAATTTTTGCAAGTTATAAGTAGCTGGTTACAGTATATGACATAAAAAGAAAAAAAATCATTTCTATTCTTTTCTTCTTTTTCTCTTTCAACGAAGCTTTTGCACCACACAAATGCATACCAAGAATTTCTCAGGAGGTTTCAAGACCATTGCATACCAAACTTCTTCTCTGTAGATGCTACTGTGTGTCGTGGTCCAAACGGGTCCAAATAGACCTAGTGACTCTAGTAGGTCTCCAAAACCTGTTCTGCAGCAATAACTCTTCAATTTGACAAAGGACCTTATGAACTTATATGTTTTTTGAGTACCCTTTTTGATGTTCTAATTAACAATCCTCCAACTCCCAGACCCTGACTCCACTCCAGCATATCAATGTCCTTATTGAGTCCGCAGACCTAATGCATGCCTTTGGGTGTGGGTTCCAAAACAAGGCATTGAAAATGGGTGCATGAAACCAAGATCAGAGTTTGAAGATGTCCACCATGCTCTAAAGATCTAGATTCAACAAGGTTTGAGGTCCTTTACTTGCCGCTACCCTCTGATCTTGCATAATCCATCAACTCCTAGTCAAGAACATTGAGATTCTTGACCTAGGGCTTGCTCTCGAAATTCTCTGGCTTAGTATCCTATTCCAAAGCTTTTAAAATATGAAAATAAACCCCCTTAACTTGCATTTTACAAAGAACAGAGGATATCCTATGGTTTATTTTCAAGTTAAGGCCATTTGAATGCAATAACCCAAAAAATGAGGGTTTGACAGAACAACAGATAAGAAAAAGGAATAACTTTGATATAAGGTGTCTTGAATCTACCAAATAAACTCTCAAAGCATAAGATATAAATACTCTAACGTCCACACTGGTCTTCCCTCCCTTTCACATCCGTACACTGTACGTACAGTGCTTGAAGGAAATGCACAGAAAAGGCTCTGAAATAGTGGCTCTATCTGACAGAGAGTCCATACTAGGCTTCATGACTAACCTAGAGCACATTCCTTGTTATGGAGGAAGTTTGAATGGTGAAGAACTTATGGAATGGATAGAGGACCTAGATAACCATTTTGACTACAAGTATCTTATGGATAGAGGACCTTGATAACCATTTTGACTCATTTAGTATCTTATTGAGCTTCACTTTGTTTTGAGAATATAGTTTAATATTCTCTACTAAACAGGGCCAACCACGTGAAGGTGGAAGCTCATTTGGCCCCACCCCCCTCCCCCTAACATCACTCTACATTCCCCGTTAACATCTAACATTCATTCATTCTTTCAATTATTAATAAAATGTAACATTCAATCAATATCACATGATAACATTCATTAACACATTAGATTCGTTAACACGCAACATTCATCAATATGAAAATAAACACATAATTCATGAACATTCATTAGCACATAATTAAATTCATTGAGACATAAAATTCAGTCATTATCAATTAAGGTATTTAGATGACAATCATTTCTTTTTTCTCTTTCTAATTTTTTTTTCTATGTAAGCTCTAAGAGGAGCATCAGTGTTATCATCAATACCCCCCTCATCAGTTGTTTTGTTCTCTGTTCTTGATGATCTCAAATTCCTATGCTGCTGCAAAGGGGGGTCCTCTACAATAACAAATAAAAGAGTTAAATTTAAAATATTTAATTATAATTGTTACAAGTATTTAATTATTTTAAAGAACATAACTGTGGCGCTCTTTAATTACCTGATCTGGCCACATCATTTTGTCTAGACTCAACCTCAACATGCTCATGAGCACCGACCCCTCGATCCTCTACAGTTGCTATACAAAATGTTACATTAATCCAAACACCAATTGTAATTACATATAATAATTTTAATAGCAAATGTATACCTCCACCACTAGGATGCACATCATGCGAACCTTCATTATGCATAGATTGTGTAGAAGGATTGTCAGGCTGCATTCCAATATCCTACACATTGTTATCATTGCTTTCTTAAAACAGATATACTCACTTTATATTAGAACTTAACATCAAATAGACTAATTGGTAAAGTATTCAATTTGAAATAAATTTCATTTAGCTTATTTACCTGTGGCTCAGATGCATCATTATTTGAACCTTGCACACTGATTTCAGCTCGTAGCCGTTCAGCCACGGCTCTATAGCCTTGTTGGAAGCCAATTCTCTTGTCCTCTTCTGTGAGGCATCTATTGAACTCTGACCCCTACATTTTTGCTTGGTATGGTGAATTTTACTTGCATTGTTTGATCAAAAAAAATTTCCTTGCAATATATAAAAAAATTGATACAAGTTTTGATTTACTAATACTTACAACTCGTGCTTGAAGTTTGGAAAAACCACCAGAGTCGAGCTTGTGTGTCCCGTGCTTTTCTAATCTTGCCTTTGTTGCCTTTGATGTGTCAGGCAATCTATGAAAAGTTTGAAATATGTTAGAGACCAGTACAGGAAAAATTTAGAGGTTAATTAGTACATAATTACAGAAAAAATTTAGAGGTTAATTAGTACATAATTACATTCTCAAAAGTATCACATACCTTGCTCTACTCTCTACTGGCGTAATTCCTTTTTTCATGTCGGCTTTATACTTTCCATCCAAAATCAAAGCCTGCCACTCAGCCTCAAGAACACAGGACGGACGCTCGTGCCTTGGGTTAACCTCTAAATATTTCCTGTACTGGTCCCTAATATACTTCAAACATAAACCAGCTTTTTCAAGGAGCTTGTTTCTCTCGAATGCACGAGGTCCAAAAAGCTGGGTCATACTATGTACAAGATCATCCTTCAACTTTTTATCTTGGTTATTCCACCTTTTAAGTAAAAAAAAACATGTTAGACTCATAAATGAAGAGAAGCTACCTTTAATATAGTTCAAGAAATTGATGAAAAGGAAAACTATTCTAGCAATGATATGAAATCAAAATAGTGGTTTGGGGTTTTAGTTAGGATATGATGTTCCACCATGTACGTAGGGTGGGCCCGAATATCCGCAAACACTCGTCACCAAGTTTTCGCCAAAAAATATCATTCCCTACAAAATAATCATGGGATCATTAGTCGATGAAGAGTGATCAAAAACTAAATTACTATTATATCACTATAGAATAATAATAACTTTAAAGTACCTGGAACTTTGGCTACTTTTAAGGGAATGCCTTCATCGTCGCTGATGATCAATACGCAATCCTTCACCGTTCCCGTACTAGGAACACGGGAACATCCAGGAAATGATGTTCCATCGGGAGTTGTTGCATCTCCTATTGCAAAAAATGAAAACCATTATCAAATGCCTCCAAGAAATAATACTTCAAGGGAAATAAATTGGTGCAGAGCACCCATGGCACAAACACAATCAAGGGATCTACATCGTAAACACATAACACTTAAACACATAACAAAAGAGAGAAAAAGAGGGATTTGTGTACCAGTAGATGGTGCAACAGTTGGTGCATTTAGGCTGTGTGTTGTTGACATGGCAGTCGGCAAGACATTTGTGGCTGTCCTGGATGGAGGCGGCGTTGTCATATCATCATGGAAAGGAGCTGAAGAATAAAATTGTTAGAGCATGCATAAATATAGAACGCGTGGACTAGCATGGACAAGATTGTTAGAGCATTAAAAAAAAAGATTGTTCGAGCATGTAATGTCAATGATTATGATCATTCCTATATATATTCAGTGGAAAACACAAGTGGGGAATGGAACATGTGATCTACCTGAACCACTTGCAGTACCGGCCTCATCATGGGAATGGGGTTCAAAAATACGCAAATAACTCTGTAAAGACAATGCATCCATATTTTAATTAATGTCATAAAAGAGCATAACATAAAAACCATTATTGAACTCTTGTAATAATTAAAAATTTCATTAATACTTACTTTAAAGTTTTCAGAAGTGCGCAACAACTCAGCTGCCCTGTCTTTTATTTCCTGAGTCTGAGGATGTATGGATACCAAACGTAGAAGTTCTTTCCCAATTTTCTTTAGCAGCTTTTTAATGGAACCGATCGGGTCATCGGTCTCTGCTAAATCAATAAAAAAAGGGTCCACAAGGGGGGACTCCTGAGGGACTGCAGGTTGCTTTCCCTCTCTCCGACCACCAGCCCTCTGTGACAACAATAGTATTAGTATTATCAAAATTACTCCAAAACAATGAAGAAAATAACATTAAAAAAAATAACATTTTGCTTCTATCTAGTCTGCACAATTACAATGAGTTTTACCTGCTCATGTGTAGATGAGCTAGGAATATCGTCACCATCACCTTCGGGCGGTTGCTCCATATTGTGCCCCTGTGTCAAAGATCAAGTATAAAAATGTTAGCCAAAAATTTAATAACTAAATGGTATGTTGGAGTCATTGATTAGAAGTTGGTTTAATAGTATGTACCACCCCCATGATAGTAGCCTCGTTTGTAGTTGAAACTTGTAGCTTTTAAATAGATAATGAATAAACTATGTAACCATTTTAAGACAAATATATTTCTATCAAGAAATGAATATTAAATACATTAAGGATTGATGGCATACCTTTAAATTTCATCATCATCATCCTCATCATCATCATCATCATCATCGTCGTCGTCGTCATCGTCATCGTCGTCGTCGTTGTTGTCGTCGTTGTCGTCATCATCAACATCATCATCATCAACATCAACATCATCTTCATCATCATCATCAGTAGCAGCATCATCGTCATCATCTTCTTCTTCTTCTTCATGAAAATTTGTCTCAGGAACATCATCCAACAATTGTCGATCGTGATCATCATCTACATCATCTTCTACTTCTTCGGTATCTTCTTCTTCCATCGCATTATACTTTATCGGCCTTTCTCTCAGTTCATGTCTAACAACAAATGACCAACCCGGTTTATGTGAAACCTCTGAGTAAAATACCTGCTCACATTGGCTTGGAAGAACATAGGGCTCATCCCCAACTGGCTCAAACGACCTTGTATTAACCATTGTAAATCCATTATCATGTTCAATAATAGTTCTATTAGGATCATTTGGATTAAGTCGTAGCCTGTACCATTTGACAATGAAGAGTACTAATTTGAAGGAACTAAAGTCGCACTCAAGTATATCATCCAAAATGCCATAGTATTGATTTTTAGACTCTTGAGGATCTAAGTCATTTCTAGATGAAATATTAGTCACTTGAAAGACTGTAGTTATTCCAGAATCACAAGTTTTCTTCGTGTCATCCAACACTTTGACGCAAAATTTTTGACCATTACAGAACATACCCTTGTGGTGTTTAACCTGCAATAATATGTGAAACATGTCAAAATTATTATATCGTGAGTTGATAAACATACGGCTGATTAATAATTTTGTACGTACCTGGAAATCTCTTAAACCATATGCTAAATCTATTTCCCTTTGCGTAACATTAGAATCTCCATTACGATGAGCTTCTTTAACCAATGAAGATACACCTTCCCATGTTAATGTGTGACCAGAATGTTGACATCGTTCAATCCATACCGTCATCCAATCAAGATTGTTTGCAATATACAAATGTAGTGCATCCCACTCTCGAGCAACTGTACAAAAAAAAAATAGACGACTTACAACCGATTTATTTTGAAGATTAAGAAATAATTTATTACAATAACATCTTATAATTTATTACTTGTCACTTTCCTCAATCTACCTTTCCCCATCAAGTACTCCCCTTTGAATTTTTTAAAAGGGTCGAGATCCCAAATGCGATCTACATGGATATTTGAAGCAAACTTAGGAAGATATTCAGTAATGTACACCATAGTCTGGTATACCATGTATCCCTCTACCATAGAACCCTCAGGATGTGCTCTTTGTCGAACCAAAGCCTTCAAAGATTTCAAGTGCCTCTCAACCATCCACATTGACCTAGTGTGTGCAGGTCCACACAATTCAATCTCCTCAACTTGGTGTATGAGGTAGTGTTCTTGTGCATTGAAAAAAGTTGGAGGTAGACACTTTTGCATTTCACACAGTAAATGAGGAATTCTTCTCTTCCAATAGTTTATATCTTCTTTATGGATTTCTTTAGATGACAACCACCTACATTAAGAGATTCAAGTTACAAAAAATATATAAATACGAGACTTTACAAAATAATATACAATAGATTACATAGCAAGAAAAACAAATCGCGAATATAATAAATATATACAACAAATTGAACAGATATTACTGCTTACCTCATGTATTTTCCAAGATCATATATCACTTGTTTGATGTTATTGTTGAAGTGCTCTGGGAGAGATAGAGGTAGCACGTACTGCAGTAATTATAAACCAATCATTTCATTATTTTCTAACATAACATAATGAATAGTACACGTAGTTTATGAATATATTGTAAATACAGAAGAACATAACTTACCTTGATGAAAGTATGCCAATCATGCATTTTGAGCCCTGGCCCAAATTCACTTTTCTTTGATATGAGATTGCTTATGTTCCCAGCAAATCCTGTGGGAAATCGAATTTTTCGTATGACTTCTTTTATGGCATCACTTTGCTGCTCCGTTAATAACCAAGGAAGGGCACTTATATTAATCTGATCTCTATTGCTATTTGAGTGAATGAAATTCTTCAGTGCATGATTGGATTCATGAATGTCATTACAAATTTTGACAATTTTTTCTTTGTCACGCCTTCCATCCAATATTTTCCATAATGTCTCTGTTATATTCTTTCCAACATGCATAAGATCAAACAAATGCACAATTTGTAGGTCCTCGTAGTAGGGCAACCTACTAAATTGTCTGGGATAGCTTTTTAGTCCCTTTGGAAGGTTGTCAGTAGTGCCTTGACGACCTTCATGATCATCAATTACATAATTAGTAAACAAAAATCATAATAGAAATATATAAATTACAAACATAAACCATTAAGTGGAACGACATTACCTCGACGATTAATTCTATTATATTCCAACTTCCATAGGCGAGGTGTCATTCTTCGTGGCTTTGATGTAGTCTCTTCTTTCCCATTGAAAAGATGTTTTTCCATACTTCGATACTTATGATTCCTGTGGAGGAAGTGTCTGTACTCATCAAACACATGCTTTCCTAAACTTTTTGAATGACGAGATTTCATCTTTGGACCACAAACTAGAAATGCAAATTTTCCCTTTGTTTGAAGACCTACAAGATAATGATATAATTGGATTATTAAATATGTTGATTTTTATAATTAGAATTATCATGCGCAACTTGAATTCACTATAACATACCACAAAAATGTGTTAGCCCTGGGGCATCATGTATTGTCCATACAAGTATTGCATGGAATTGAAATTGTCTTTGTCCTATTGGTCTAGACACGTCATACATAGTGACACCGTTCCATAACTCCACCAACTCGTCAATAAGAGGCTCAATATATACATTCATATCTTTAACTTGATATTTACCTACTTGAATGAACAGTAACATTACATAATTATTGTGACCATTTTACTGTAAGATTTGTAAGTACATGTAAATTAATAACTATCAAATGATAAAATACCTGGAACAATCATTGCCAACATAATGTGCTCCCTCTTTATTGACATCCACGGAGGAATGTTATTGTTGATAACAAAAACAGGCCACACCGAGCAAACAGATCTCATCTCTCTAAATGGATTGACACCATCCGCTGCCAATGAAAGCCTGAGATTACGAGGTTCTTCTTTGAAGTGTTGCCACTTTTCCTCTATGTGCATAAATGCCGAACCATCCGCAGGGATTCGAATAATGTCATCTCGACTTCTATTGCGTGCATGGTAATCCATAAATTGTGCCAAGCTAGTACACCTGAATAATTGTCGCATCCGTGGAATAATGGGGATGTAACTAAGAACCTTGTGAGGCACCTTTTTTGTTATTCGATCTGTTCGATATCTACTCGTATGACATACAGGGCATTGTGTTGCAAATTCATGTTCTTTATAATATATAATATGATCATTGGGACAAGCATGTATTGCTTGATACTCCATTCCAATATCTTTCATAATAGCAGATAATTCTCGATATGAGCGAGGTAGAATATTTGATGGTGGTAACAAAAACTCGCCTATCAATCTACAGCAAAAAATATAAGTTGTTAATATAAACAATATTAGTGGTACATTATTCACCCTTTGTTAACTATAAAGACATATATGACATACCTTAACATACGTGACATTGTTATGTTGGATAAACCATTCATAACCTTCAAGTTCAACAACAACAATACAGCAGAGAGAAGAGTTGTTTGGGAGTCTTTGTATAGGGGCTCGTATGCCTTCTCAAGTAGAGGTACATCGAGGCTATCATCATCATGATGATCAGATCCGCTTGGACTAAATGTGTCATGGATCAATGTATTTATACCATCATCTTCAATTGTGTTTTCTGACGCATGATCGTCATCTTCCATGGGATCATTATCTTCACCTTGGATATTCACACCCCCATGTTCCTCCATATCATGTACTTCCCTAGGGAGATCAACCTATATAAAATTGATTAACATAAATAAACCATGATCTTCAACTCATCATCAAGTGATTTCATATGTATATAAATTGTTAAAATGATATAATGAACAACTTACCAGTGGATGATAGTCATGCCCCCCTTCAATGTGACCATTCTCCCTACAATGTCTCTTAACTGTTTTGATTAGCAGTCTTCTACGGTTTAAGCCCTTACAAATTTTGCAGGGACAATAACATTTTCCATCACCTTTTCTTTTCAAGTTAGACCACAATCTAGCGATTGTCTCCTTATTTTGTTCTTCACTTATAATCTGACATGATCGTTCTTCGCAGGAAGCAAAAATTGGGCTATGAAAACTTCGGTCTACAACTTTCAGTGACTAAGCAAAATTGTCAAAAGTACACAAATCTTCTTAGACCTAGTTAAATCCTTTAATATTTTAAAAGTCTAGTTAAAATATACATTAGATTAAAAAATATACAATTTTCATGCCTGAGCGCGCGGCTACGACTAGTGCAATGGTCTTCTTGCTTAGCTCTAGAAGCTCTCTAGCAATCAAAACATATAAGCTACAAGGCCTAACAGCAATTTCAAAACATATAAGCTACAAGGCAAGACATATTACATGACATGGCAAAAGGATTAAAATATACATTAGATTAAAATATATACAATTTTCAAACCTGAGCGCGCGGCTATAACTCGTGCAATGGTCTTCTTGCTTAACTCTAGAAGCTCTCCAGCAATCAAAACATATAAGCTATTAGAATTCATTAACTTTCTGTAATTGGAAAACTCTATTTGATATTAGACCGTAAACTACTACTATTCTCTCCATAAGAACTAAGTACAAAATTCTTTCAAGTTCACATCCATGATTCCCTTTAGATTAAAATATATAGCAAAAATAAGCTAAAAGTCTAGTTAAAATATACATTAGATTAAAAAATATACAATTTTCAAACCTGAGCGCGTGGCTATAACTCGTGCAATGGTCTTCTTGCTTAGCTTTAGAAGCTCTCCAGCAATCAAAACATATAAGCTACAAGGCCTAATAGCAATTTCAAAACAAGGGTCATCAAAAGAACCAAAAACAATGTGTGCAAACAATACCTTGTGAAGTGGTATAGACAATTAGAAGATGCTACTATGTGCTAGGGAACTTCTTAGAACTGTTGGTATATTCTTACAACTTGTTACACCTGGGATATTCTTCTCTGTAGATGCTACTATGTGTCGTGGTCCAAACGGGCCCATAAATGTGGTTGAATAGCAATACATTCAAGTGGCAATTACACAAGGGACAGTCACTGTGAGATATCCTCATGTGTGACTGTCCTTGTCACAAATGAGGACATCTCACAGTGACTGTCCCTTGTGTAATTGCCACTTGAATGAGGTCAGTCACTGTAAAGACAACATGATAATGTACACATACAATGAGTGTACATTATCATGTTGTCTTTACAGTGGCTGCCCTCATGTTGTATATTCTTCTCTGTAGATGCTACTACGTGCTAGGGAACTTCTTAGAACTGTTGGTATATTCTTACAACTTGTTACACCTGGGATATTCTTCTCTGTAGATGCTACTATGTGCCGCGGTCCAAACGGGCCCATAAATGTGGTTGAATAGCAATACATTCAAGTGGCAATTACACAAGGGACAGTCACTGTGAGATGTCCTCATGTGTGACTGTCCTTGTCACAAATGAGGACATCTCACAGTGACTGTCCCTTGTGTAATTGCCACTTGAATGAGGACAGTCACTGTAAAGACAACATGATAATGTACACAAGTACCGTGAAGGTAGTTGCAAGTTAGGGCTGTTTCATTGCATACCCGAAACAATGAAGATGTTACGGTCCACAAAACGTTTGTGCTTGAAAGATGAACAAATAAAATTAAACTTCTAAATAACCAAAGCCGCTAACAATAAATTCAACACAGATATGTCCTCATTTCTGGGTATTTTAGCTCTGTAACAGCTGAATACCAGATTAAATAATAATGACAAAAGAAAAATAAACCCAACGTACTTAGAAATTGTAGCTGTGATTTCGCGGAGGGAATCTCTCTCGGCACTGTTGAAAATACAAATGACAACGTTTCTCTACATTATCATGTTGCCTTTACAGTGACTGTCCCTTGTGTAATTGCCACTTGAATACAAATGACAACTTTTTTTTTTTGCACTTATATCCCGACCAACATAAGGTCCATTTGTAATACAACATGATAATGTACACTTACAGTGAGTGTACATTATCATGTTGTCCTTAGAGTGACTATCCTCATTTGTTGAAGAAGAAAAGCATTAATGTGGCTGAATAGCAATACATTCAAGTGGCAATTACATAAGGGACAGTCACTATGAGATGTCCTCATTTGTGACTGTCCTTACAGTGAGTGTACATTATCATGGTGTCTTTAGAGTGACTATCCTCATTTGTTGAAGAAGAAAAGCATTAATGTGGTTCAATAGCAATACATTCAAGTGGCAATTACACAAGGGACAATCACTGTGAGATGTCCTCATGTGTGACTGTCCTTGTCACAAATGAGGACATCTCACAATGACTGTCCCTTGTGTAATTCAAGTGGCAATTACACAAGGGACAGTCACTGTGAGATGTCCTCATTTGTGACTGTCCTTACAATGAGTGTACATTATCATGTTGTCTTTAGAGTGACTGTCCTCATTTGTTGAAGAAGAAAAGCATTAATGTGGTTCAATAGCAATACATTCAAGTGGCAATTACACAAGGGACAATGTCATGAGCCATGACATATTGAACTTAGTATAATAATAAAATGATTAGATGATATATAATAATCTATTATTAACGGTATATAACAATAATATATAAATATTATCAAAAGATAATAATAATATATAGTTAGCATAATAAGTAATATGTTAATTAAATAATATTAAAATATTAATAAATAATATAATTATGATTATAATTATAATATAAATTAATAATAAATAATTATTAATAAATTATATATATTATATTATAATAATATATTAAGTAATAATATTAAATCAATTATTGATATAATAATTTTAATATATAAATAATATTAATAAACCTCTCAATATAAAACAATATGTTATCACTATAATAATATTTATTATAATATTATTAATATTACTAACATCATTAATTATAATATTTAATAATAACAATAACATTAATAATAATAATAATAATAATAACGTTTAAAGCAATATCGAATATCTGTAATCGATATACATCTACATTAAACATCTGCATTATCTATCACGATGAGGAATGAAGAAGTGATACAACAATCACTAGTCATTACACATCGATACCATGAGAGGATGATTAATGAACCAAATACTATGAAGTCAAGATCAACATGATATGAATAAGGGATAGGTCGCTATGTGTTTCAGAAGATGTATTGATAAGCAAGAAGGATAACCATTCATATATTATAAATAATCATTAATTGCACAAGTTTAGACAATGACATATCCGATAAAGCAATATCAAACATGAAGACCTGCTAGCAAATATGCACCATCACTTCCTATGTTATCATGACAATAACATAAACTAGATTGAATTCTACTATCTATATCAATAGACACCACATAGGAGGATATCGACTAAAGGATTGAAAGATTATCGATTGTCTGAGATAAACCACATCTTGTAGAAACACAAAAGCATCAGTGATTATATCACAAGCTATTGATGAATGAGGCATCAGTCATGGATAATAAGTACAATGTATCCTTAAGTATTAATAGGAATGGAAGTCAATTTGAAGATCAAACTCCATTACCAGCAATCAACCAATAAATGGACAATTATCAGAAAATGATATCGACTTATATCAGAGTAGAAAGATTGGATATAATCATAACAATATGGGATAAGGCAAGAGTTAATATCGATTGACTAAATACTAATGATAGTTAGACCAAACTAATACAAACACAATGGATGTTAACTACTGGTTGCACTACCAATTAGGGAAGATTACCTTCATAAAAAGATTTGATATTGAGTCAATCTGGGAGTTATCTATGATCAGAAAATAATGAAATAATATTATGTGAACTGTCGGATTATGGAAAGGTGTGATTAACAAAGGGACATGGAGGAAGAAACAAGACACGTCTCATTCATAGCATCTCTTCATTTGTTAAAGACAATATAAGAATGCATTCTCGTCAGTCACTCAAGGCATCATTAGAACTTTATTTACTTATCCATATTTGGATATACTCAATAGAGCATCTGCCTTTGGCAGTTTGGTTTCAAGTTTATCATTGCAGATCAGAGACAACACCATGATTGCACAGATAGAAAGGATAGTCAGAAACAGCATCAATATTTGAAGTTGCAAGCATATAATTCAGAATCTGAAATAGCAACATATCACTCATAGCGATATTACACATTTGCATAATTACATCATCATATCAGACACAGCAAATACATTGCTGTAAGCAATACTTATTGATTGTATATCGATATTGTTTATATCAGACATAGCATCATTATACTATCACTATAAGTGATAGGAAACATCATATTCATAGCATATTTCATATCATTATATCCGATAGTGCTATTAAACATATTGGTATCAATATCATCTTGCACACATATTGTGATTGAATCTGAAATAGCGGTTGATATCTTAAGTAACCTCCATTACTTAGTTTAATTGTAAGTATCTGATAGAGTAAGTCTGAGAAGTGGAGTAATTGTTCTTGTTTTCCAAGTTAGCCAAAAAGGGGACATTACAGACAATCACTGTGAGATGTCCTCATGTGTGACTGTCCTTGTCACAAATGAGGACATCTCACAATGACTGTCCCTTGTGTAATTCAAGCGGCAATTACACAAGGGACAGTCACTGTGAGATGTCCTCATTTGTGACTGTCCTTACAGTGAGTGTACATTATCATGTTATCTTTAGAGTGACTGTCCTCATTTGTTGAAGAAGAAAAGCATTAATGTGGTTCAATAGCAATACATTCAAGTGACAATTACACAAGGGACAATCACTGTGAGATGTCCTCATGTGTGACTATCCTTGTCACAAATGAGGACATCTCACAATGACTGTCCCTTATGTAATTCAAGCGGAAATTACACAAGGGACAGTCACTGTGAGATGTCCTCATTTGTGACTGTCCTTACAGTGAGTGTACATTATCATGTTGTCTTTAGAGTGACTGTCCTCATTTGTTGAAGAAGAAAAGCATTAATGTGGTTCAATAGCAATACATTCAAGTGGCAATTACACAAGGGACAATCACTGTGAGATGTCCTCATGTGTGACTGTCCTTGTCACAAATGAGGACATCTCACAATGACTGTCCCTTGTGTAATTCAAGCAGCAATTACACAAGGGACAGTCACTGTGAGATGTCCTCATTTGTGACTATCCTTACAGTGAGTGTACATTATCATGTTGTCTTTAGAGTGACTGTCCTCATTTATTGAAGAAGAAAAGCATTAATGTGGTTCAATAGCAATACATTCAAGCGGCAATTACACAAGGGATAGTCACTGTGAGATGTCCTCATTTGTGACTATCCTTACAGTGAGTGTACATTATCATGTTGTCTTTAGAGTGACTGTCCTCATTTATTGAAGAAGAAAAGCATTAATGTGGTTCAATAGCAATACATTCAAGCGGCAATTACACAAGGGATAGTCACTGTGAGATGTCCTCATTTGTGACTGTCCTTACAGTGAGTGTACATTATCATGTTGTCTTTAGAGTGACTGTCCTCATTTGTTGAAGAAGAAAAGCATTAATGTGGTTCAATAGCAATACATTCAAGTGGAAATTACACAAGGGACAATCGATCACTGTGAGATGTCCTCATGTGTGACCTTTGTGAAGGCAAGTGCCAATTTGTACCCAAGTTACCAATATTGTGGCAAAAGTGGGAATGAAGCATTTAGGGGTCAAATTGGGCAAAGAAGTGTAGAAGTGGCCTATGTGAGGTCTAAATAGCCTAACTAAGTCATGGTTAGGGTCTTATGGTGTTTGAACAATAAGTTTTGAACCAAAATCCCAAAGGTTGTAACAAGTTGTCAATGTTGTCATTCACAACATTGACAACATTTGTGCAAGGGAGCATTTTCGAGTAAGATGGTTATGTAACTATATGAAACCATTGAATTAGGCATCAGATCAACTATAAGAGGCCTCCATCGATCTATGCAAAAGGTTGGGGGGAAAAACATTTGGAATTAAGAAGATTTGTAGAGTAACACGGTTTTAGTGAATTCTTGAGTTTTTTTGTTTCTTTGTTTTCAGTTGATTAATGGATTAGATAGCTCGCAGTGTCTATTGGAAAAGTTAGTACAAGTTGTTTTTTTATTCTGTGTTGTGTTTTTTTTGAGTTTTGAAGCATTCCAACTAGTTTGTTAATTCTTTTGTTAAGTACCCTATCATTGGTTTGAACCAGGCAGGTTGAACAAATGGAGTCTTAGCTCATCATTCCATTGTCAATTTTGTACGGGCTCTTGGAATGGGTGAGGAGACTCCATGTACTATATGTTTGGAAGGAGGGGCCCTGGGAAGCTCATTTTCTATGTTTGCAATGATGTCCTAGGTGAGTCAGTTGAGCACAGTTAGGGATGACAAATCATTACAAGAAGATTACAACAAGTTGAATGCATTGATTGCTTCAACTAAAATCTCATGGAGAGGTAGACACACATCTAAAGAAGCCCCAAGTCAAATTAGAAGATTGGGTGAGTTTCTTTGGCTGCTAAGAAAACAAACTCTTAGTCAGACTGTCCAAGTTGTGTCAAAATACTTGTTTTCAGGAATGGCTGTAGCAGTTGGTGTACAAAAAATCTAGGAGGAGAAGACCTTAGATATCTTGGAGTTCTCAATAAAGGGCATCTGAATCCTAAGCCCTTTAGGTGGCTTAATATAAACAAAAAGGCTTGACAAAGGCCTAATTGCTAGCAGCCTATTTTTGGGTGCAATTGGCATGGTTTGATGAACCGGATTGAAGTACTGATGAAAAGTATAGGTGAAGGAGAAATATTGAAACCAATAGAGGTCCTAGTGGCCAGCCTCTCCATGGAGTAAAGTTCTAGTTGAATGTGTTTCAATTTGTGAAGACAAGACTAGGAGTGTCCTAGTAGCTAGATTGGTATTGAGCAGAGTTCGTTGTATTTCTTGTTGGTGTGCACTAGTTGAAGGAGTGGGATCTTGGGTAGAGATACCTAAAGAGTGTAGGGATAGTTAAGTACCCTATCAAGTCAAAACATTGGCCTAAAGAGACCCTAGTGAAGGATAGGGAGTGAGCAAGACAAAGTGTTACATCAATTAACAAGATCATTTTTTGGTAATTGTGTACATTATCATGTTGTCTTTACAGTGACTGTCCTCATTTGTTGAAGAAGAAAAGCATTAATGTGGTTCAATAGCAATACATTCAAGTGGAAATTACACAAGGGAATATCACTATGAGATGTCCTAAGTGTGACTATCCTTGTCACAAATGAGGACATCTCACAGTGACTGTCCCTTGTGTAATTGCCACTTGAATGAGGACAGTCACGGTAAAGACAACATGATAATGTACACAAGTACCGTGAAGGTAGTCGCAAGTTAGGGCTGTTTCATTGCATACCCAAAACAATGAAGACATTACAGTCCACAAAATGTTTGTGCTTGAAAGATGAACAAATAAAATTAAACTTCTAAATAACCAAAGCCGCTAACAATAAATTCAACACAGATATGTCCTCATTTCTAGGTATTTTAGCTCTCTAACAGCTGAATACCAGATTACATAATAATGACAAAAGAAAAATAAACCCAACGTACTCAGAAATTGTAGCTGTGATTTCGCGGAGGGAATCTCTCTCGGCGCTGTTGAAAACACAAATGACAACGTTCTTGTTTTTTTTGCCCTTATATCCCGATGTGATTTCGCGGAGGGTTACGGTGCTGTTGAAAACACAAATGACAACGTTCCTTTTTTTTTTTTGCCCTTATATCCCGACAACATCGCAATTGCAAGTTAGGGCTGTTTCACTGCATACCCGAAACAATGAAGACGTTACGGTCCACAAAATGTTTGTGCTTGAAAGATGAACAAATAAAATTAAACTTCTAAATAACCAAAGCCGCTAACAATAAATTCAACATAGATATGTCCTCATTTCTGGGTATTTTAGCTCTCTAACATCTGAATACCAGATTACTTAATAATGACAAAAGAAAAATAAACCCAACGTACTCAGAAATTGTAGCTGTGATTTCACGGAGGGTTACGGCGCTGTTGAAAACACAAATGACAACGTTCTTGTTTTTTTTGCCCTTATATCCCGATGTGATTTCGCGGAGGGTTACGGCGCTGTTGAAAACACAAATGACAACGTTCTTATTTTTTTTTCCCTTATATCCTGATGTGATTTTGCAGAGGGTTACAGCGCTGTTGAAAACACAAATGACAACGTTCCTTTTTAATTTTGCGCTTATATCCCGACAACGTCGCAATTGCGACAGTGCCAAATGTATTGTCGTCGCAAATTGCGACGGTGTCGGGCTATATTTGAAAAAAAAAAGCCAAAACCGCATGACATTTGCCTGCCGTCGCAAATTGCCGTCACAATTTCACCCTAAATGTATTAGTGCGTGACTCCTGGTACTACCAACATGTCAAATCAAAATGATTACACTTGGGAAGAATGAAACAATGATCACAATGATCAAGAAGAACAAGTCAATCAAGGGAAAATCACGCGCAACTCTCGTTCAAAATGTTGATGTTCCCGACCATGCCTGTGCGGGGTCCCCTAGCTGTCAAACTTCTGCAGGGGCTTCGACAGGTGTTGGGCTTTCCCCTACTGTGATCCCTAGTCGTCACGCTTCTACAGGGGTTCTGGCAGATGTTAGGCCTTCCCCTGCTGCGTTTGATGTGGGTGCTGCTTCTAGGCAGTTGTTGTTGTGGCTGGGGTTGTTGCTCAAGGACAGTCTCAGACATTGCCAGGTTCTATTGCTAGTGCCTCTAGTTCTTATGCTGATGTTGTCACTTTTGAGGCTGGCCTCTATGGGACCGTTCCTTCTCACTCTTTAAGGATTAAGAGGACCCGGGTGGCTTCTCGTGTGATTGTGAGTAATCCCATTTGGGTGCAGTTAGAGTCTGATGTAGTAGATAAAATTTTTGAAACTGCAGAGAATTTTTCTTCACATGCTACTATTTTTAGATTTAGGGGCTTTTGGCCTTCTCTTTCTACTCTTCATGCTTGGATTTCCAACCATTGGGAGCCAACTTGAACCAATGATATTCAGATTTACCTGGTTGCTAGGGGTTTTTTTATTGTAAAATTTGGTAATGCTGAAGATAGGGAGTCTATCTTGTGTGAGTATAGCTTCTCCTAGGATAACCGATTCCCCCTGATGACCAAACCTTGGCATAAAGATTTTAACCCGCTTTCTAAATCTTTTAACAAGATTCCTATTTGGGTTAGGCTTCTGAATCTTCCCATGCATCTTTGGTTAGATTTTGTTTTGGAGATTGTGGGGAATGCTCTTGGGGATTTCCAAATTGTGGATTCGGAAACCTCTAATGTTCTTCATTCAACTTTTGCTTGCATCCTTGTTGAGATGGATGTCTCTAAGGGTCTCCCTGAGAAAATTTGCTTGGCCTCCCCTCAGGGTTCTTGGATATAGACTCTAGATTATGAAGGTATTCCCTTCTGCTGTAGGAAATGTCATTTGACTGGCCATGTGGCTGCTTGATGTGTTTCTGAGAAGGTAAAATCGAAACGACCGCCTTCTTGGTGGTCAGGTGTCTTTGTCGAGCATTATACTGTGAATAAATTTGTTGTTGCGGTTACTGAGCAGGTTGTGGGCTCTTCTCAGGAGGTTCTTACTTCTGAGGGAGGTGGTGCTACGACGGGTGTTGTTTTGGCACCGCCTATTCTGGTTGTCCCTATAGGTTCTGATGTGGCTTTGGCTGGTGTCTAGACTGTTGACTATGTTGTCCAGCCTGCTACTATTATCCAGACTGATATTGCTATGGCTATTGTTGTTGTCCAGACTATTGACTTTGCTATCTAGAATGCTATAGCTATGGGTTTGCCCATTCCGGTTTCTCCTAGGGAGAATTTTTTGTTGGGGGTTGATTCTTCTCTAGTCAGCCATTCTTTTGTTTCTTCAAGGGTTTGGTTGAATGATGCTGCCAAATTGGAGGATGGTTGGACAACTGTGAAAGGAAAGAAACCAAAGCCTTTCGTTCCTCCTTTGGATATGAATCTTCGGTCCTACAAGGGTGGCCCTAAATTTAAATCGTAAGGTCCCTTGTTGAGGACTATTGTCCGCTAGTGGAGGTTTCTGGTGGTTACTCCCTCTGTTGTTTTGGTGGTCTCCACTGTTGTATCTGAGCCTTATATTGCTATATCTATTGAGTTATTGTACAAGGTTTCAGGTCCTTTCAAAACCTAATTTTACTTAATCAAAACAAGTCAATCAAGAGGAAGAAGAGAATCAAAGATATCACTATGATTCTGATAGTGGTAGAGATCCCACTGAACAAGAATACCAAAGATGTCAAAGGAGAAAAAGATTCCAAAAGTTACTCGAAAGAACATTGAAAGAAAACAAGGAAAAATAATCTTTGGAGCTAGCATCTCAAGGGGTGAAGTTACCTAAGGACTACAATGTCAATCAACTTAAGCAAAAAGAGGATCTTAATCCTATATCTATATTAACATGATAGTTACTTTCTATGCAAACGAAGATACAAGATTTAAAGAAAGAAAAGGATAAATCAGCAAAACAATATTCATTAAAACATATTTGTCCTTTCCCTTTCGATAAAGATGTGAGAATGATACCATTTCCACAACATGTCATAATTCCTAAATACGAAAAATATACTGGCAACTCGGATCCTCAAGACCACATGAGGGAGTTTTGCACATTGAGCATGGAATTTATGCATGAACAAACCTACTTGATGAGGTTGTTTCCAAGAAGCTTGGGTGGACAAGCAATGGACTGGTTTTCCAAACTACCCACAGGCATTAAGACATTTGAAGAACTGGTTGAGAATTTTATTCAGCAGTACTCATACAATATACAACATACAGTGACCATGTTAGACCTGTGCAATATGAAGCAGAAGAGTAGAGGACCATTCCTAACATTTCTGCAATGATGGAGAAAGATCTTCGCAAGATACTCACGACAAATATCTGAGAGCGAGAAGATGGACATCTTCATTAATAATTTGGTGCATGAAATGAATTTCCCATACAACTTCAAAGTCCACCAAGTTTTGACAAGATGATAGATAGTGCAATCAAGATCAAAGAAGTCTTGGTTAAGAAAGGAGAAATCACTATCTACAAGGAAAATAAAGACAAGTACTATTCTAACAATAATAAAGAAAAGTATAAATACTGGAATAAGAATAAGAATGTGGTCAACGATGGAGTTGTGGATACACCTAATGCAAGACCAAAGCCTGAGGTGTTTAATCTTTCTACAAGTCTACAAGCTAGTACGAGCTCGAATACGACGGTGACACCAACGGCTCCTAAAACTTTTAATAAATCCAATAATCGGAATGAGCCTTGGTTATCAAGACCTAAGAGAACATTTACACCTTTGGGAGATACACTAGAGGTGGTCTTGAAGTCACTTTTGGATAATAAGATTATTACAATCCTAGATTCAAATCCATGGGAACCAGAAGTGAAGCCGAAGTGGTGGAATGATAACGAATACTTTGACTTTCATCGCAATAAAGGACACAAAACCAGTAACTGCATGAAGCTAATACATGTCATTCAAGACCTAATCGAAGAAGGAAAAGTTAAAGTGGATGGACATCATACGAATAATGATCACAAAGCATTTCAAACCCCATTACCTAATTATGAAAAAGGTGAATCTTCTAAAAGCAATAAAATTAATTACACCTACACTGATAATGATAATGTGATTCATATGGTGGAACCTTGCAAATAATCCATCAATGTGATTACTCTTAAGGGAGTACAAGATAAGACAGAATCCTCCAATGTTGTGACAAGGAATCAAGCTAAGCTCACCCTTAAAGGAGCTTCTACATCAAACCCACTTGCTATAACAACAGTTCCTAAACAATTGGCATTACCTTAAAAGTTCAATCTAGTAGACCAATTGCAGTGTACACCTGCCCAAATTTCCATTTTGGAACTATTGATATATCTTTGGTCCATCGAGAGATCCTTGACCAAGCCCTACTTACTACTAATGTACCTAAGGACTTAGATGTAGATAGATTCCAAACTATGGTTGGTCATCTAAATTCCCCGCACTATTTGTCTTTCTCTGAGGAAGATGATAAGTCCTTGAACCATCCACATAATCAACCACTACATCTAGAGGTATTGATTCATAAACATCGAGTCAAGTGTGTCTTGATAGATGGAGGCGCTAGTTTGAATATATTTACATATAATCTGGTAAAGCAATTGGGGTTATCTGAGCATGCAATTGATCCAAGAAGAAAGATAACCATCAAAGCCTACGATGAAGAAGAAAGATCCTCTAAAATATTGGTCATCTTACCCATCGGAGTGGGACCGGTGGAAAAAGATGTAATATGTCAAGTTCTAGACCTACCACTTGCCTAAAATATTCTTCTTGGAAGACCGTGGATCTATACAATGCAGGCAATACCTTTTACCTATCATCAATGCATAAAGTTTCCCCGTGATGGAGTAGAGGTAACTGTAATACCCCAAAAATGGGCTATAAGTTCATTAATCTCCTACATCTTCAATTCGAACGAAATCGTCATCAAAGTCCTAATCTAAGGCACATCTAAACATCATCAAATCTAATTGATTATCTTAAATTTTGCATCGGAGAATATTCCTAGTAATATTCCTAATTATCTTAATTATCTTTAATTTTATAATTATTTGGCAATAAATCACATTTATCCTAAAATTTGATTAATTGAATATTTTCATATTTAATTAATTAGATTTAATATTTGCCACTTAATTATGTAATTAAATTTAATTCTATCTATTATTAATTGTATTATTTAATTTTGACAATAAATCAAAATTCCTATCTTTAATTGATTAAATTCTTATTTAATTAATTAAAGCATGTTGTCATTATTTAATAATATAATTTTTAATAAAAGTTTGAATAAATAGTTAATTAACCCATAAATTAATTATTTATTTTCAAAAATCAGTTGAGTTGAGGATAAATCACTTTATTTATTTATTTAATTCTTAATTATTATGCATATTCAAAAGAAACAGTTAAACTCCAAATCAGAAAATCAATGCAAGTTATTGACTTTTTGGAACTCAACATCCTTTTGGAGTTCAAAAAGCTGATCTAAACTCTAATTTGAGTTAAAAAGCTGTTTTTGCATGTTTTTGCATGATTTTGAGAATTAACTATCTTTTATGATCAGATAACTCAAAAATCAAGATGAGTTAATTTGAGTGATTTATGGCTTTTATTCATGCACCTCCAAAGCCCTGGATTTCTATAAATTAAGGCTTTAGCTCTTCACAAATCATCTCATATTTTGCACAATCACGCTGGAGAATTAGAGGCTGAGGAATCAACTTGCGAATTCAAAGCTTTGTGAGATCAATTTCAATTGCATAGTTTCTATATCTTAGCATAGAATTTCATAGTTTTCATATCATTGTTAGAATCTTCATTGTTAGATCATTTAGCATTCATTTCATATCAAGTTTTTCATATTAGCATAGATTCATATCAAGTTTTCATTCTTATTGCATAGAAAATATCAAAAATATAGATTAATTGCATTCAATTTCATATCCATCTTTTGCATTCAAATCCTTCATTTAGGTGTCGTCTAGGTCACTGATCTTGATTACAATCTGAGAACATTAATCTCGCACCTATTAGAAGGCAGTAAATCGCTTGGTTAGATAGCTTTCAATTTTGCATGATTTTGATTATAGCTAACCTCTAATGTTTTACTGAGTGTTGTGTCTACAGATCAGGTATAATTTTCACACACACATTTTTGGCGCCCACCGTGGGGCAACCCACCTTTGCATGCTGGTTTTGATTTTTTTGGGAGCTAAAACCCCAAAGTTTCAAAGATTTAATTTTATCTCCCAAACGGCTTGGAATTTTGGTCTGAAATTTTTTTTGTAGTTGGTGACATGTCATGGAAGCTACAGTAAAAAATTTAGAATTTTATGAGATGTTTTGAATTTTTAATAATTTTTTCTTGAAATTCCGGAAAAAAATTAATATCTGACGCAAATCAGCATATTTTTCGAAAATTTTTATATTTTTGGAAAGCTCTTTAAATTCTATAGGGGGTCCATTCTTTGTGTTTTAAATTTGGACATGATATCATAGCTCAAATAGTCAATTTACAAAAACTGGTCTGTATTGATAAAATGGGTCTCTAGGGCACAAATGAAGAGGTTTTTCTAAAAATTTTGCATTTTTGGAAAGCTCTCTGTTTTTTAGCAGGGGTCTCTATTCTGAATTTCTATTTTTGTGGTCAAAATCATATCAAAAAAATTAGATCTTGTTGACTAGGTCAAATGCAGCAAAAAAAAAATAAAGTTTTGTGATGGGTATGCACTTATTTTTTTTACATGGTTCAATGAATGATATGAGTTGTCATTTGGGTTGATTGCTGGTTATTATTACTGATAATAATTGATTTTTAGAGCTAACCCTATGGTTTTCATAAGTTGAATATATTTTGCATATCTTGTTTGCTTGTTTGCTTGTTGGAGAGTTCGTCACTTGCTTGCATGGAAAAGCTCAACAAAAATTGCTAAAAATCAAGTAAAATCTACTAAGCGCATTGCAAGGATCCCAGGTATTCTCCTTCATCTAATAATATTTTGATTTGGGACTTAAAATAAATCTCTTATGTGTCAAGCTTGTGTGCATCTTTTCATGCTTTTGATCTATTTCTACACACTTGCATAATTGATACTAGGTTGTGAACCCTTAAGGATTCATTAAGTAGTCTTAGAATACTTGTGATTGATCTTGATTGCTATCTTGGGTTATTGGACTCGCTAATCCGCCGGCCCCTCATTTCCGCCCCGTGGTTGCAATCTCAGCGCCATAAAGGGGAGGGGTCAACAAGACAGAAGCGTTAAATGTTCCACTTGGCAACCCTTTTGTGCTTTTAGGAACTCCCTTGTTTTCTAAGTTGTGGACTCGTTTTTAGCTTGTGTGAGGTGTTAAGTGTTCCACCTTGTGGACTCATCTCATATTCGCTTTAAACGTTAAGTGTTCCTCTTTCTACTTTTTGGATGCTTTTGGTAGATTTGCTTTCGGAACATACATCTGTGCTCACATAGTAATTAGGCCCTATGAACACTATTTGTGATTCTTGAGAGATTGGATTCCTAGCGAAATCCTTCTTGATGATAGAATCCTTGTAGGTAGGGAGGATACTTAGTGCGTTTCACATTCAACTTAGTTAGTGAGTCTTCTCTTATTGATCGACACATTCTCTCTCCGGAGAGGTTGATAGATCATGTGGGGTTGATATCACAAGCTTTGGTGAATCAAAATTGGTTAGTGCGTCTTCTCTTATTGATTGATACATTCTCTCCCCGGAGAGGTTGATAGATCACGTGGAGTTGATATCACAGACCTTGATGGAACAAAACTTTGTCTTAGCGTGTCGGATTAATCTGCTTGCTTTGTTTGGGTTAAAAGTGAAGAGGTGTCAAAACCTTGAATCTAGAGCCAAGTCCCCTTGTGGTATACTATTGTGAGTCATCTTTAGAGAGGGTTAACCGTAGCGGACAATCCCTTCACAGGGAAAACTGCATTGACGGAACCTCAAGCGGTAATAGCCATTTTCGCCATGGTAGTGACAACCGCTATATAAATGTCCTTGTGGAAGAAATCTCCACGGGTATGGTTCATTGTTGGGTTGTCAGATCTCCCTAGCAGCTCTTGAAGATTAAGTTCTCGGACTGTGTCAAAACCCTGGTGCGCCGGGATTGGAGTTCACCCCTTTGAATCATAAAAGTTGCAGAGTCAAACCATTACTAAAAACCTTAGAGAGGCCAATTTTTCATTCTCAGGTATATGTGTGTTATTGCAAAACTTTTCAGAACATACACAATTAGTACCCTCAGGGATTAGCACAATTTGGTCACTTGATTGTTCATGCGCAAGGTTGCTTTTGCCCTTGATCATTGTTTTCAGACGTGCTTGGAATCCCTTGCTTGCTGTTCTGTGTGCTTATTTATCTACTTGGCTATTAAAAACGATCAAATCTGGTATAACCTTCAAAATCTGGACAATACAATTTGCAAACAATCCAAAACTGAAAATCTTAAATTTTGCAAAAATTGACGTAAAGTTCTTTCTGGAGTCAAAAGTCATTTCAAGAATTCAAAAGTCGTACGAGTTTTGTCAAGTGTCATTTCAGCATTACCCAACTGTCGTATGAGTTTAGCAACTGTCATTTCATAGACTACCCAGTGTCGTACGAGTCTGCAGAGTGTTGTTTGGAAAAATTTGAGAAAGTTGTCAGAAATTGTCAAATTGCAAGATATCCAATGTTTCCAGCCTAGTTCCAGAATCTGTCAAAAATATCATTGTGTCAGAACAGAGCAGTAGCTATTGAGCATTCTACCATTTTCTGAGTTTGATCTTTTGAATCCGATCTAGTCTTCTGTTTGATCAATTTGAGTCCTTTTTATCTCGTGTCAAAACCTTGTCATAACTATCAATCTTCAATCAATCAATCTTCAAAAACAAACTAAGTGTTGAGAACTCGTGTCCGCTATCTTTTGGGCGATCTATCCCATGCATCCAGGGCACAGTTTCCTTCACCCACATCTCATCAGATCTTCAAAACTATCATAATCTTGACAAGGTTGCGTCATCCAATTTTCTCAAATCAAATTGTTCTTCAGTTGTCTTCATCCTTTTCTTCTGTTTCATTCAAAGTTAATGGTGGAGACCAGAGCTTCTTCACACAAGAAATCAGAAGAAACATCTCAAAACTTACTTTTGACCAATACCCCGGGTCCAACTCTTGAACAACTCATCAAGTCAGGTATCTACGAAGACGACGGTCTCGGTAACTTTCGATTGAAAATTGGTTACAGACCTCCTCTATCAACTCACAGAGGTAATCAACAAACTCTTCCTCAATCTATTCCAGGGAGCCCAAAAACTCCTACCATGTCTCAAGCAGGGACAAACCATGGTTCTCTAGGAGGAGGATCCCAGGGACACCACTCTCAACATAATGCCGACCAAGACCCTACACCCTCTGAAATCCATCGGTGTCAGAATGACGATGAATTCAAAAGAATGATGAGGCATTTCTTGAAAATGGATAGAGAGGCATACTTTTTGCAATTAGCCCAAGAAGGAGCTAAACTTCCTCCTCACTTCAATGTTGCAGATATCATCACGCATGAGGAAGAAACTCCGATGACGGCCATAATGAACCAGCTGCACGCTATGCAGGTCAAAATGAATAAAATTGAGAAAGAGAAGGAACCCAAGGAATTCTCCATGGAGGCCCTTTGTCCTTTCCCTTTTGACAAAGACTTGTATATGCCTCCATTCCCAAAAAGAGTGGAGATACCAAAGTATGACAAATATGACGGGCACTCTGATCCTCAAGATCATGTCAGAGAGTTCTGTACACAATCCATGGAATTCATGCATGAACCGACTTATCTAATGCATCTTTTTCCTAGATCCTTGGGAGGAGCATCCATTCAGTGGTTTTCAAGATTACCTTCTACGATCAAAACTTTTGAGGAATTGATTAAATTGTTTTATCAACAATATTCCTACAATATTCAACATCCGATTACCATGATCGATATCTGTAACCTCAAGCAATATCCAGGGGAATCATTCCTAACTTTTCTCAAGAGGTGGCGAAAGAAGTTTTCTTTATATGCTAGACCAATTCCCGAAATGGAGAAACTTGAAATCTTTATCAATAACCTTGTTCCAGAGCTCAACTATCTATTGCAAATGCAAGATCATGTATCTTTTGATAAAATGGTGGATAATGCAATCAAGATTGAGAAAGTACTTGTCAAGAAAGGAGAAATCACACTTCAAAAGGACAAGTCTGAATCGGGATCTAGCTCAAAAGATAAAAACAAGACCTGGAATAGAAACAAAGGTATCATCTCTGACGGTGTTGTTGACACTATCCACACCCCATCAAAGGCACCGGCCTACAATCTCACCCTTGCCACCAAAGCCATTGAAGCTTCAGAGCAAAAATCTACTGAACCATCTCCAAAGAAGCCATTCAAACGATGGGATAATAAACGAAAGTTTACTCCCCCGGGAGAATCTTTGGAATCTGCTCTGAGGACCCTGATAGCTGATAACATGATCTCTTTACCACCAATCCGAAAACCTGATCCGGATCCAAAACCATGTTGGTGGAAAGATAATGAATTTTGTGCTTTCCATCGAACTAAAGGCCACAGAACTAATGGATGCTTCCATTTGAAGCATACCATTCAAGACTTGATAGATCAAGGGGACATCACAATCGATAATCCTACCAGCAATAATGATCACACAGCATTTACAGAACCTTTTCCACAACATGGCAAGGGAGTTTCCACTTCTCAGCCTAACATGGGGGCAAAAGTCAACTATGCCTACCCTGGAAACGATGTTGTCATCAATATGGTGGAACCATGCCTCTCTGAGAGCTGTAATGTCATCACGATTGTACGAAGAGATAGAAATCATTCCTCAGCTAATGCAGTTACCAAATCACAAGCTCAGACGCATCTGAAAGGACAAACACCAAATTCATTTGATGTCCCTAAGATACCTTTCAATCTCACATCTGCTTCTAAACAGAAGGTTGCCTCGAAATCTCCCAATCCAAAGGATACCAGACCTACATCTTACAGCATCGTACAACAACTCCAGCATACCAATGCCAAAATCTCTATGTTTGAGTTACTTCGAATCTCTCCAGCTCACCGAGATATCCTAGACAAAGCTTTGCTCAGCTCTAATGTTCCTGATGATCTAGATCTAGACAGGTTCCAAACTATGGTTGGTCATCTAACATCTCCACAATATATCTCCTTTTCAGAAGAGGATGACAACTCCCTAAGTCACCCACATAATCAGCCCTTGCACATAGAAGTCTTGATCCAGAACCGTCGAGTCAAACGTGTGTTGATAGATGGGGGCGCAGGCCTCAACATTTGTTCTTACAACTTAATCACACAGTTGGGATTCTCAGAGATGGCTATTGATCCTCGAAAGAAGATCACCATAAAAGCCTATGATGAACAAGAAAGAGCTTCTAAAGGCACCATTGTCTTGCCCATCCGGGTGGGTCCAGTCATCAAAGATACCACATGTCAGGTGCTCGATCTACCATTGGCTTACAATATCCTTCTAGGGAGACCCTGGATACATGAAATGCAGGCTATTCCTTCAACATACCATCAATGCTTGAAATTTCCCTATGAAGGAGTGGAGGTTACTATCCCAGCTGATCTGAGTACAACTTGTAATACATTGAAGGAAAGTGCCGATAAACTTGTTCCCAATAACAGAGAATCTTCCATCAAGAAACAAAATGTGGCTTCCACATCTAAGATGGATGACATTGCTAAAGAGATCAATATCAAAGAAAATGGGATGGGAGAATACACTATAGAGCCAGTCTTGTCTCTGACATCTCTCCCAATCTCACCTAAGTCATATGGCCAATCCTTGAAGCAGTCTAAATTAGAACCTAAGGAACCTATGGAAGCATACAAAAGACATTTTGTGGTGGAGCAAGTATCTAAACAAGAATTTGAAGAGGATGAAGCTGTGCTGGCATGGCTATATAAAGAGGATTCTGAATCTAAAATTGTTCAACCTAGTGAATCTATAGCACCTACAGTCCCTTCTAATTCATATGGTCCAGGAAACAAATTGATAGCCAAGATGGGATATTCTGGTCAAGGACCTCTAGGAATTAGGGGAAAGGGTCTTGTGACCCCCATTTCACATATTGGTCGAGCCAAAAAAGATACTGGTGGCATAGGGTTTAAGAAGAAACCCTATCATCTCAAAGGTGGTTATTCTCATGTCATAGAACAAATTGCACCAGGAGAACCCCTTCTTAAGAAAGAAGAAACAGAACCCTCTGATGATGATTCAGATAGCTCTGAGCTTATCCCCTATGAAAAATTGCCTAAAGAGATCAAAGATCTTCTTGATGATACAGATGATCCTATCAGAAGAATTAATGTAGTAGAAACACAAGAACCTACTGTAGTGCAAGAGATGGTTGTACCACAAGAACCAGCCAATCTTGAAGGCAATCAAACTGATCGAGAAGCAGGGGGTAGTTATTCTGACACTGATTCCCATGAATATGAATTCAAGTCAGAGACTGAGGGTAATCCTTCTTGGGGTATTCATCCTGATTTCACGCACTTTCTAAGATTTCCTAGAGATTCTGAATCAGAAGATGAGTCAAATGATTATGAATGGGGTGCCATTCCAGAAGAAGATGAGCTTATAACAGAGAAATCTATTGATGTTATTCACCAATATGTCTCTCAACCCAATGTAGGTCTAGAGCGAAACAATGAACTTAACGTGTCTGATCCACCTATGGCTGAAGAGGACTCCTATGATGATGTTGAGCCTATTCACGAATTGAACATTCTGAGCTGTAATATCACCTTTGAACTTGAGCGTCAGGTTAGGACCAATGATGACATATCCACATCCGTGAACACCATATCCCAAGCCTTTCCCACTTTGACTATCCAACGCCCTGATCTTATCGACCAAACTTCCACCAACCCAAACCATGGTATGTATACCTTCCCAAATGACTATGCCCTTGCCTGCTACCTCAATGCAGTTGAGCCTATGAGTACTTCCATCAGTGAACCGAGTGTCAGCATGACCGAGTCGGACATCAAATATCTTAGTCAGAAAAACAAGAGTAAAAGGAAAAAGAAAAAGAGTTCTGAGGGTGAAAACCACTTTGTGGCAGTCTCAGAACCGACAAAAGTAAAAAGAAAAGACGTATCTGAAGGTGAAAACCTCTCTGAGGCACCTAAGGATGAGATATTTGATGTCCTTCCAAGTCATTTACAGGATAGATCTCCAGTTCTGATTGAGCCAACTCAATCCATCAATTTGGGTACAACAGAGGAACCCCAATTGGTACATGTAGCACAATCTCTATCAGACGAAGAGAAACAAAACTTCACTACCTTCTTATCAGAGAAAAAGATCAACTTTGCATGGAAATATTCAGATATGCCAGGATTGGATCCCAATCTCATTATGCACCATCTATCCATTGCTCCCGGAGTAAAACCAATGAAACAAAAATTGAGAAAGATGCATCCTCATGTTGCACTCTTAGTCAAAGCAGAACTAGAAAAACTCCTAAAAGCTGGATTCATCCGTGTCATAGACTATGCTGAGTGGATTTCCAACATTGTACCTGTTTCCAAACCAGATGGTTCAATCAGAGTATGCACGGACTTTAGAGACGTGAACAGAGCATGCCCTAAGGATGATTTTCCACTGCCTAACATTGATATGATAGTGGACATGACTGCGGGCTATGAAATATATTCCCTTATGGATGGTTTTTCTGGATACAACCAAATCAAAATTGCTCCAGAAGATCAAGAGAAAACAGCTTTCACATGTGCGTGGGGAACTTTCTGTTGGAATGTTATGCCATTCGGACTCAAAAATGCTGGAGCTACATATCAAAGAGCAATGACATCTATTTTTCATGATATGATGCATAGAACAATGGAGGATTACGTAGATGATACCTTGGCAAAATCCATGATTAGAACTGAACATCTAACAGACTTGAGCATGATCCTCGACAGAATGGAAAAATTTAGTCTTCGACTAAATCCTAAAAAGTGTGCTTTTGGAGTCACTTCTGGAAAGCTCCTAGGATACATCGTCTCCAAGAAAGGCATTGAAGTTGATCCAGCTAAGGTCAAGGCTATAATAGAGATGCAACCTCCCACAAATATCAGTCAAATGAGGACGTTGCAAGGCAGAGTTCAATCTATCAGAAGATTCATATCACAGCTAGCAGACATCTCACAGCCTTTTACAAAAACATTACATAAAGGTGTGACCTTTGCATGGAATGAAGAATGCGAGAACAACTTTAAACATATCAAGAAGTATCTATCAAATCCACCTATATTGATGCCTCCTATTCATGGGAAGCCATTAATATTATATGTCTCCGCAACAGATACATCACTGGGGGCATTGCTAGCACAGCATGATGAGAACAAGAAAGAAAGAGCCATCTACTATATCAGCCGAACTTTAGTGGCCTATGAGAAGAACTACTCAATGATAGAGAAGGCCTGTCTCACTGTGATCTTTGCATCACAGAAATTGAGACACTACATGTTAGCTCATACTACTCATTTGGTAGCTAAAATTGATCCACTGAAATATCTCCTAAGCAAAGCTGCCCTCACAGGTAGACTAGCTAAATGGGTCATGCTCTTGAGCGAATTTGACATTGAATATGTTGAAAGAAAAGCTATCAAAGGACAGGTCATTGCTGATCAATTAGCTGAAGCACCACTATTTGATGATACACCCATGCAAATGGAATTTCCTGATTCCTCTATCATGCACCTCTCTTCTAGAGCATGGCGATTATTCTTTGATGGCTCCTACACACAGAATGGATCCGGCGCAGGCATATTGTTCATTACTCCTCAAGGATACTCGATACCCAAAGCATTCAGATTAAAGTTTCCTTGCACAAACAATATTGTTGAATATGAGGCACTTCTCAATGGTATGAAAATGGCAATACAGTGGAGAGTTACAGAGATGCACATTCATGGAGACTCACAACTAGTCATCCACCAGGTCAATGATGTGTACCAAACCAAAGATGAAAAGCTCATTCCTTACAAGAGAATGGTCGATGATCTAAAGAAATACTTCATCTCTATCACATTTGAGCAAATACCCAGAATGGAGAATAAGGCTGCTGATGCAATGGCAACATTATCTACTCTTTTACAACAGCCTGAACATGAACTACGCTACGAGTTCCTGGTGGAAGCCCTATCCTATCCTGCATATGACTCCCCTGAAACCCGCATGATCTGCACTGTTGTAAGTTATGACTCATCTCGCTACAAAAATTTGTTCTCCTATCTCCACGACCAAATCATCCCTGAGTCCTTTAACCGTTTTGAGAAACGAAACCTTATCCGATCCGCATCCCGATATGTCATCATTGGTAATGATCTGTACAAACGAGGTCTAGATGGTACACTGCTTAGATGTTTAGAACGAGAAGAGTCTCAATGTGCATTAGAGGAAGTCCATGAGGGTATATGTGGGTCACACTCGAACGGGTTAACGTTAGCTCGAAAACTTATTAGGGCTGGGTATTATTGGCCTGAAATGGAAAAAGAAGCTATTAAATTTGCTAAAAACTGTCAACAGTGTCAAGTACATGGCAACTTGATTCATGCTCCAGGGAGAGATCTGATTCCTTTTACTACACAATGGCCTTTTCAACAATGGGCATTTGATCTCATAGGTGCTATCCATCCGTACTCTTCTAATGGACATACCCATATAATCACAGCTACAGATTATTTTACAAAATGGGTAGAAGCAGTTCCTCTAACACAAGCAACGGGGAAACAGATCTCTATGTTCATCCTGAATTACATCATTTGCAGATATGGGATCCCTCACTCTATAATCACAGATAACGGGGGACAATTCAAAAACAAGGACCTAGATGACTTATGTGCCAAGTTCAAAATTACTCAACATTGGTCATCTATCTATTATCCTCAAGGGAACGGACAAGCTGAGGCTTCAAACAAAAATCTCCTGAAGATCTTGCACAGAACAGTGAATAAAACAGGAAGAGACTGGCATCTGATGATCAATCCAGCTCTCTGGGCATACAGAACTAGTATCAGAACGCCTACAGGGGCTACACCTTTCGCTTTAGTTTATGGGTCTGAAGCGGTACTGCCTATTGAGGTTGAAATCCCATCACTCAGGATTAGAATGCATGGACTTGTCACTGATGAAGACTACAGAGTGTCTAGGTTACAAGAACTTGAATTACTAGATGAGCACAGGCAAGCAGCGTATGATCATCTCAGAGTATATCAAAAGAGAATGTCTAGAGGCTACAACAAGAAAGTCAGACACAGAGAATTTCAGGTTGGTGATCTAGTGTTGAGAGAAAATCCTAAAAATCAATCACATCGAGAACGCAAGGGGAAGTTCGAACCCAACTGGCTGGGTCCCTTTGTAATCACTGCTACTTTTGGCTCTGGTGCCTATCAACTCTCAACGACTGAAGGAGAACAGCTCCGAGAACCAATCAACGTTCTCCATCTGAAGAAATTCTACGCCTAAGGCATTCAGTGCTTGGTAAATGTCCTGAAAAAATCTTAAAAATCGGAAAAAGTCCTGAAAAAATGAACATCTTGGTGAAAACCTAGCAATAGGCGCCTTGATGATTCACAAAAAAAAAAAAAAAAAAAAAAAAATCAAAAGTACAACAAAAAAAATCAAAAAATATCAAAAGTACAAAAAAATTGAAAAAATGAAAAATACAAAAAAATGAAAAAAGAAAAAAAAAAGTGCCTTGGTGAAAACCTGGAAACAGGCACCTCGGTAGCAAAAATAGAATCTCTACCAAGATGGTGAAAACTCGGCAAACGGGCACCACTTGTTCCAAAATGCTCCATCTATCAGCACAATCTTGGTCTTTCCCAGCTTTCAGTCTTGCTTTAGTTTTTACATATCTCCCGGTTTGTTTCTGCATATCCTGGTTTCAATAAGTCGGTCTGTACACCAATCAGCTCAAGTGTCTGTATCCTATCAATGTTCAAACTTGGGGGCAATCAATGTCATATCTTATAGTCTCCAATGTATCTTAGACATGTCATATCCACTCAGAGTCCTTTGAAGCTTCAAGTTGAGTCAGTCAGTCAGTCTCGTCTCCAGAAAGGATTTTGCATCAACAACAATCAAACATCAAACTCAAACTGAAAACAATATGTGCTTTTCATGCTTTTATCTCCTTGTATGCTTACTAATTCGCATTGAGATTTTTGCATATTGTGTCCCTTCGAGCTCTTCAATGATGTCCTTTACAGGATTTAGAGAGTGATGACTGGGGGCATAATCTTTTCTTTGTCTTCTGCTTGTATGTGAAAATCTAACAACTTTGGAAATTTTGGATTGAAATGGTGTCCGACTGTAAGAGCCTCTATCTCGAATTGGATGGCCATGCGTACCTCGACCATTGATACCCAAAAAAAATTCAAGGAAGTTTGATCTAACTATTGTCTTTTTGAGTGAGTTCTTCCTCCTACTGTGGAACGCAATCTTGCCTAAGGATGTGAACGATAAAGGGTCACTACGGGTAATTCACATTGGATTTAGAATGATCTCTTGACTGTTTGATGTGTTTGTAACGCAAGGCGTACTCAGGTCATCACGACGTGTATGTTTTGATGCTTGTACAAATTGCTATATCAAAATGGACATGATATTCAGGTCATCCTGGCGTTTGTGCCTTGATGCTTATATCTAATCCGACATTCAACAACTAAAATCAATATTCATATGTCCATGGTTGTTTGACCAGTGGGTGTTGTATTGATTCTTGCACATACAAATCGATATTCATATGTCTATGGTTTCATGGCTAGTGGGCATTGTATTGATTTATCCGGTTACCTAAAAAGTTCAATGATGATAACAAATCGACACATGATCAGTGACTAGGTCCTAGGTCTTAGGTTGCATTTCATTTTGCATGTCTCATTGCATGATCTCACAATGATTAAACGAACTTCAATGCTTAAATGATTCTTCAAATCGCATCTTCAAGTCTAACAAGAGCTGAATCTCACACAAAGGTTCCTCTAATGAAATAGCAAGTAGAATCCTTTTTCGGGATCAAAATTCAAATCTGAGATCATTCATATTATTAACTACTTGCATATTCGACCTTCAATCATCACAGAAATCTAGTATTCAACTTAACTGATTATCTTACATCAAACTATCAAAATTTCAACTTGGTCAACCATGGTCAACTCATGGTCAAATCTAGTCAAATTCGGTCTCCAAGACCTCCAAACGATGCAGAATGCGTTCTTGAACGTGTATAACCACTTCTCAAATCAATTAACATGCTTCTAAACCATTTAACGCTGACTTCTCTTGTCAGATTTCAATTTTAATCCCGAAGGGGGCATGGTATTGCACATCAATTCAAAGTTTGTAAATCAAAATTCTATCGATCAAATCTATCAATATCTTTCATCAGTGATCAAGATAACAATCACGTCTAGTCACTGATTCATCAAAAGTCCTCATCGCTCGGGGCAAATCTATCATCACTTGGGGCATATCAGATTCATCAAGATCCATATCAATCTGATATTTTCTTAATCTTGTAAACTGTATCAATTTTTGCAACCATCGGATCATAGTGTTCTTTCCTTGGTTCTTCGGCAACTGAAGGATTCAGATGTGATACTTGCTAGTTCTGCTAAGACAATCGAGTCTAGAACGGGTCACTCACTTCTTATCAATCCTAAGGTTCAGAATCAGGCATTTTGACACTTTTTCGCAATCATAGGTTCATTTGCTGCTACAGTGAACATTATCTTTGGTCATTCAAGACCTATTATCTCCATATCAAGTCAATATCAATCAACTCCTATCTCAATATCTTTCAATCGGTTTCTATCTTGAGATCGGTTTATCTTTTGAATCAGTTTCATATCTTTATCAAACACAGACTATCTTTGAACCACTGCGCTTCGCACAGTAATTCAAAGAGGGGCAAAATGTAATACCCCAAAAATGGGCTATAAGTTCATTAATCTCCTACATCTTCAATTCGAACGAAATCGTCATCAAAGTCCTAATCTAAGGCACATCTAAACATCATCAAATCTAATTGATTATCTTAAATTTTGCATCGGAGAATATTCCTAGTAATATTCCTAATTATCTTAATTATCTTTAATTTTATAATTATTTGGCAATAAATCACATTTATCCTAAAATTTGATTAATTGAATATTTTCATATTTAATTAATTAGATTTAATATTTGCCACTTAATTATGTAATTAAATTTAATTCTATCTATTATTAATTGTATTATTTAATTTTGACAATAAATCAAAATTCCTATCTTTAATTGATTAAATTCTTATTTAATTAATTAAAGCATGTTGTCATTATTTAATAATATAATTTTTAATAAAAGTTTGAATAAATAGTTAATTAACCCATAAATTAATTATTTATTTTCAAAAATCAGTTGAGTTGAGGATAAATCACTTTATTTATTTATTTAATTCTTAATTATTATGCATATTCAAAAGAAACAGTTAAACTCCAAATCAGAAAATCAATGCAAGTTATTGACTTTTTGGAACTCAACATCCTTTTGGAGTTCAAAAAGCTGATCTAAACTCTAATTTGAGTTAAAAAGCTGTTTTTGCATGTTTTTGCATGATTTTGAGAATTAACTATCTTTTATGATCAGATAACTCAAAAATCAAGATGAGTTAATTTGAGTGATTTATGGCTTTTATTCATGCACCTCCAAAGCCCTGGATTTCTATAAATTAAGGCTTTAGCTCTTCACAAATCATCTCATATTTTGCACAATCACGCTGGAGAATTAGAGGCTGAGGAATCAACTTGCGAATTCAAAGCTTTGTGAGATCAATTTCAATTGCATAGTTTCTATATCTTAGCATAGAATTTCATAGTTTTCATATCATTGTTAGAATCTTCATTGTTAGATCATTTAGCATTCATTTCATATCAAGTTTTTCATATTAGCATAGATTCATATCAAGTTTTCATTCTTATTGCATAGAAAATATCAAAAATATAGATTAATTGCATTCAATTTCATATCCATCTTTTGCATTCAAATCCTTCATTTAGGTGTCGTCTAGGTCACTGATCTTGATTACAATCTGAGAACATTAATCTCGCACCTATTAGAAGGCAGTAAATCGCTTGGTTAGATAGCTTTCAATTTTGCATGATTTTGATTATAGCTAACCTCTAATGTTTTACTGAGTGTTGTGTCTACAGATCAGGTATAATTTTCACACACACAGTAACCATTCCAAATGATACAACATATCCTTGCAATAGTCTCAAGCAAGCGGATAGTATGATTCCACACAACAAAGAAAGTGCTCACAAAGAAGAAACTTCTAAATAAATGGTCATGTGAAGTTTTGCAAAGAAGGTTAATATTCAAGAAATAGGAATGGGAGAATACAAAATAGATTCCTTGATGTCCATGATGAATTTTCCCTTATCTCCCAGATCTCAAGGAAGACCTTCATCAATATTCACACCTTCCAAAGGTGATACTTTGACAATTCATGAAGGAACGTGGATGGTAAAAGAAAAAGTGTCTCTTGAAGAAGAAAATGAAGAAAAAGTTATCCTACAATGGCTATACAAAGAAGATGAACATGATGGGAATTTCAAGAATGTAGAGATAGCCCCAAACAAATATGGAAAAGGTTATGACATCATGAAACAGATGGGCTATAAAGGCAAAGGACCAATGTGTCAAAATAAGCAAGGAATTATGGAACCAATACACATGGACTTCAGAAATCCTAGAGACAAAACTGGAGTAGGTTTCAAAGAAGCAACATCTCATCCCATAGCCAAAGATGGTCATGTATTCAAAAAATCAGGTGATTCAAATGATGAAGAAGAAATAGGACAACCAATTTCCCATGAGAGGTTTGCAGGATGAACGTAAAAGCTAGGGTTTGCAAAACATATTTGGGCAAAAGGCTTTAGAAGTCTTAAAATGAATGAAAATTATGTTGGTATGTGTCGACTAATCAAGCAAGTACTCTACACTCATCATGTATCAAATTTAAAAAATAAGGTTAGCATTTATTTTTGCTAACTAACTTTATAAACTGACTCAAACAAGACTTGATAAATACGTGAATGCGGTGTGAAAAATCATCAGATTATAATTTTCTCTTTGTTGGATAATAAAATCAGTAGACAGTTGTTTCTTTGATGGATGTAGTTCATATTAGATGAACTATGTTAAATCTATGTATTATTGTATTTCTATCTTCTATCATATTTGTCAAAACCCTAACAAATCACGGACTCGAAGTCGAGTTCCACATCTTTGCCAGTGTCCTCTGCCTGTGTGTAGTGAATTTTAGAACAAGGTATGGACAGTCATTAATGCATTAATGCTTAAAGTGTTGCAAAGACTAATTTGTTGAAGAAGTTTGAAAGAATCATGCAAATGTTATGTGCAAGTGCAGAGCCGAATATAACAGTCATTGCTAGTCTTCCATGTCATATTAAAGTGTGGATGCACAAATAAGGGTACAAGCATCCATCAATATGTAAAGGGTTTTTACCAAAGGAAAATGACGGATACACACAAAATAGATATATTTTAGAACATCCACATCAATTTCAATTTACAGATGTAAGGACAGATTCAACAACCTTTACCATAGCCTCTGGTTGTTGAGTACATTGATAATGGATTTGTTGCAAAGGCTTGGAAACCTTCAAGCAAATGAAAATGGCATTTGTATGGATTTATTTTAGATGTTGTTATCTTAATTTCCCTGCGAGATATACATACAAAATGAGGACTCATAGGCAAAGAATAGTAATTTGTCTTACGAGGTGAAATGGTTTTACATTGCAGTTAAATTGCAGCCAGTGAATATTTCAGTGGGTGAGAATCATTTCACAAAAAGACGTGAAATGGTAAAACATCATATTTAGGCACAGTGAAATAATGGGAGGATGTATTTCATTGTTAAGCCCAGAGAGTAAAATGTAATTGCCAGTAATGAAGGGAGGTAAACAGTCATGAAATTTAAAAGTACAACATGTTTTTTTGTCATCATCTAAAACTAGTTATGATAAGAAGTATGTTTGTGTAGCTGTGAATTCACCAAGTGTGAAATTCATTTCATGTAGAAAAGTGGTGAGCAAATAAAATTATGCACGTGGAAAACTATTGGAAAGAGGGGAGAATATTAATATGTACGGGTAAATTTGTTGGGTAATTATTTTCACTAAGTAGTGAAGATATTTTCACAAGAATATCAGTTGGGAAAAGTATAGCTGCATAAGTTTTAATTTATCTCTGGTAAAAATAAGTTGGTCTTTTCTACAAAATCAAATGGGAATACAAATGTGTAAAATGTTAATAAATGTAGTACCACAGTCAAATATTTCTCACCTTGTAAAGATTAATTTCACCATAAGGTATATATATATATATATATATATAGTGAAATTGCAATTACAAGATATTCTTCACACATAAGAATGTTTTCACAAGATGTATGAAGCATTAGAATAAAACATTTTTACAGCTAACAATGAAGTAATGAAAGTATAATGATTTTCAAGGGAATCATTGAAATACAACATGCTTGTATTTACATTGTGTGAGACATACTTGAACATAAGAAGGAAATGTTACTCAAAAGAAATACCACAATGTGTAGAAATTGAAGTAACTTATTTTCACTTATAAGTGAAGTCTTTTCACGAAAAGTAAAAGGGAAAGTACTAGAAATATTTTCAAATTGTCAAATATCATAAAAGGACAATAAAATAGAAGAGATATTATTTTCTTTTGAAAAGGTAGAGTGTAAGTTAAAGAAAATTTGATATTTTTAATAGGAATCAAGTGGGAGGGGGATATTTGAGCAAAGAATTTGCTTACTATAAGTTGACTCTGATGCCCTGAGAAGGCACTGGCCTAAGGGATTTATTTTCAGTTTTTAGAATCACTCAAATTATCAAAATCTCATTTCCTTTTTGTTTGCAATGTTAGGTTAGATGTTGGATTCTTGTTCTCGTATGCATATCAATGGACTATAACTAAATAGAGCCAATTCTAGGAGTTTAATATATATTCTAGTCAAAGTTGTTGAGAACCATTTGCTTATGTACAATATTATTTGTTGGTTATATTTGTATTCTTAAATGTTGCAAAGGGTCGCCATCTTGGGTCCTATAGAGCCCAAAGAGAAGATTACAATCTTGTGACTAAATCTTGTGAATTGGTCACTGATTTAAGATACTTGTTGATAGGAGAAGGCAAATCTTTAGGGTCACCTTAAACATCAGTTGGAGGAACCAACACAATGGATCAAATCTAAATGTGTGTGGTGTAAACTTGTTGCATAAAATCAACATAGTTCTTAAGCTTGTTCAATTCTATCTCTATTTGTGGCTTTGATAACATTGGTAAATAGTTGTTAGGTACAATTATATTGCCTATTAAAGTAAGTCCTATGATTTGACCCACACCTATCCAAATGACCTGCACTCTCACCTATAACCTTCTTCTAGGTAGACAATGGATTCATACTATACGAGCAATCCCTTCTACTCTTCATTGTAAACTCAAATTTATCTTCAATAACAAGATGTATACCCTAGAACATGATGAATACTTAAAAAATTATTTGTAAACTAAGCTAAGATGCAAATCTCCTTTACATTTTTCCATTCCTTCTTCAACTCAAACGAATACATCACACTTTTCTAAAGAGGGTTTAGGTTTATGATCTCCTTTGTCAACATCCCCTCCCCAATTGTCTAATGCATATATGTCTTCTTCTCCTAACTTCTCATCACAACAAAATAGTATTTTGTATAAGCTCCTTCAAGCCAAATTGATTAGTCTCTCTCTCTCTCAAAAGCCGAAGAAAAAATCATAAACAAAATCAAGACAATCCTTTGTTTTGTGTGTATCATCAAACTTATGGCCATACAACTAGTGAATATCATTATTTGATGTCTAAAATTCATCAAATCATTGATTCTATCATCATTCAAATGGAGAGTGACAATAAGTGGTGTTACAAGTAGCAGTTGTTGTTGCACCAAAAGATCGACTTGTTAATGCTTAATACAACCACTAGACTTATAGAAGACACAAGAGGTGATTGAGCCATGTCGTGAACCTTGCGAGGGACACTGGCCCACTGCCAACAATCCCCATCCCAACGTCACTCATTGTGGCCTACATGGATTCAAACCTGTGACCAAGCTCTGATACCACTTCTTACAAGTAGCAGTTTTCGTTGCACCAAAAGATTGACCTGTTAATGTCCGATACAACCACTAGACTTATAGAAGACAGAGGAGGCGGTTAAGCCATGTCGCTAACCCGACAAGGGACGCTAGCCCACTACCAAAAATGCCCCTCCCAGTGTCACTCATTATGGTCTGCATGGATTCAAACCTGTGACCAAGCTCTAATACCACTTGTTACAAGTAGCAGTTGTCGTTGCACCAAAAGATTGACCTTTTAATGCCCGATACAACCACTAGACTTATAGAAGACACAGGAGGCGGTTAAGCCATGTCACAAACCCGACGAGGGATGCTGGCCCACTGCCAACAAGTGGAACCTTTGTCATAACTCTTTTAAATAAATTTAGTTCCTATTATGTTTCTCCTCACTATGTGACATTGGTAGCCTACTTATTAGGGGTTCATCATCATTCATGGTGATACAATTTCATGTGCAATCATACTAGGTTAGCAACAAAAGGTTCACAATCACTCCTTCGTAAAGATCCACTTTCCCTTTATTGAGTTGGATCTTTTATAACTTGATATCCTTTCTCACATAGAAAGGTTTGTTCTTCATGAGGATTTTTTCTTTGCTTGGAGGTTTTTGTCTATTATAAATGATCTCTCTCTTGGTGATGAAAAGTGTGTAATCCTATACCAAGATTCCCCTTTCCTAACAATAGGGAAGGTGACGCGGGGCAGGGATGGCGGATCCAACAATGGATAGTCCAAACCTACACCAGCACTTACAACAACAACAACCACAGTGGAATACAACAATATAATGCTTCAAAATAGAATTTCATTCAACATGCCCGGTTGTAAGGCCTTTCGGGTTACAGCCTTATACAAAAGATTATGAAAATAGAGACTCAGCTCTCATCATATCTTCATCCACTTTCCAATCTACCTCTTCGCACTTCAGTGCCTTCTTACCTACTCCACTACTCCCACTACATCAATCTAAGCCCTCAATATATAACTAGCAAAGCCACAAGTCGGCCAGTCAGGCATTTAATTACATTATAGGTCCAACCTGGAAGAGTACAAACCAAAACTAAAGAAAGAATGAACAAAACTCCATGTGAGCTTACATTTAGGTCCACACATGATCCAAGAACATGTCCCTAACTTAGCAAGATCCCATTTCATCATACGGAACCGTGCAAGATGAAAAACTCCACGTTTCACGTGAAACTGGCTGAAAATTGATACCCGAGGAAAACGGTCATAACACCCAACTCTTGATGAATTAGAATTTGTAGTCTTGGGTGAAGATAGTATTTTAGGTCCTCTTTAAGGCCCTAAGACCGCAAAGGTTGATTCATTAAGGATCAATGGCTACATGATGTGCAATCAGCACGTGAAAAGCAAGAAAATACGGCTCCAGCAGCAAGGTAAAATAGCTCTAACTTCAACACGATCCATCCAATCCTTATGCGCTCACAGGAGAAGGTTCCAGAATAGGTCCTCAATATTGTGTAAGCTTCGCATAACATGAAACCAATAACCGCAACAACTATAATGCAAACAACATACAGGTATAGAAAATAGAAAATGTTTTTGGTTGATGCAAGATTGCTCAAAGACCCAAGATGCTCCTGCATCAGACACCTTGGGTAAATAAAAGAAAGTTCTCATGATCTTCTGAAAGGAATCAGAACAAGTATGCCATATATGTTCTTAACCCATATCTCCTTTGCTCTTTCATTCCATACTGTCTGCACTTTATCCATTGTCACACTCAGCAAATTATCTTGTCATTTGCTTTTCTCATCCTTCTTTTCTGTAACTGATAGAAACTTACTCTGGCCATCCTCTCCACTGTCAATTACACCAGCACTTTGATGAATCACATATTCTCCAGACTTACTAATCATCTCGGCATCATCTACATTGCTCTGTGTCACTAGTGTCATCATTTGTTGCACTATATGTGTCAGAAAGTCCATCTGCCTCTTAATCTCTATAAATTCCTCAACTATGTCATGCTCTTTTTCTTTCAAACTCGGCTTCCTTTCATCCACGGGAATAGGTTCATCAACTCTCTACTCATGATATTTGTCACTGTCACAGGGACTACACCTAATAACCCCACATCCCTTAGCCTCAACTTCCTACAAAGGTAATAACTTATGCCTAGATCCACCATGCATTACCACATATGTATTTGCATGACCATCAAACATAACATGTCTATCAAATTGCGAAGGTCTCCCAAGCAACAGATGACAAGCATCCATAGGCAATACATCACATAATATTTCATCATGATAAGATCCAATCTAAAAATTAACCAAGCATTGCTCTTCAATCCTAACCTTAGACACAACTTGTATCAAACTTATTTGATAAGGGTTAGGGTGTTTCTTTCTTTCCAAATTCAACTTACTAACCATCTCTTCTGAAACAAAGTTTTCAAAACTACCACCATCAACTATAACATTACATATCTTATTCTTGCACTTACATCTGGTTCTGAACAAATTTCTTCTTTGCACTGGTTCCTTAGCACATGTAGCCAACCTCCTAGTGATAAGAAATTCACCTTTTTATACAACATTATTTATATCTTCTTCGACAATTAGTGCAACTCTTCTCTTAGGACATTGAAAGCTTCTATGACCCTTCTCACCACAAAGATAACAAGTACCAGTGAACTCATTTTTCCATCTCCCTCTCTGTCCATTATTGTAGTTCTTAATGGTTTGACCACTGCCTGATCCTGCATCAGTCTTCTTAGGATTCTCTACCACATTACCTTCAGCAATTGTTTCATCGATCTTTCCACTTTTGTTCCTATTATTTTGTCTCCCTTCAAACCTCTTGTTTAGCTTTTCCTCAATCTTTAATGCCATCTGATAAGCATCTCCTATAGTTGTCATACGAATAGTAAGTAACTCTTCTTGAATACTAGGTCTTAAGCCATAAACATACCTAGCAACCTTCTCTTTATCAGCTTCAGAATGACCAGTCCTAATCAGGATTTTGTAAGACTCCTCAATATACTCCTATACTGATTTGTTGGTCTACTTCAAGGATTGCATCTTCTTAAACATCTCTAACTCATAGTCCACCGAAATGAATTGCTTTTTCAATTTGTCAACCATTTGGTTCCATCTAGTGATCTTTTCTTTTCCTCTCCTACTTTCCAATTGAACTTCTCTCCACCAAATATTTGCATGACCTTGCAACTTAGTCTTTGCAAATCGAACTCTATCAGGATCCTCTATTTCTTCATACTGAAAGTACTCATCTATCTCATTAATCCAATCAATCAACTTTTTTGACCTAAGGCTTCCAGCAAATGTAGAAACTTCAATCTTAGGTCTTTTTCCAATTTTAGACATAGCCTTCAGGATTCTACTCTCTTCTGGATCTCTGGCTTCTTCTATAGCTTCTTCAAAATGATCTTCTTCGTCAAACTCATCATCGCTATCTTCTTTCAATGTAGTCTTCTTTATCAATTCCTCTTGTAGATCTTGCACTTGCTTCTGCAAAGCCCTAAAATCATCATGATTGATTTCCCCAGCAGGTTCCTCCTCTAAGATCTCATGAGCTCTCCTCGGAGGCATCTTCAATCCAAAGTCCTGGTGCAAACTACCTCACCGTCGGCGTTCTATCCACACACTTAGGATCTTCAAGCTCTGATACCACTTGACGCAAGGCAGGGATGGCAGATCCAACAATGGATAGTCCAAACCTACACCAGCACTTACAACAACAACCACACTGGAATACAACAATATAATGCTTCAAAATAGAATTTCATTCAACATGCACGGTTGTAAGGCCTTCCGAGTTACGACCTTATACAAAAGATTATGAAAATAGAGACTCGGCTCTCATCATATCTCCATCCACTTTCCAATCTACCTCTTTGCACTCCAGTGCCTTCTTGCCTACTCCACTACTACCACTACATCAATCTAAGCCCTCAATATATAACCAGCAAAGCCACAAGTCGGCAAGCATTTAATTACATTAAAGGTCCAACCTAGAAGAGTAAACCAAAACTAAAGAAAGAATGAACAAAACTCGATGTGAGGTTATATTTAAGTCCACACATGATCCAAGAACATGTCCCTAACTTAGCAAGATCCCATTTTATCATACAGAACCGCACAAGATGAAAAACTCCACATTTCACATGAAACTAGCTAAAAATCGATACCTGAGGAAAATGGTTATAACTCCCAACTCCTAATGAATTAGGATTTGCGATCTTGGGTGAAGATAGTATTTTAGGTCCTCTTTAAGGCCCTAAGACCGCAAAGGCTGATTCATTAAGGATCAACGGCTACACGACGCGCAATCAGCATACGAAATGCAAGAAAATACGACTCCAGCAACAAGGTAAAACAGCTCTAACTTTGACACGATCAATCCAATCCTTATGCACTCATAGGAGAAGGTTCCAAAATAGGTCTTCAACATTGTGTAAGCTTCTCATAACATGAAACCAATAACCACAACAACTATAATGCAAACAACATACAGTTACAAAAAACAGGAAATATTTTTGGTTGATGCAAGATTGCTCAAAGACCCAAGATGCTCCTGCATTAGAAGGTGAGTATTTTTTATCTCCTTCCCCTTTCTTGGTCAAATATGACTAATATTTATTAAAAATCTCCTCTTAGAGGTGGATGTCTTTTAAAGATACATTCCTCCCCCTTTGATAGTCATGTATCCTTAAAAAATATCACTTTACACTTGTTGCAAGAAATCTCTTTTACAACTATCCCTCTATTTATTTTTCCCTCTTCCTCTCTTGCTCTATATTCATCTCTACCTTTGTATTCCCCCATCTCTTTCTCTCTCTCTCTCTCTCTCTCTCTCTCTCTCTCTCTCCAACCCTATTTATTCCTCTCTCCTCTCTTGCTCTTTCCTCTTCTCTCTCCCTCTTTCTATCCCTATCTCTACCCCCTCCCCCCCTCTCTATTGCAAACATAACATGGCCCTCTTGGTGATGGATCTTGATTATCTTTCTAATCCAAAGGTTTTGTTTCAATTAAGATTGGATCCTTGTAAGTGGATGCATAGTTTATCTAAAGCTATCACTTCTCCGTTGAGACCTTTATTACACACATCACTTTCTAAATAGTCTTATCAACTTATAAAATACACAGATTTAACCAAAAAATAGATATTTTTTTCTAATTGACCTTCCACATCTTCAGCTTACCTATTGCACACCAAATGAATTAAATGTTTACATTTCTTTTATAGGAAAAAACATAGTTTAAATGTCATATAGCTACTTAACAGGAAAGAAATTTCAAGAGTTTACAAATGTGCTAACCCTGGATTAACACGTTTACAGATAAATTCCCATGAATAACTGTCTAAGCTCGACAAAACTAAAAGGCCTTGCAGTTTTATGAGAAGATATTCGAGGCGTATGCTCGAATATAAATAAACTGTTAATCACTCCCTGCGATTGAACTAAAATACCCAAAGAAAAAAAATCTGGTTAAAGGCTCTTGTAGAGCTGAAAATTTCGAAATGTGGCCACGATGGAGGCGGAGTAAATAATTAATCAGTGACGGTCATGACTGCAGAGAGGGCATGCCTGTGACAAAGAATTTTTTGTTAAAAATTTGTTAATGACGCGGCGTGCGTCGACGACCCTTGGCTGCTCCACAGAGCAGAGCATTATGAGGAATATCATATTCATCTCTCAGTGATTTCACTGGAGATTTAACCATAAGATAAGTTTGCTGGCCCAGGTACTGCCTTTGCCATGTCTCTGACCTCAGGTTCCACATTCCCGCGTTATCGAAGCTTATAAGAATGGCAGTCCACGATCTTGGGTATACCTGAACAACCCATCAAAAATATTTATTGACAATTACCACAATGAATTGAAGAATTTGAATGAGGTGTACATAAACTGTATATACACTCTGATTCACAGGTGTGTGTGTGTGCGTATGTCAATGGGGAAGATTGTTTCAGGGGTAGCAGAACATGATTGATTTGATGACAAACCTGGGTTGTGCATCGAGCAACTGTATCGAACAGATTGTAGCCCTTCCTGCTTGCAGGTGTCCATTCTCCTCCATCCATTCTGTTAAATTACAAATGGGCTTTTTGAGCAATGTAAAGAAAAGAAAACGGGAAAGATGTGATCAAGTTTTAAGATCTGTAACTTACCCTGCTACAAAGAAAGAGTACCCATCCAAATGCCATGACTGAATGGTGTTCTCATAGTTTTGGAACACAATCTCAATAAACGCCCTGTACGCTCCAGAGATCACAGCAGTCTGCAGATAAGGAGATCTGCCATCTGGGTAATCAGGGATCCCGCCTGAAGCAAACTTTCCGCCAATGTTGTAGTAATCTGCAAGCTTCAACGGTGTGTCAGGTTGCATAAAGGAAACGCCATTCACTGTATAACGTTGTTTCCCATTGATGAAGGGGCCTGAGTTTGCAAGCTTGATAGTTCTAGAAATGGTAATGTTGCCATAATGGTATGATCCTTGGGGGTTAGGACGAGGTCCACTAGCTGTCAAGTTCCATCTGCACAACAATTGCATTGCTTTGTTTAAGAAATGAATGAGGAAATCAAAACAACAATGGACTCATCTAAATTCCCTAGCGCTGTTAGAGAATAGTATTCTCTCAGGCTGCATTGTCAAAAATAGTGGATTTGATCTATTTTAAGAGCACCATTCCCTTGTCACTGTAACCAATCACTTGTAGTTGAAGACTATGGAGATAGCTTGCAGTAATCTTAGAAGAAACAGATAAGTTCTTCACATCTACATAATAGCCCCTTTACAAACTACAAACATGCTGCATATTCTACATTGCAGGCCATCCCTTTTGGGTATTTGTCATTTAAGTACAGCAAATTACTCAAAGTTGGGGCAAAATTCAAATTGTAATTAGCTTTCCAAGTTTCCATACAGGTACATTTTGTGCATTCCCAACACTCTTGTGAAAACAGAACAAAACAAAATGCAAAACCTCAAGCAAGCAGGATTAGAATCAAACCTGATGGATCTCGCCTGGTTAATAGACCAAGCAATCTGGGTAGTTGGACCCCATGGAATAGGTCCAGAAACACCCTTCTGAGAATTGCTGTAGCGGAAAATTCCTATCCCAGTCAGAATAAGACTGGTGAAGCGAGTAGATGCAACCATGTAGTAGTCCTGAGGTGGCTGATCCGCAGTAACCAGAACAGAGTAGCTCTGACCAACATGGATGTCTAGAGAATCATAGAGGTTTTGGATAGTGTGAGATCCCTCCACTTCTACTAGTTTCATTTTGTGACCCTGAATCCTGAAATTAAGAGAGGATGACAATCCCACATTTGATATTCGGAGACGATAAGTTTTCCCTGAAAACAGGCAAACCCAATTCATTAGAGATTGGATGCAAAGTAACCAGATTGCTCACAAATTTAACAGGCGTGATTTATAGTCAGATTCACCAATACCAACAAGATCGTACATTGATTCACTGTCAATGAATAACCATTTGGGCCTCGTCCATTGATAAGAACACCATCAGGGTTGCCCAGAGCTCTACCGTAGTCAAGCCTTCTCCTAAGGGTCTGCACACAGGTTTCAAATGCTCAGATAGAGTGGTAATGCAAGAATAACAGCCAAAACAATATGCACAACTAGAAGTTGCAACTTAAGCAATTCTTAATAGCATTCAAAAGAGCTAGCTCCTCAGGAGTCAGCAAGAATCCAAGCAAAAGAGTTAGCTTCTCAGGAAGTCAGCAAGAGTCCAAGCAAATATAAAAACTTAAAATTTGTTCCTATTCTTCAAGATTTGAGAGCAAGAGTGAGAGCAAGAGAAGAAAAACGAGGATCATGGAGTTTGATCCAATGGGCATGAGAGCAAGAGTGACACCAACAGAAGAAAAGCGAGGATCATGGAGTTTGATCCCATGAATTGACAACAATAAACTGGACACAATCAAATCGAAAAGAATACGAACAAATCATTATGAGCTGTGAAGATTTTAACCTAAAATTTGCTTCTAAGCTTTGATAACTTACAGCGTGGTTGCCTTTGTACCAGTCACCTATCAGCAGAGTGATGTCACCGTCAGGGGAAGGGAATGGAACAGGAATTAGAGGCCTGCTAACAACATTAAGGCCTCCAAATCCTCCTGCTGCCTTGTGGAAGAACAGAGATGGAAAATAGAAATAGCTGCCTATCTGATCCTTGACCTGGAACTTGTAAGTAAAGTTCTTTCCTGGTGGAATGGGGCAGTTGGTTCCAAGAACTCCATCTTGCCAAGAGTTTCTCCTCTGCTGTATCCCATTCCTGTCACAGGGGCATTTATGTCAGCACAGTGCACACTCCATTAACAGTGACTCAAATAACAAGATGTAGCATACCAACGTGCAAAAAAGGGAGATTTAGAACTCACCATGATAAAAGGAATGGCTGATTTAACTTATTGAATACATTAACATTAATGTTATCGTTTGTCACACTGTCAATCTGAGGTCCAGGGAACTGGCCATTGATAAGAATCCCCTGCAACAACAACAATACAGATCTCAGAGTCATGCAACCAAATCGATTTTCATATGGAATGGACTATGAGTGAATGTGATTTTAAAATAAAGGAAACAAATATCACCTGCTGAGGGACACCAAGAGGCCATATAGTACCATATGTAACCGTCCATGTAAAAAATCTATATGGATCCTCAGCTAGAGCAGAGGAACCAAATAATGTTATAATGAAATACACATGAAAAATAAAACGCCACACAAAACCCATTGATCTCTCAGTTTCAACTCTTGATATTCTTACTCCAGTACTCAGCAGGATGGATGAACTTGTATCTGCAAATGAGCAACCATAACTCCATTAGGGAAAAATCGCACTCTCTTATTTCAGGCATTGAAATCGAATAAAGAAAATGCTGGATCCAGTAAAGTAGGAAAAACATAACAAAAGCATAATCTATTTGAAATCACAGCATAAACTGAATGGATCTAAATAAAAGCAGTCTTGCTTACAGAACCCCTTTAAAAAGATTCTAAATGGCAAACACTATATACAGAAAAGTTTTATACCTTCCTCTGCACCAAGGTGTATAGTGTCTACCCAATTTCAAACTTGCCCACAAAAGCCCAAAGAGACAATGTTTTATCCAAGCAAAAAGATGGTTTGAGCCCCTGCTGTAGACTGCCTTGCAAACAATGGCATCTACTCTTTTTTTGTCTGAGAGAAAAAGCTTAACAGTACATCATATTGGCACCGATAGACATGTATATAAGGAAGGACCTAGACAGCAGGAAATCATAGTTTATTGGAGCTCATGAGATCTTACTTATTTAGTGGGCAATCGGTTATACCATTCTCTAACGCGGCAAAATTAAACTCATTCGAAGCACAGATAATGCCAATCTTGTTCTGTCCACTCACCTTCCTGGAAAGACACCAAGGGCCCGTTTGGACGCAAGCATATCGACTGATATACCGGAATATCAAATTCCGAAGACGATATCCATTGTTTGTGTGCGACATCGAAGGATGGAATTGGAATTCTGATATTCCAATTTTACTCAAAAAACGGGCATATTGTCTTCCACTTGAAAAGGTGGAATTGGAATATCGGGCTCGCATTCCGGTTTCCAAATGCCAATTTTGAAAATGTCATCGGGTCCGCGTGGGTTTTATGATTTTTGACATCCGCTTTATTACCTTGTTTTGACATCCGCAACGGTTATTATTACATTGCGTGTTCGTTGGAAGCCCTCTCTGGTTCGAGCTGCATCTTCCTGCATCTTCTTCGAAGCTTCATCTTCCTGCATCTGGTTCGAAGCTGCATCTTCCTCATCCGTTTATCTGTTGTATGTATACTCCCTCAGCCATTTATCTGCATTTGTATTCGTTTCTGCATTTGTATTCGTCCGTTTATCTTTATGGGTAACTAGTGTAAATGGTACATTCATGGACACCCAGTGCCTAATTGGTTAAAATGTTACATACATGGATACCCAATTTCCGTAGCTGTGATTAAATTGGTACATAACAGATTCCCAGTGCCAATAAGTGGTTAAAATGGTACATTCATGGATACCCAGTTCCCGTAACTGTTTTTAAATAGTTTATTCATGGATTCCAATGCCCATAGCTGGTGTAAATGGTACATTCATGGATTCCCAATGCCCATAACTTGTGTAAATGGTACATTCATGGATCCCCAATGCCCATAACTAGTTAAAATGGTCCAATGCCCATAACTGGTTTAATGGCACCTTGTTTCCGTAGGAGAACCAGCTATAGAATAGGAAAATTATGCAGATTGTACATCCATGGACAGTTAACTCTATAATAAAAAATCTCCTACGTTCCGTCAGCCATGAGCCACAGGCCTGTAGGTACTTCTCTCTCTGTATGATTTGGATTGGATGCCTCTTTATATACCCTTTCACCCATCTTAATTTCCCCAAATGTATGCCAAATACTTTTCCCCAAGCAGTGATACCTGATAATGGAGTCCAAGAAACGTTTGGGATTGCAGCTTCCCATCCCTCTACAAAACCAGAGGGCTCCCCTACCCCTTCCTCCCATTCAGGGCATACAGAAGATCTCTGATTTGGAAAGAGTTGGGATTCTGGGCAATGGCAGCCAAGGCATTGTGTACAAAGCCCTCCACCGCAAATCATCTTCCTTCTACACCCTCAAAGTCATCCGCCTCGACCATGATTCACCCCTCATAACAAGGGAGATGGACATCCTTAGGAAAATCGATTCTCCCTATGTTGTCAAATGTCAGGGTATTTTCCATGAGGGAGGAAACATTAATTATGTTCTGGAGAACATGGATGGAGGCTCCCTTGCCGATTTGTTGAAGCACAAGACAAAGATGACAGAGTCCTTTAATTGCTAAGGTTGCCAGACAAGTGTTGGAGGGATTGAAATACCTTCACAGTGACTGTCCCTTGTGTAATTGCCACTTTAATGTATTGGTATTGAACCACATTAATGCTTTTCTTCTTGATAATGTTATCATTTGTTCAAGAAGAAAAGCATTAATGTGGTTCAATACCAATAGGCAATACATTAAAGTGGCAATTACACAAGGGACAGTCACTGTGAGATGTCCTTAGTTGTGATTGTCCTTACAGTGAGTGTACATTATCATGTTGTCTTTAGAGTGACTGTCCTCATTTGTTGAAGAAGAAATGCATTAATGTGGCAATTACACAATGGACAGTCACTGTGAGATGTCCTCATTTGTGACTGTCCTTACAGTGAGTGTACATTATCATGTTGTCTTTATAGTGACTGTCCTCATTTGTTGAAGAAGATGTAGGAAGATGCAGCTCGAACCAGAGAGGGCTTCCAACGAACACGCGATGTAATAATAACCGTAGCGGATGTCAAAACAAGGTAATAAAGCGGATGTCAAAAATCATAAAACCCACGCGGACCCAACGACATTTTCAAAATTGGCATTTGGAAACCGGAATGCAAGCCCGATATTCCAATTCCACCTTTTCAAGTGGAAGACGATATGCCCATTTTTTGGGCAATACATTCAAGTGACAATTACACAAGGGACAGTCACTTGAGATGTCCTCATTTGTGACAAGGACAATCACAAATGAGGACATCTCACAGTGACTGTCCCTTGTGTAATTGTCACTTGAATGTATTGCTATTGAACCACATTAATGCTTTTCTTCTTCAACAAATGAGGACAGTCACTCTAAAGACAACATGATAATGTACACTCACTATAAGGACAGTCACAACTGAGGACATCTCACAGTGACTGTCCCTTGTGTAATTGCCACTTTAATGTATTTTGCTATTGAACCACATTAATGATTTTCTTCTTCAACAAATGAGGACAGTCACTCTAAAGACAACATGATAAAAAAGTTATACAGAATGTTAAAAATTTTATAAACTTATAAACATAATTTTATTTCAAAATATTATAAATATTCAAAATCGCATACAAATGAAATTAAATAAGTATTCAAAAACAAAATAAAATATTATTATATTATTTTATTGCAAAAATAAAATAAATATTCAAAAACAAAATAAAATATTATAATATTATTTTATTACAAAAATAAAATAAATATTCAAAAACACGAACAAAATGTGAAAAGCATCATAACATTTGAAAAAATCACAAATTGTTATAAAGAAATTAAAAACAAATTCTCATTCAGTGCATATTCCAATTCCAAAATGTGGCACCCAAACGCGGAAAATACATCTTCTCGGTCATCTTCCAGGTGCGTCCAAACGGGTCGAACACATATTCCAGATATCATTTTGAGGATATGATATTCCAGAATTGCAGCATATTCCAGAATTGACTATATCCGGCATTCCGTATGCCTGCGTCCAAACGGGCCCCAAAATCATACAACTGTTTTTAGATTTAAACATCAATTCAGCTTGCCAAAATAAACCGCCATTCAACACTACAGAATTTCATATATAAAAAATAGGCTTTGTATATTATCTTTAAGGGGAAAAGTGCATATTTTGTCCTTTTCTTCAACTTCTTTTAATAGTTTTTGGGGTTAATTAAATCTGTTATACATTTAATCTGAGCTTAATTATACATGATAATCAAAAGTCATTATTCGTTAACTTGGCTCAAACACAAGATTCTGTCAAAATCAAACTTGGCCTGAACATGTCTTTTGGGGGTTTGAATCTTGGTGTCCTATACTACCATCTTCACCCATTGAACTACAACTCTTTGACATGTTTCAATCTAAATTAGACATAATTCTTCCATAGACCATTAAAATGAGTTTAAAAGAGTTTCTCTATTTGTGTAAGGTTTTAGCATCAACATATTTTTAAGAAGTTTGACTTTGAAACATGTGTTAATTCCATGAAAAGTAGAGATAACTAAGACAATTCTTTCAATTAGTTCTCTATCACAAATAACTTCTAAAAGGTTGTGAATCTCCACAATCAAAATGTGCTAAGAGCAATGGACTAATGAGTGAGAGATATATGCACTTCGGGTTTGTAAAACTTAGGTGGGTGGACCTAATAACAAAGGATGAGGTGAAAGTTGTTGTCTTTTCTATGGGAGCCTACAAATCCCCACAACCTAATGGTTTCCCTCCGACATTCTTTCAGGATTTCTGGGAAATTATCAAGTTTGACGTCACAAATGCTACAATGGATTTCCTAAGAACAAGGAAACTGTTGAGAAAGTTGAATAATACCTTCATAGCATTGGTTCCTAAGGTCCCATGGACTATAGACCAATAAGTTTATGCAACACCATTTATAAGATATTCTTTGAAGTTTTAGTTAATGGGATCAAACCATTCCTTGGTAAGATGATCAATACTAATAAAAAAGGATTTGTGCCAGTCAAACAAATCCTCGATGTTGTTTCATCACTACTCATGAAATTATTTTTTCAATGGGATAAAGTGGCTATCCAGGTATGGTGTTAAGGCTTGGTATTTTCAAGGCTTATGACATGGTTAGATGGGATTTCCTCTACAAAATGTTGAAGAAATTAGGCTTTAGTAATAGACTTATTCAAATCATTAGTACTTGTGTGGAGACAATCAACTACTTTGTTATGGTTAATGGCATCCCTAAGGGGCAGTTTGGTGTTGGGAAGGGATTAAGACATGGGGGTCCACTATCCTTCTATCTCTTTATTATCTTAGCTGAAATTCTATATACAATCTTCTTAAAATTAGTAAACATGGGCAAACTACAAGAGATTAAGGCAACCTTCACCTTACATACTAGTGACATACAATAGTTTGTGGATGAAACTATCCTCTTTGGGAGAGCTGCAGTTGTTGAAACGAGAATCCAGAAGACTTTCCTTAATAATTATGTCATTATTTTTGTACAATATATTAATTACTAGAAAAGTAACCACTATTTCTTCAACACCAAACATGATCTACTTGGATGTCATATTGCTAATCTCATGGGGAACTACTTGGGTCTCCCTCTAACTATTAAGAAAGTCTCTACTGCCTTCTAGAATTCCATCATTGAACGAACCCAAAGAAAACTTGTGGGCGGGAAAGGGAAACTTTTGAGAAATGCTAGGAAGCTTCAGCTCCTAGTCTCTTCTTTACAAGGTATTGTGCTTTACTTCCTCTCACTTTTTAAAGTTAAGGGGTCAATTGCTAAAAAAATAGAGAAAATACAAAGAACATTCCTATGGGTAGGAATGGAGGAAAAGAAGAGAATGACCTTAGTGAATTGGAATACAATATGCAAGCCTAAAAAAAGGTGGATTAGGTATCAGGAGAATTATTCTTATGAACAAAGCTCTCATAGAAAAAATAGGATGGAAAATGGCTCTCCATTAGGCTGACTAGTGTGAGATAATTAATGCAAAATATTTGAATTTTGAGAGATTTGTTTATAACCTCTCTATTCAAGCTTGCTCGAGAGGCTCCAAAATATGGAATAATATCATCAAAGGAAGAAAGTATAATTCAGTTAGGCTTAAAATGGATAATTGGAGATGGTAGAACCATAAATTTTTGGGAATATGTTTGGGTTAAGGAAACTCCTCTTTCATCTTTTCTAAATCTCAGATGTCTTAGGAATGTGGCCAGTAACTTCTTTGGCCTGAAGGTAGCTGACTATATCTCAACCACAAAATAATGGAAGGACCTTTCACTTTGTTGTCATACTCAGCCAAATATTCTCAACATTGCTCAACTTCTTGAAATATCTAGAAAAGTAGGATAGCCCTATTTTGTAGGGAGGATCTCTCTTCTAGTGCAAAACCACTAGTGGAGACTTTTGGGTGACATTTTCTTATGGTATGTTAGCAACTAAGGATAATCCTCGAGCTTGGGGAAGCGTGGTTTGGAACCAACACCCGGTACCTAATATCAACATCTTTTGGTGGACAATTATGCATGGTACAATTCTTACTTAGGACAGCCTTATTAGGAGGGGCCTCCAAATTCCTAATAGATGTCCCCTTTGCAAAAAGGAGGAGGAATTAATTCCTCATATGTTTGTACACTATTTATTCACATAGTACTTATGGGCTAAGGTTTTGAGAAAACTTGATTTTCCATGAGTTACCAATAGTAATATGCAACAACTTCTATTTGAATGGAGAGGACCTGTTCATAACCCTCACATCAAGAAAATCTAGAAACTCATTACCCCTCACCTTGCTTGGAGCATCTGGAAGGAAAAGGAACAATAGAATATTTAGAGATACTATGAATTCAATGGATGTTGTTTTCCAGTCATTCTCCAAGTTAATTTTTAAAAATATAAAAGCGACAAACTTAAAGTGTGTTGTATGTCCCCCTACCCCCTTTGAGGCAAAAATTTGCTTCTAATTGGGTTCTACTTATAGATTTTTCCCCTATTGGCAACACCAATCTCATCAAAAGGATTGGTACAAAATGGAAACCCCCAATGAAGGGATGATATAAATTAAATTTCAATGGTGCCACTAGAGGCAAGAAAGTTGTTGTTCGTGGCGTTGTGAGGTTTGATTTAGGCATGATGATATTTGCCTATTTTGGAAACCTAAATAGTTATACAAACAACCAAGATGAAGGTATGGGTCTTCTTTGGGGGATTAAATTGGGTCTATCCATTGGCATCAACAAACTATAAATTATTGATGACTCTAAATATATTATTGATTCAATGAAGGGGAAGAGCAAAAATAGCTGGTCTACAGAGGGAATATTAGGGGATGTCACAAGGCTCCTTCTAGGTCTAGACTTGTTCACTATAGAACACAGCTACAGAGAAGGCACTAAAGTAGCTAATGCTTTTGCTACACTAGGATTGGACAATATGGGTCTTTGTTGCTAGCGAAGTCTAGAAAGTATACCTCCATAGTTTATGCACACTATCAAAGAGGAAAGTCATCTTTATCTTCCAAGGAATTTGTGGTAGGTTCATTCTTTGTTCATCACTACCTTTGGTTGGACTATGGTTTCTTTTAGTATGGTTATTCTATGTTTAATTGAGCTTATATGACTTCAAGGTCCATGAAATGGGCCTTTAGTAGCACTCCCCTTGACTTAGTGAGGGTCGTTGATGTCCTTCAAACTAAGTTTAGGTTGTATCCACTCAAAAATATTTGGCACGTGTTGGCTATGGTGGCTCATACTATTCCACCCAAACAATATTCAAATGTTTGGCTTGTTGCCCAAGGTTTTCAAATAATAAAAAGGGGGAAAACAACAACTATGTTGAGCACAACCTTAGGCAATTTTTTAGGCATTACAATGCAACTATTGTTAATCAATTATTAAGAGATATGGATAGTGAGATGGTTATGATGGCTACTAAAATAGATGATGAGAAAACCAATGCAATTAATGTTATGGGTCAAGGTTGTCTCTTGGTTACTACCAAAGATTTTGTTGACAACTATGCCATCTGGAGAAGGGATCAGGGATATGGTGGTTCCATGTTGAAGAAAAGGGATCCTAGTTAGATTGATGGTGGTTTTGCAACTAAGGCAACTATCAATGCTATTGTGAAAGCAAGGTCGAAGGGGGTCAAATGGAGGGAGGAGCTTTGGAAGGATTTTGACAACACTCAGAGCACTTTGTGTGCTTCTGACAACTTCAATTCAAACTATGAGACTAAGAATGTGAAAGATGATGCTTGTTCTCCTCTTAACAGTTGTTCAAACAATCAAGTACTCTTAGAAAGGATTGACGCCTTGAGCAACAAGGTAAATTTTTATTCAATGAGGGTGTTGGGTTTCGAGTGTGATCTGCAACATGTTAAATGCAAGTTTTAAGAGATGTTGACCAAGCTCTTTGAGTTGGAGAGGTAAATGTAGAACATTGCCAAGTTTTGTTGTAGGATTATGTACATTGATGTCACTACCTTCTACCTACTACACTCAGACTCGCAAGACAACAATGGGGTCGATAACAAAGAGCTCCTAAATTTGCTACATGAGAAATGGCTTAAGACACTAAAGAATGGTAGGAGCGGCTCTAGGGCCTAACTGACCTCCTTTGTTCTCTTTACTATCTTCTTCACTAGTTGTTTGTCCTCCTTTGTTCTCCTTATTGTCCATTTGTCTATTGCTTGTCCTTGGTCTTGTGTTAGTTTAGTGTCAATTTCGAGGTCTTCCTTAGTTTATTTCTCTCATTGGCTTGTTTAGTTGCACAATTGTTTAAATGTTGGTTGTAAGGGACAACACCCTTGTTTTGTTGCTCTTTTAATTAAAAAGCAAAACTAGAAATCTAAAGAAATTAGGTTTATCATAGTGAAAAAGAAGATAAATAGTTTATCCAAAATATATTAAGAGATTGAAAATAATTTTACAAAATTAATTTCCTTGTACCTACAATGAACAACATAAACAAAACTCCTAAACTACTAATGCACAACAACACCAAAGCGTAGTTTTCATTTTTTACTATGCAAGCAACTAAATAGGGATACAAGAAAATATTGGTGTCTATTTCTTAAGATAATATAGTCTAAAACTTATGCTAACATGGTGTCATATTAACATTCCATATTTATGGTTTAAGCACCACACTTTTTGATAGTGAAAAGATTTACCATCTCCCTTGAAGATGAACCAATCAAAACAGTGATTGACACAATAAATGTACAAACAAAAAATTTCTATCTTGTTTTAAAATATGTTTATTTTAAAGAACATACAATGTAATACAAGAAATAACTAGATTAATAAATATATATTTATATCATTATTAAAACACAAATTTATACAATATACACACTAGAAATAGAATTTCAAACTTTATTAAATAAGATGATTAAAATTGCTAAGTCATTTTTGACCATTAGAGAAATAAATTTTCCTTTTATTTAAAGATTCAAAATAAATTTAAATACTTTTTCAAGATTTCAAATATTTGAAACTTTAAGATCTCACAAACTTTGGGATATACAATTCAAAAGCTTTGAATAAATTTATATGTCCATATACTTAAAAATAAATAAATAATAGATTATTACATGTAGACATAAATGAATTCCACTTTCTCTTATAGAATATATTTTATTTGGTATATTTTGCTAAAAACTGATGATATTTATAATTGAAATTTGATCAATGATTCATAATGAACAAATAACTAGACAAGTTTTAGAAACTATAAGTATGGTATAATAAATTTGTAGAAACATTTATTATAATTATATTAATATGAAAAATAGAAAAAAAAAATGTTCACATTACATAAAGTAACATTTTACAATTGAGTAGTCTTGGGCTCGTTTATAAGAAACATTACTCTTGTTTGGCACCGACTACAGTACAACATATTTGCACCGAAATGTCATGCCCCATCTCATGCTATTAACAAATAGTTCTGTCGTAGGCTATAGAATTATAGGCATCAACCAAATTTAACCAGTGATTAAACTAATCGATTTCAACAATCACATGTTATTTGTTTTTTTATTGATTAAACTAATCGATTTCATTTCAACAATCACATGTTATTTGTTTTTTTATTTTAAAAAATATTTATATTAACTAAAGTATACATGTAATTTTTTTAACGAAACATATTTTAGAAATTATTTTTCTATATTTTGATTAGTTGAAAATTTGGACCCATATGAGCTCAAAAATATTTGTCCCTTCCCATCGTCAGATATGAACCCTTTTTTGAAATATTTGCCCCTTCCCATGGTTCATTTTAATTAAAAACTTTAAAAAAATTATTTCACAATTTAAATTTATAATTTTTTATTTCTTTTATTATTTAATTTTAATTTTTTATATTATTTTATTTATAAACATAATTTAAAATAGTCAAATATATTTAAAAAAATTAAATAATATTTATTATTCTTAAGATTATTAAATAAATATAATATAAAAAATAATTAATTATATGTTTAACACTTTTTAAACAATTATTATTATGATATATTAATATTATAATATTATTTTATAATATGTTATAAGAAAAATTACATTATTATTATTTAATTTTAATATATATATATATATATATATATATATATATATATATATATATATATATATATATATATATATATATATATATATATATATATATATATAATTTTGTATATTTTTAATAAATTATAAATTATTATTTTTAATAAGTTTCTTTATACTCAATAATAGATATAAATCTACATAAATAAATATAATGATATAATTTTTTTTACTTAAGAATTGTTATATTTTAAATAGAATTATTATTAAAAAATATATGACCAATCTAAATTCAATTATTGTCCAACATACATTTATTACACTTATATTCATTAAAAATAAATATAAAACATCAAACAAGAACAATATTGAAACTACTTTATTGAAAAAAAAAAAGACAATACATATTTGAAATTGTAACTTTGTTTTAAAGTTCTCACTAAATCACTCAAGTGTTTTTATGAGAAAATGTAAAGTTTAATTTTTAATAATTAATTGATCATTTGAGAGGAAGATGTTTTTGATTAATGGTAACAACAGGTTTTGAAGGGGCCCCGAAACCCTTTAACAAAGATGAACTTAAGATAGAGCAATGAAAGCACCTAAAACGATTCATGGGAACGAAAGGTCATGTCAAACGATGAGGAGGATGTTAATGAAGTATATATGATCTCTTTTGTTTTTGCAATTGTTTGTATGAAAGATAAATCTTGATTTATATCTAGCTCAATTGTTTCCATTTAAATTAAATCAAGTCACATAATATAATATAATTATTTTGTAAACTAAAGTTTATATTTTCTCATAAAAACACTTCATTAACTATATCTATCAATAGACAAATATATGCTAATTTAGTTGTTGGCACCTTCTCGGTTGTTGTGCAGTGATCTAGTATCTTTAAGACTATTTGGAAAGCTTGGGAACTTGTTAGAGGCCATTTAGTGGATACCAATCCCCTTAACCTTAACTCTATCCATGGAGAGAGATCAATCTGGTGGAACCTTTATCACTTGAACAAGCCCCTGGCCCTTACGCAAGGCTTCTCTCCTAAATCTTGGGCAGCTGCTGGCATTACCTCTCTTATTGATATCCTTGATCATGATGAGCTCATTAGTTGGGACTCTCTAAAAAACAAGTATAATCTTCCTCCCTCTGAGAAGAAGACCTATAACATGATCCTGCAAGCTTGTCATATCCTCCCTCCTCAATTTGACTGTTTTGTTGATTCCCACAGCTTCCTCAACTTCAAATGGGTTGATGGTACTGTTCTTTCTCACATTAAAGCTGCCTAAGATCAAATGTTTTAAATGACAATTGTTAATTGATAGGCTGCCTCTGCGTAGAGATTCCTCTTCTATTGATCTTTGTAATATTTGCAAGGTTTCAGAGACTAGCAGACACATTTTTTTTTACTGTTATTTTGCTAAGGAAATATGGTTTCTTTTTGGGATTAAAATTCCTACTCTCACTACTATTTTGGAGGTTGTTACTGGTTTTATTCATGGCCTTAAAAAAGATGCCAATATGCTATGGTTCTCTCTTTCTTCCTCTATTCTTTGGTTCATTTGGAAAGCTAGGAATGAAGATAGCTTTCAAGGTATTACTAGAACCCTTACTAAGTCTTTTCAAAGTCTCATATTTTCTCATGTGGTTGAGCAAATTCATGTTACTCTAAAGCTTGTGATGAAGAAGCTTGCTCGCCTCCTAAAGGATGGGCACACGATCTATGAGCTCAGTGATTGGTATGTTTGGAGAAAAAGTATGTTTAGTCATTCTGCTTTCAACCTGGTTCTTGATCGGCTCCTGCAAGAAATCAGAGACATCGGTGATCCCCTATAAACAAGTTGGCCTTGATGGCTCAAACTGCTGATAATAAACAGGTCATTTGGATGGAGGGCCCTTTAGGCTAGACTTCCTGGACTATCAACCGCAATAATGTTCTGCAGACCTGATTTGTTGTTGGAGACCTCTTTTTTCTGGATGTACAGTTCATGGTTATACTCTTTTATCTTTTTGTATATGTTGGATGTTACTCTGTACTGATCTTTTTGCTTGGGTTGAGGCTTGCCTCCCCTGACTTTTGGTTCGTGGTGTAATCTTTTGTTGTTGCTCTCTCTATTTTTAATATATAAAAAACATATGCTAATTTTGTTTTATTGGGTAGTTTGGATAATTAAGCTACATAAAGATTTTATAAAGTCACAATCTAATATTGTTCCAATATTATATGAAATCATGACTAAGTTAATATTATTACTTATTAAAATGATTTGAATTTATTAAAATGATCTTAACTTCTTTTAAAAAAAATTTAAATACCACTTCTATTTTATATAATTAATTATAATATTAAAAAAATATCAATAATATGATATTTTTATCTCTTAAAATATATAAAAATCTAAACTAGTTTAACAACATTTAAAAAATAATTTAAACTCTAATAAATTATATTCTCATTAATCAAATTTAATAACAATAAAATTTAAATTAGAAACATAGGTCTTTTTGTAATTTTTTTGTGGTTTTAGATTACAAAATTGAGAACAATGTTAAAATTTTTGTGAAAATCTATTATGTTTTCTAGTTTTTAAAATTTGGTCAATAGTACATTTTGTAAGGAGCTTAATTGAATACCTTCCAAAATATTAAAATAAAAAGGACTTTGAAAACATTTAAAATAATAATATATTTCTGCAAGTTATTTATTAATGGGTTAAGGTCAGGTCAAAAGAATGATATGTCTAACTGTTGTCCGTACCCCCCAGTGCAAATATCCTGCACAGTGCCCTCTTGTTTTAATATAAAACAAAAAATATTAATTAAAAACATTCTCATAACATTTAATTTCTAAGGTTTTAAATCCAATCATTAAATACATTACATTACAACATTTTAATATTAACAACCTTAATAATAGCATGTGGTTGACAACTCATGGACAGCATTAAAAAAAATAAAAATGATAAGGTGCATTTGGCCATAATTGTAGATATTGCTCTACTACGCGTACACTACATCGTACTCATAATTGGCGGTGTATTCCAAAATCCGCACCTGATTGTCTTTATAACTTTCCCTTACATAAGCGAAAGGCACAGATTCACTCCATAGAGCTCGGAATGCATCTATACCGTCCCATGGAATATTTCTGACAAGAAAAATGTGGCAGCTTTTGAACTATTATTTTTGTGATAACCAGCTAAGAGACAGGTAATTTAGGTAGGTTTCTGCGCGTGATGGTCAGATATTCTTTCAACACGTACTCAATATGTATTTTTTTATAATATTAATTTCGTTCCTGTGGAGTACTACGATTGTACTCCTTTTGGTAGGTTTGAAGTGTAGACTGGTAAATACTTTTTGTTTTTGTTTTTATTTATTTATTTAGGTGTTGTCATAATCAATAATATTATCATTAATTAAAGAGATGATAAGAATAAATGTCTTGTTGAATAGTGTTCATGTGTATTTTTAAAAATATATTTATTTAGTGGTTGATCAATTTATAAATTGATTGTAAATGGTGGTTCATCTGTATTGAGACAAAAATGTTATATTTTTTTTATAATGACAGATCACAAAGATGATTCAAAATATAGAGAAAAAAAAGTTATATATCATTATTTACCATAAGCTTTATAATTTATGTCATGAGCTATAAAGATATCATGTATTAATAAACTATAAATATTAAGGTTTATTAATCATTTTATGGTACTTTAGATATTGTTACTAGTTTTCAAAAATTGAAGTGCAATAATTTAATAGACTAGCATTGGTTTTTAAAGAGAGAAACAATTTTGAAAGTATTTAAAATTATTAACATCAACAATGATTTGGAAAGATACTTAATAGTAACACAATAAATTTTAAGTATAGGAAGGACTATTTTTTATAATTTCCTATTAGATTATCTCTCTCTCTCTCTCTCTCTCTCTCTCTCTCTCTCTCTCTCTCACACACACACACACACACACACACACACACACACACAATTACTTTGTAGGTTTGAAGTGTAGATTGGTAAATATTTGCTATTTTTTGTTTTTATTGTTTATTTTAGTATTATCATAATCAATAATGCATTGAATAGATGATAGGGATAAATAGTTGTAGTCATATTATATAGTGTTATTCATTTATATAGTATTAGGTCAATTTAAAAATTGATTGCAAAGATGGTGGTTCACGTGTGTGGTTCAAACTATTGAGACAAAAAAGTTGTATTTGTTAGAAACAATGAAGCACACGCAATTGAGGGGGGGGGGGAGGGGGTGAATCAATCGTGTCCTTAAACTTAAACTTTTAACCAACTTACAAATTTCAACACATAGAGTTGAAAGATAAGCAATAAAGCAGAAGAGCAAATAATTCCATAATATGAAACACTAGATTTTTGTTGTGGAAACATTGTTAGGGAAAAAACCACAATGGGGATCAAACCCACAAGATATTGTACTAGCACAAGAAACCCTGTTAAAGGTACAATGGGAATGCACATGCATTCAAGCTCACTGCCTAGAGCTTACTGCTCAAAACAAGAAAGGGCTACAACCCTGAGATTACAACAAGGGCAACAACCAAGGTGGACTACAATCCACTGAATTATGAACTGACAGATAGCATCTGATATGCCATAATAATTCCAATGAAGTACAGTTGAACAATCAATAGATTCCACTCATACCTCTACTTAACAACACTGATACAACATTTTTGTACACTATACATATACACCAATTTGCCACTCCTTTCCTCACATTTCACACTCACAAATGATTACAACTTTATACTCAAATCATCAACTTATTCCATAATGTCAGCCAACGCCACCTTAATTAAAAATAAATCACATAACACTTAACGAGATGATCCAAAACAAGTCACTAGGGCCATAGTTAGGACCAAAAATAATATCATTGAGCACGCCATGATCCATAGATCACACCACAAAACTTCGCTACACAATATCTCATCAAGTCGGCCAAGAACAATAGAAGATATCAACACATTATACCAAATTACCAAATTCGATCACATAACCCAATGTGATCCACCAACATGAATAGGACATGATCTAGAAACATTAGCAAGCAACATGAAATATCACAGTTCAACAATAATAAAACCATCTCTAACTCAAAATCCATGAACATCTCTGAGCTGTTCACCAGGAACACTAAACAACAACCTTTTTCAATCAGAAAAAATATCTTTCTAGAAACTAAATCATGAGCCACTCGAGATGAGGACACACATCCATGTCCTGAACAATCCACTAAGTTAGCGACAAAAGATATTGCAAGACCTAGCCACACCGATCGGAAAACAAAAATATTGTCTCTGCTAGAACACTAAAAATTATTTCTAATGAATCAACTATAACTCACTCCAAATGTACAATGATCCTTTGTAACTCAACCAAAATCAAGTACAAGCACTCCTCAACATCTCCACAACATCGAAACTTATGATATTCAAACACAACTCTCTAACCAATCGCAACACTCTACTTTGTAACTCAAGAACATTGTCCAAACTGATGTAATATGTTGATATTAATGAAAAATATCAATGTCAGCACATATATGCAATATATCCCAACAATATTCAATTAAAAAGATGGATCAAACGTGTGATCTAAAACATTGAGGCAAAAAGGTATATATCATTATCTACCATAAGCTTTACATTTATGTCATGAACTATAGAGATATCGTGAATTTAATCAATTATAAAAAATAATGTTTATGAATCATTTTACACTACTTTAGGTGTTGTTACTAGTTTTCAAGAATTTTGGGGTGCGATAATTTAAAGATTTTTATTAGTTTCATATATTTTCAACAATTTTATAAGAGAAGCAATTTTGAAAGTATTTTAAATTGTCAACATTAATGTTGGTTTCCAAAGATACTCAATTGCAACAAAATAAGTTAAATTTTAGAAAGGACTATTTTTATAATTTTCTATATAGATAATGCATGTTTCCAATAAAACTACAATTTTCTAGAATAAATTATATAATAAGACACTTTTTGAAGACGAAATTACAAGGGTTCTATTTATGGGGCCCTTACTCATTTAAATGAGTGGTATAATAGCAAGGGTTTTGTCGTAATTCTAGTCCTTTCCAAGGGCTCCAAGAATAGTGTGCAAAATCCTCATGTCCCCTTTTCATTAAATTTATGTTTGTGGGCAAAAAGATCATTCCTTAATTTTGCTGAGCTAAGCCTAATGGAGAATAGTCTCATAGGTCTCAAATAGTTTAAGTGTGGAGCGTTTATTGTTCAAATTCCTAAGGAATGTATTTTGTCACAATTTCAAAGTTTACCCTCCTAGAGTGCCTTTTCCCATGAAACCCTAATGATTTGCCTTAAGTTTCTTTCCAACTCTAAATTTTTGGCCTTCCCCTAACTTGGGTACCTTGTAAGGTTCATCCCCCACTCATGAATCCTCACTCAACATTCTCACATATATTTTACCAAAGTCAAATGTGTGGCCTTACTTCTACCTAAGTACTTATTCCTTATCATTGTCAAAATCTTGAGTTATGTCATTTCTTTAATACATCTTATAAGAATTGGACTTTTTCTCTCCCCTTACCTAAGTACTTAGCCTTGAGAAACTTTGAACCTTGACATTTGATAAAATCCCTTCATATATTCTATAGAAATCAACTTTGTATGTCTTACCTTTGATCCCTAATTCCCTACCTTCCTTCCCTCCTTTTGTTAGGATTTTAGAGTTGTCAATCCCTTCCTCTGTATTAGCCAAAACCTACTCCTTCCCTTACATTCATTAATTATTTAGACTTACAATATTGGTATGCCTCACTTGAAACCCTAATCCATGACTTGTGGTGTCAATTTTGGGGTATCACAACACAAGTTGGCTCAAAATCATTGCATCAAAATTGAAAAATTGCTACACTTGAACTTATTGATTAATATTACATTTCAAACATCCAAATACTTGATCTAAACAAAAACATTTGACAAATCAAATCAAAATCTAAAAAGCTTAATCAAATATAAAAATCTTCAAACAACAAATCAAATCTAAATCTAAAAGGCTTAAACATAACTAAGGATCAAAGTGGATGAAGTTTTTGAAATATGGATCTACAAAAAAAAGCAAAAATGTTCAAATTGATTACTTGATTGGTGAAATCATGTCTTTTTAGTAAATCGATGATGGTTAACTAGATGAGAAATGATGCAGACGTGATATTTTCTTGATTTCTTCTTGAGTGCTTGTTAGGTTGATTCAAAGTAGTATGCGAATCCATCTAATTACATGATCATCAAAGAATCATCGAGGACATTTGTATATGAAAGGGATCAATTCTTTGTCTGTTTACTTGAAATTGTTAAAATCCGAGGAAAGAGGTATTCATATCATCATGGTTAAACCAGTGAGGGTTGTACCAATTTCATGTTCCAAAAGCTTGATGATGAAAATAAGCATCCAAATTCTGAAGAGTGACAACTAGTTGCATCCATATAGATTAATTGCATGTTAGTTTGCACGGGTGGATCCTTTTTCTCAATATATGTAAGGAAAGCTAAAGGGGGTAGAGTTATCATCATCAAAAGACCAAATCAAGATACATCAAATGATCAATGATATCATCAATGGTACATCATCAAATCTATTGAAATCTACATCATCAAATCTCCATCAATATATAATCAAAGTCTTGACTAACATCATCAATGTTTGAAGTATCCATCATCAAAAACTATGTTCAATCTGATGATCAAAGGTACATCAATGTCATCAAGATATATCATCAAAATGATTCATGCTTCATCAAGGACATCGTCAATAATCAATCATGTTGATCAACTAGGGGCAACCTAATCCTGGTCATCACCTTCTCTTCTATCAATCCCTATTTTGCATCATGAGAACATCCAATCAATCTCGTATCATCAAAACATCTATCTAATTATATCAAATCAAATATCAATCAATCAAATCATCCAATTGATCATCTAACATCAATAAAGTTAGCCTCTCATCCATTTGCTCATCTTGAGCACATCAAATCTCCTAACTCTATATCGTGAGGAAGGAAAATCATTGTTTTGTCTCTCTAGATCTTGAGATCGAAATATCAACCAATCAACGTATTCTATTAGATTGACATCAACATCAACCAAGTGATTCTGACTGGCATCAAACGATACGAAACCATCATCAACTTATCTAGAGCATCAACAACATTTTATCAATCAAATATTTTCTCATCAATTTCTCTCATGATCAGGGCATATCCAAATTTCTATATTGGGAAATAAATTGAAATTTTCCAATCTCAACCAAATCATCCAAAATCATTTTGATTCATTTCCTGAGGGGGCATGCAATCACATCATCATTTCAATTCAGAGACATAATCTTTTAACATAATTTTTTTTGCTAACAATCAAGTGGGGCATCAAAATAGCAAAGCAGACATCATATGAATGAACCATCATCAAAACAAATATCAAAAACTCCAATAGGAACTTCATCAATCCTATCATTAGTATTTGCATTTTCATCAACATCGAGATCGAGCATCAATTTAATTAGGACTTCGCATCAGAAATGATTAGGATATTCTTTGAATCAACACGCTTCGCATGTCGACTCAAAGAGGGGCATTTGTAATCACCTAAAATTGGACAAGATAAATCAAGTGAACAATCAAGGCAAAAATAAGAGCAATTGAATCAAATCAAGCATTTATCAAATCAAAATTCAAATCAAGCCTTAAATTAATTTAATTAAAAATCAAAAGTCATAAATTCAACTTAAATAAAATAAAGCATGATAAATCAATTAAGTGTGTAATTAATCTAATTAATTACATAGTACATATTAAATCAAATCAACCCATTCAAGGGGTACACATGGCTAAAGATTTTAATTAAATTCAATTAATTAAATCCTATTTTCCCTCAACCACCAAATGGGAGGAAAATTCATCAACCAATAGGATTTAAGGATGGAGCTCACATGGATCAAGCTTAAATTGAATCTCAATCACTCACTTGGAGAATGCATCTTGTCCACCCATTTTGTCCTTTGGTCCCAAGCTTTGAGGACAAAATATTTTAATGGTCTCCAAAGGTGGAACCATGGACTTAACCCTCACCTAATCATGATCAAATCAACCACACCCCTACCCTTGCCAAAATCTATAAAAGCAAGGCATAATTCAATCAATAATCATCCACAAAATTTGAGAATAACATCAAACCTCTTGCAATTTATAGCTAGAAAGGAAAATATTAGAACTAATTAAGGCTTAATTTCATTTGGAATTGAAATTTTAGTTTACTTATCATTCATTCTTGTTTTAGGACTATCACTAATGGAAGGTTGCTAAGAGCTTTGCATTAGCATCCCTAAATAGAGGTCCATAGAGTGCTTAATTATCAATTATTTACTTAAATAGCTTACTCTTTGTGGTAATTTAGTTGATTTATTTATTTTTTTGTAATACTTACCCTATGAAGGTGCTTTCCTTAGCACACAAAATCGTCATAGTTGAACTAGTGATGGATGTACTAATTTCGGGTTCCAAAACTGCTCAATGATGAATATAAGCTCCTAAATTTTGTGAATAGTGACAACTAGCTGCATACACCCTAGATTAAATGCATTTAAGGTATTTACCTTTCTTAGTTTGAAAACAGATTTGAAAAAGAGAAACAAAAAGGGGGTGGAGTTCATCAAAAAATGAAAAATCAAATGTTCATCAAAAACTATATGTGATAGCGTGTGTTGGAAATCAAAAATAAAAAAACAAAGGTGCCTTGCATTTAAATCATGTTGCATTTAGATTCATCCCATCTCTTGTAATCTTGCATCCATTTAGGACATTAACCTTTTGTTCATTTTAGTTTTCATATCATGAAGTTCATTTTAAAAATCAAATCATTACATTATCATATTAGTTTACATTAATAGAATTTATTTTAAAATTGCATTTACATTAGTTTGCATGCATATAGTTTCTTCCATTCATTATCTTTCATTATTCCATTTAAGTTCATTGCATTAGGTTTCATCCATTTTAAATCAGATCCTTTATTGTCATTATAGTTCATATCCATTAAGTGCATTAGGTTGCATTCTTTTTAAATCATTTTCTTTCACCATTGTCATTTAGGTTCATTTAAGTTTATTGTATTAGGTTGCATTCACCTTAAATTCTCATCATTTAGTTGCATTAATTACATCATTTCAAATTCATCATTAAAACATTACTAAAATTGCATTGCATTCATTCTAGAACATTGCATTTCAAGTCATCTCATTAGTACATTGCATTGTTCATCTAGGTGCATTCATCAAAATTCATTACATTTAAACATTGAATTATATTCAAAATTAAGTGTGTTAGGTCATTGCATTTACATATAAGATCATCAATATATCATTTATATCCATTTATCATTAAATCATCCAAATCCATACATTACATAAGAGCATCCATTGCATTTACACTACATTTACATCTCATTTGCATCTCATTTATATCCATCACATTACATGGCATACATCCATAACATCAAATAAATGCATCCATAAGTACCATCACATAGCATTAATCATTAAAACATTACATATTCATCATTATACATCATCATACATCATAAACATTAAACCATGTGTGACATACATCCATCTATTCTATGTCATAAATAAGACAATCATTTGCATCAATAGAAGAATAAACATGTGCATTCATATCTTAAATTGCATTTGGAAAAGCATAAAACAAAGAATGTAGAGATATAATCATGTAGATCTGCATAACATATAAACCACCTACAAAAATTACTCCAACACATGATTACATCATATAAAGTAAATCTATCAAGGAGTATCAGAGTCCATAGTATCATCAAAGTCCATCAGAATATGTGAGACATAATCCATCAAAGTATAACAAGTATCAAATCATAAACAACATCATCTGATAAAAGAATAATGTGAGTCCAATGTCTCAAGATAAAAAATGAACATCATAATATACATCAATAAATGGATCAATCATATAAAACTCAACTGCTAGAACCACTAACACCATCAAGACCAGGATCTGCATCTAGAGCTCTACTCGAGCTAGCCTATAATCCATGTTGACTCATGCCATCCATGAAGGCCTACATCATACTGCCCAGCTGACTAACTTGTTGCTTGATATCTGATACATTGGACTGTAAAACCCAAACATCAGCAACTAACACGGGAGCCTTTGTAGGAGGGGCTTGAGCAGGTGGAGCCTATGGAGGAGCCTATGGAGGAGGAGGTGTTGGAGGACCCTGTGCTTGATCAAGAAGAATCTATGCAGCCTATGCATCCACATCAGCAATGACCTGCGCACCAACCTGCCTGAATATCTAAACTTTGTGTTGGCCCCATCTGGCTAATCTGTCAACCCCAACCTGATGGAGGGCTTTAATAGGTCCACCCCTCACTCTCACCCATCCACCCCGCATCCGTACACCACCTCTGGGAGGAATAGAAGAAGCAACAATAACATGGATAATGGCCCTAGCTCCTCTATCACCCTGTCGTCCTTGACAACCTCATCTCCAACCATCACCACCATCATCTCCACCATCATCATCAGATTCCTCCTCTATACCAGACACTGGCTCGATGGGATCTGTAAATCTCAGAAATAGGTTTCGCATGAACCAATCAACATAATCATCTATCATGCTTGCATCAACTATATGGTCTCTCATATCCCACGCAAGGTGGGGTAGCTATAGTAACTCCTGACGAGTGGTACAATAATCAATCTGAGGGCCCCATAAGGACCTCTCAACCTATACTCATGCATATAGTACCAATCCCTATGGCATGCCCTGTATATGGCTGAACTGGCGTAGAACCCTCAGGAAGCAAAATCTCTCTATAATCAAGGGTGTCCGCCCTATCATCCAGTGAGGCATATACATATATGGAAACTCCACTGCATCCTCTGGCCATGCCTCATAACCAATATATAGTCTCCAAACTACCTGATTGATATCATCAATAATATGACACCAGTATTCTAACTTGCCCAAATGGGCCTGCACCACCATGCCCTCGTAAATCCAAGTGAATGGCCAACCTGCATCTCGATGTTGAACTGATATAGGCTGAGTGACAGGGATGTGCTCTCATGTACACAATTGTAATAAAACCACCCCAGCATAAAGAGTGGCCCTAGGCTGATATACAACATCATGGAGCTCATGATATAACTGCACCGACATGTAGGAGCCCCAATCAAATCTCTGAGGATGCGCAATCAAATCCTCTAATATTTGGCCCCACCCAATGACAAATCTGTGACAACACCGATCAGGAACAAGGAAACCACCAAGGTACCCAAAACTGCAAGAAGAACAGGAAAATATAAAAATGGTGCCAACTGAATGCTATCATCTCTGATAGTGTCATCTGCAAAAAAGCATCGACATACGGTCCCATCATAGACCTTATTGTAATAGATAAGCTCCCCATGTGTAGGGATGTACAATAGTTGATAAACATCCTCGGGAGTGATAGTCATCTCCCCCATCGATAAATGAAAGGTATTGTGGTTAGAGTGCCAACGCTCTGCCACAACTGTGAGTAAACCTTGATTCACTCAAAATCAAGGGAGAGAGAGAAGGAAAGACAATCCACATCTACCTATGACTCAAAAATCTGGACTGCTCAAGTTATCAATCATCTCAAAGGACAATGGGTACAAGGCACAAACACTGAACTTTTTAAGCTCGACTTGCAAAAAGAAAGTTTAAACACATCAGTAATCAAAATCATTACATTTTGGATCAGCTTAAGTCAATCAAACATTTAAACCTATCAAACCACAATCAATTTTCTTGATTCTACTTAGAGAGGACGAAAAAATTATCATCATCCACCATCTAAATCAAGATTGACCATTAAATATTCAATATGACATGACTAGAATTGACATCATAAGACTCGCTATCAACCAGACTTGAAACCTAATCCAATCAACTGATTGACAACATTAGACGGATCATAAAATTGACTCAAAGGCACGTAAATTTCACCAAACATGGTGTACGCGCTATTTAATTTATTAAAAGCTCTGAAAATCAAAAGTGCAGCATAAAGAATCAAAGGCACTGCATAAACTATCAAATGCGCTACAACAAAGTGTACACACTATAGAACTTAGTACGTGCTACAGGAAAGCCCTATACGCACTGCTAAAAAGTTGAAAATTGCAATCAAATTTGTACACGCTACAGGAAGGGGCGATTGTGATTTGTGCCCTAGTTCTAGCGTAAGCTCAACTAAAGTTGTGTACGCAATGTGAAAAACTATGGATGCACAACATAAAGGGTATATGCGTTGCTAAAATCATTGTACGCACTATTTTATTTGAAAAATAGAAAAATACAAGTTTTTCCTAGAAAAATCCAAAATTTTCAAATTAAAAAGTGAAAATCAGACAAAGCAAGTTATCAGGGTACATACTGGAGGTCCATAGCTGGGTGGACGCTGATAAAGATGCCCTTGCTTGGACCTATGCTCACGAATCAGGATCACCATTGTTAAAAGGCTCAAAAGGGGTACAGAGAAAAAAGTCAAAAGGGGAGGTAAAAATGAATAGTAAAAAGGCCTTTTACCCCTATGTATAGCCCAGTTTGACCTAAAAGGGCGCTGCTTAGCAGAAAAGTGACTAGGGAATCAAATGTTTCACTCATTCAGCCAAATCAAGGGCATTTGTCATCACATCATCACGAAAACATTATCAGAAATGAAATCAAAATTTAGTATTAATTGAACTCATTCAATGCAAATTAATAAAAAATGCAATATCTTTCACCTGGATCAAATTTCATTTCATTTCTGAGGGGGCATACACTTGGATAATCAGGACCGACATCATAATCATCAAATCAAGAGCACGACATCAAATCAAGCTTAATCTTTTATCAGAATTTTTTTTGCTTATCAATAGAAAGGGGCATCAAACATCAAATCAGATCAAATTAGACAACATATTAGACAACCTATCATCATATCGACCATTGAGGACCTAAAATCAATCAGAGCTGCATCGGTTTTATCATCAAAATTTGCATCTTCTATCAAGCATTGAATCAGACATCAAAGCTAATCAGGACTTAGTATCAAAATGATCAGGACATTCTTTTAATCGATACACTTCACACATCGATTCAAAGAGGGGCATTTGTAATCACCTAAAAATGGACAAGAACAATCAAGTGAGAAATCAAGGCAAAATCAAGACAATTAAATCAAATAAAGCTAAAATAAAAGATAAATTGCAATCAAGCCATAATCCAAATTTAATTGAAAATTGAAAGCCATTAAATCAAACAAATCGTGATAAATCAATTAATTGTGCAACTAATCTAATTAATTGCATAGTTCAATTTAAATCAAATCAACCCATTTAAGGAGTACACATGGCTAAACATATTAAATAAATTCAATTATTAAATCCTAATTTTCCCTCAACCACCAAATGGGAGAAAAATGCATCAACCAACGGGATTTAAGGATCAAGCTCACATGGATCAAGCTCAAATCGAATCTCCATCACAAATAGGGAGAAAGCATCTTATCCACCCATTTTGTCTCCTTGTCCCAAGATTTGAGGACAAATTATTTAAATGGTCTCCAAAGGTGGAACCATGGACAAAACCTCAATGTAACCATGATCAAATCAACTCTACCCCCTACCATTGCCAAAATCTATAAAAGCAAGGCATAATTCAATCAATAATGATCCACAAATTTGAGAATAGCACAAAACCTCTTGTAACTTATAGCTAGAAAGGAAAATTTAGAGCTAAATAAGTGTAATTTCATTTGGAATTAATCTTTTAGCTTTGTTTATCATTCATTCTCATATTAGGGTTGTCACTAATGGAAGCTTGCTGAGAGCTTTGCATTAGCAAACCTAATTAGAGAGTCATAGAGTGCTCAATTGTCATTTAATTTGCTTAATTAGATTGTTATTTGTGGTAGTTTAGTTGTTATTTTGATTTATTGACAATAATAACCCTATAAAGGTACTTAATCTAGTACAAAGTATGCAGGGTAAAGGTTATTTTGAATGCACGGTCATTGTAATAATAGGGACAATGAAGGGCAGTCAAAGTTTGTAGCAGTAGATTGATGCAAGGTAAAAATGGCGGAGTTGGTAAGACTCCTATGGTGAATGGTAAAGGATTGAATGATGTAATTATTATGTTATGTATAGGCCTATAGAAGGATAATATAATATGGATAACTAGATATGGAAACCTTACAAATAAGGTAAAGTGAATGATTGCATTGTATGATTGAAGTTGTTTGTTGAATGGAACCAAATGTATTGTTTTGATGTTTATTGATCTTGTTGGATCAAATGTGATAAAAAGAACTTGATAGATGAAGTGTTTGTTAAATCTTGTGATGGTGAGTTGAAGTGAACCTAGAAGGGGTTATTGGATGAGTGTGGTTAAGGGTGTTTGGAATACACTTATGTAGAGGAACCTATCATAAATAAGGTTCAATGTTTACATGATTTATATTGATGTTTTCCTTAGAGAAGTTATTGTGTGATGACGGATCATCAAGATCCTAAAAGAGTGCACGTGTTTCAAGATGCTTTGCATCAATGAAGGATTTTATGCATCAAATTAGTATTAGAGCTTAGTGAAAGGTCTGGGACAAGAAAGTTATTTTTGATTTGGTTGTGCTAATGGTTTTGGTTGTAAGTTCTTATCCACCAACTACAAAAGAAAGATGGTTTGTGTGTGTGTACATACAAGGAAGGTCTGTCAAGGGCCAAGGGATTGTCAAGGTCCAATGAATGGTCTATTGGTTTCCAAAAGACTAGGGTGAGAGGAAAGGATGTGACTTCTAGGTGATGCAGAGGGGTGATTTGTTTGTGGTGAGGTGAAGAAACAAAAGGAAAGGTGGATCTCTGACTAGTACAACACCATGAAGTTGCAGCCATTAATTCTCCACTGATGGGAGTACTTAAGAAGGTGATTACCAGGATAGTCTTGTATCCTTGAAGGAAAAGAGGATGGTGATAAGAGGCATGAAGAGGCAAAGGTAAATTAAAGAAAAGGACAAAGATTTTGGTCTATTTTTTTCTTGCAGGTTATCTCATCCACGTTTCCAAGAGGCTTGGAAACTTTTGAAGGCCGGTAGTATGGTGCAAGAGAACCTAGGTAAAAGGAAACAAACTTGAAGGTTAATTAATGTTTTGGATGTATTCGAGTCATCTATGATGTAATTGAGTCCATTTGGTCCAATTGAGTCTATATGTAAAGTAAAAATGTAAACTAAGTTCTAAAGTTGCAAAGTTGAACTAGTTTGGTCAAGGGGTCAAGATTGTACAAGAGAGACATGAAAAGGATAGAAAGGTTGTAGAGGTGGTTTATAGGTCATTTTTATATGTCTAGAGGGTTTGTGTAAATCCATGAATTTATATTTGTAAAATGTCGTAATAGTTGTCATAAAAGTGTAAAGTTGTAATATTGCAAAATTGCACCAAAAGTTACAAATGGGAAGTTGAAAGGTCCAAACCAACCAAGAGAATTGTAAGGAAGATCCAAGTAGGAATGAGAAGGAGGATAACAATTTTGAATAATTTGTGTATTCAAAAGCTTTTCATTTTGATAGTTTCCATTGTTACTTTGTTGTTTCTAGGCCCTGTACGGACCTATACGGCTTGAAAACCATGTATAATTATTATGTTTAGATAGTATAGTGAATTAGCTTCCTTCAAGTCTTTTTTTGGATGGATTTCATGGAAAAAAAAAGAAGTTATGTGGTTTTTTGTAAAAATGGTTTTTCAAACCCTCCTTTAATGAACTGTCCACAAGGGTTTGAATTTTCCTGTGGATTTCACCATTGGAAAAATCAATAAGTGGTATATACTGAAACTAGATTCAAAGAGGTTTCAAATTATTTTGGTCTCTTTTTGATTGGTTGTGTCTATGAAGAGTGATATGATTCCCTAGCAACATAAAGAATGAATTTTCTAAACTTTTCTTGACATAAACAATGGGGGGTGTATCTCTCAATTTCACCATTAAATTTGACTAATTCTTGAATATATTTTGTAAAACCTAGTTCCCTAGATGTTCACCGAAGAGATTTTATAAATAATGTCTGATGAAAAAGTTGTTGATGACAAAGTACAACTCTATCAAAACTATTTGAATGTGGACAGTCATAAAGTTGTTTTGTCATCCATTAAAATGAGTGATCAAATAGTTAACTAGATGAATGCATTTTGTTATTGAATAACATGGAAAGGGAGTTCTTGTATGTAGGGTGAAGGTTCTTTTGAATGCGGGTTAATTGTAAGAATAGGGACAATGAAGGACTGTTATGAAGGGTAGTCAAAGTTTGTAGCAGCAGATTGATGCAAAGGTAAAAAGGGTAGATTTGGTAAGACTCCTATGGTGAATGGTAAAGGATTGAATGAGGTCATTATTATGTTATGTGTAGGCCTATAGAAGGAAGATATAATATGGAGAACCAGGTATGGACACCTTAGATAAAAGGTAAAGTGAATGATTGCATTGTATGCTTGAAGTTGTTTGTTGAATGGAACCAAAGGTATTGTTTTGATGTTTATTGATCTTGGTGGATCAAATGTGATAAAAAGAACTTGATAGATCAAGTGTTTGTTAAATCTTGTGATGGTGAGTTGGACTGAACCTAGAAGGGGTTCTTGGATGAGTGTGGTTAAGAGTGTTTGGAATATGTACTTATGTAGAGGAACCTATCATAAATAAGGTTCAATATTTACATGATTTATATTGATGTTTGCCTCAGAGAAGTTATTGTGTGATGATGGATCATTAGGATCCTAAAAGAGTGTATGTAGGAAAAATTTACACACACACACACACATATATATGGGTAAGTGCACAAAGATGGGGGACCAAAAAGGGGGTACAAGATGCCACTTTTTTTTTCCTGAAATCAGAAAACTCTGAACTTCAACAAGAAATTGAAGATAGTTAGACTCAAAATTTTAAGATGTGACAAAAACAAGAGTTGTAATACTCTGAATCTAGTTCCTAAACTACTAACTTATTTTGAAAAAGGTGCAGATTAAGGCCCTCAAAAAGGGGGAGCACAAAAAGTGGTCTTGTTTTTTGTCAAAAAACATAACATAGCATCTGGTGCACTCCCCCTAAAATGTTAACTTTTTTTTTGAAATTTTTTAATCACTCCAATGAGAAGTTAGCTAACACCATGTAGTTTATCCTGGAATTTTTTGGTAATTTTTTGATGAATGTATAATTTTTTATGAATGTATAATTTTTGATGAATTTATGAAGTGCACACATCCTAAAAACATGAAATTTTTGTGTGCTCCCCCTAGAAATCATTTAAAACTAATCAAAAATTAAATTTTCTTTTTTTTTGAAAGTGTGTAGAATGGAGTCTAGTTTCTAAAAATGTAACTTGTTGCAAAATTCGATGAACGAGCCAAAATCTATGCCCAAAATACTACATGTTGGTTTTTTTACAAAAAATGGACATACACACAAAAGAAATTAGAGTTGAAAAACTTAATATAATCATAATTCAAAATAAATTATATGCTTAGATAGATAATAGAGAGACCCACAATATCACTTCATCTGATTTTTACATTCTTGAGCCACGAGTAAACCTGACGAGGAGCACACAAAAAAATGTCATTTTTTTGTATGTCTGCTGGAAAACATGTCTCAAGCCTATTTCAATCGTCCAAGCCTTTGGGTTGGATCTCCAAGGCAAATCCAAGCCTTAGGATTGGTAAATTCCAATGCATTACAAAGCGCGCATGCCCTATAGGGTGAGCACACTATTTAAGACATAGATTTAAATAGTGAGTGAGTGAGAGAGAGAGAGAGAGCTCTCCCCATACTCTCTCTCTCTCTCTACACCTTCCTATGCTCTATATTTTACCTTCTTACCATCTTTCACCCCCTCTCTCTCACACACGCACATATGCTATCTCCCACCTTCCTACCCTCTCTCTCTCTCTCCACCTTCGTACCCTCTATATTTTCCCTTACTACCCTCTTTCACCCCCTCTCTCTCTCTCACACACACATATTTTCTCTCTCCCACCTTCCTACCCTCTATATTTTCCCTTATTAACCTCTCTCTCTCTCTCTCTCTCCACTTCTCTCTCTCTCCGCTTCCCCTTATCTCCTACTCTCTCCATTCTCTCTCTCTCTCTCTCTCTCTCTCTCTCTCTCTCTCTCTTCCCTTTTTCTTGTTTTGCATAGGGCACACGCCCTATTTAAGAGTATGCATAAAACTTTTTTTTTTGTATAGGGTACATGCCTTATAGCGTGCTCATGCTATGCAAAACTATAACAAACGGTCTTCTTTTCCAAGGATCTCGTGAAAGAGGCCCACTTTTTCTGTATGCTGTCTAAGTTCTGCGTGTTATCTGACAAGTATTTGGTTTTCATGGTGTTGATAGTGACAAAGAAGCATATTCTATTAATTTGCACCATATTTTTGTTTAAAAATCAACATCGAAATGTGAAAGTCAATTATTATCACCGAAATTTATCGATTGAGGTAAGTTTTTTATTTTTTTACATGTCAAATGTGAATAAAGAGTGTTTTGGTTTATAATTGGTATGATATAGACTCTTTCAATACATAATTTGATATAATTGTAATAAATTTATATTATAATTTTTCATATTGTAAGAGGTTTATTTTATAATTTGACTTATTGTTTTACATTTATATTATATTTTTAAAATTGGAATCAATTCATATGTAGAAATCATCATCATGCCAAGGAAATGAGAAAAGCATTTAACACCGGAACATGAAAGAGACAAAGAGAAGAAAAGGGAAAGAATGAGACAACTTTGTGAAAAAAAAAATTTAGATACCATACAAGAAGATTTTTCTTTGGATGAGGAACATGAAACATCAATACAAAGTAAGAGAGAATTGAAATTGGAAACAAAAATACAACGAATGAGAAACTTGCGTGCAACAAGACAATTGAATTATGAAGATGCGGGGACATCATCTATGAGTTCCCAAGTTCAAGAGACATCAACATCCAATGTTGGAGGCACACCATTGTCTACTTCCGAAGGTGGAGGAACACCAATGTATCATGTTGAAGGCACACCATTGTCTACTTCTGAAGGTGTGGGCACTCCCTTGTATCATGTTGAAGGCACACCATTGTCTACATCCCAAAGTGGAGGTACACAATTGTATCATGTTGAAGGCACACCATTATCTACATCCCAAGTTGTAGGCACAACATCATCTCATGTTGAAGGCACACCATTATCTACATCCCAAGGTGTAGGCACAATATCGTCTCATGTTGAAGACACTCAAGATGGTACGCAATTCACACATAATGTTTTTGATGCTCCTAGAATTATTTATAGAAAGCCAAAAGATTTGATTGATATTGATACTAAGATTTTGCAAGCAATGCCTGACAAGATTCCCAAGTGTACTTGTCAAAGAAATGCTAATCGTATTTGGAGATCATTTTTTGAGAATTTAAACATGACAGGAAGATGTCAACTATTTGTTGAAATGATGAGAAATATGAAATTTAGGCCCATTATGAAGATTCTTGGGCTAAGAATGATGGATGAGTCAAGTGAAAAATCTATTGTAAAGAATCTAATGGTTGCATATGAGAGTGTGGGTTCTACATCACGCACAAAAGATAGTAATGTCACATGGCGTGTACTTACATCAATGATAGTAAGCACTCAAATGAAGAAATCTCGACTCATTAGAGAGACAAGAAAAACATTGAAAATAAGTAGAAAGTCTCTAATGAGAGCCCTAGGAAGGTGTCAAAGAGTGGAAGATCCAAATAGCAATGAGTTATGGGCATTTTCCAGTAGACTACCATGAAAAGATAAAGCAATTGTTGAAGCTTTGAAATCCTTGATTGAAGAATTTTGGAAGAATAGTATACAGGTATCTCCTAATCAAAGAGATGTTGTAAGAAGGAGGATTGGTAGTTGAATTCGTGTTCCACATCCAAAACATTTTTTGGATTCAACTCAGACACAATTCTTTGCAAAATTTATGCATATGTATCCTCAAATTAAAATTAGTCAGAGATATTTTGAAATGTGTAAACCTTTTTATGTGAAAATAAATCACACACGCACAACTTCTTGTTGTAGGGTACATATTGAATTTTCTAACCATTTTAAAGTTTATAGGAATATATGTGTAGATTTGCACTCTAACAATGTTTTGTAGGATTGTAACATAAATGTCCCACCTAGATCTTCAAGGGAATTAATATCTACTATTTTATGTGAAAGAGTGGATGGTCAACAATTTTACAAGCTCTCATGCTTGAATGGTACATGCATAGATTGTGGAGGTTTGCGACATTTTCCATTTGTCAACATATGGAGAGTACACATGCAATCGGTAATGAAATAATGGAATTCAAAAAATATAAGACCATGACATACAATCTAAAAGATGGAAAAGAGGCTAAAAAAGGTGATTTAGTAATTGAAAAAATTCCAGTGTATTAGTTCATGGACATTTTTTGTAAAAAAATTATTTATGAGTATGCAAGGCATACACATAGAGCGTGATGGTTGGATATGAAATTCAAGTTGTGCAAGGACACATTCCCACTTGATACCATTGTTTCAGTTGTGGACTTTGCAGAGAACTACACACTACAACCACAGAATGAGGTGCAAGCAAAGTATTACAACTCTCAACAGGTTGCTATATTTGTTCATATAGCATTCATGCATGCATCAGATAGTATAGAGGAGAATAGGAAGATATTGAGGGAGTATCATTTTTATATCAATGATGATGACTCACATTCTACAGAGTTTGTACATGGTTTCTTTCAACTATTTTATGGTTATTTGGCAAATAGGGGCATAAAATATCATATGGTCAGATAATTGTGCATCACAATTCAAGAATTCTCAGATGTTTTATTGGTTGTGCAGGATGCATAAGATTATTGGAATTTAATAAATGTGGAATTTCATAGAGGCCAGTCATGGAAAGGGAGAGCATGATGGCGCAGGTGCATGTATTAAAAGAGCCTTAGCACGTGAAGAATTAAATTACAAAGAGAAAGAAACATTGTCAGATGCGGGATGTATTGTCTAGTGGTGTAACACTACAATGGGTCCAGGTAATGAAGGTGAGTCTACGGTTCATAGATTTTTTTGGTTGATGGATGAAACTAACTTTGCACCATATGAGAATTGTTGTACATTGATAGGATAGAGTGACCTACACTCTTTTAGAAGTTGTAATGCAAGTTCATGGAGTATCCACACATGACATATGTCATTCTTTTGTTCATTGTGTGTAGATGAATATTGGGATGGGTGTGAGTCAAAGGAATGGGTTGACGAATGGTATACATGTATTTTGAGTCCACTTGCCTCCTATCATCTCCATGAATCACTACAACTGACATAAATGGAATCATCCATTGACTTTGATTGCTTATTTGATATTGTACAACCAGGTAAAATTTTCCACATACAAATAATCTCAAATTTAGTACTTTATCATGAATATTTAGTAAACTAATGTCCTCATTATGTTTATATCATTACAAGCCATGTTTTTGTTGTTATTGCACCTGAAGACAATGAAGAAGGGACAAATTATTATTTGTGTCATTGTGTTGAGGCAAAAAAGAAATTGGATCACTCATTTATTGATGGTGAAGAATTAGAATACCCTATAGGAGCAGTGGTTGTAACTGGTACATGGATTAGACGGTATGCTATGAAGAACACTAGGTTGTGGTTGTTCGAGGATTGGGAGACACACAGAAAGATTCTTCATTATTCAAACCTCGTCATTGCATCAAATGTCCACTTGATTAGATATGGGGGAAGACTACATAATAAAACTCTTTGGAGGACTCGTGAGTCAGACCACAAGGCAATACTTGAGACAATCAAGGGTAGGGTAGACCCAATTGGTTCATTGGACTAAATGGAGATACAAAATATCTAGAGGAAAGTGTCACGATCTTGTTATATTTCAACAGAGAAGCAGCCTCAGGAGTAATCTTATCAAAAATATCAATCATGAAGCTCTCCATGATATCCATGGTAGCACTGGATATTCCCTTGGAGGGATGCACTTGTTTCAACACCTTGTATATAAACCTTTTGTAACTTCATACACTTCTCTTCCTCTTCTTCTTCTTATTCTCATATTTCATTGCTTTGACTGCTGAATCCTTTGTGGGCTTGAACATCACTTTATTTTATTTTCTCAGGTTTGGAGAATCCTTTACTTCATTCTCTCCTTTCATACCATCTACTTTAAGACTCCACACCTTAGGTTTCCTTCAGCAACTCCATATCCACCATATCAAACAAGTTCTTGGTTCATGCTTGTTTAAGCTTGCCAATTGGTTCCATCAACCAAATTCTTGATCACCTCTTCAAATGGTGATCAAATTATTTGAATACCCTTTTTCAATTTGCATAACATATGTCAAAAAAAAGACTATGTGTTTTGGAACATCACACCTTAAAATTGCCTATTCATGTTTCCCAACTAGGCCTAATAGGCTCAATTAAAAAAGTAGCCCTATTAAGGACTTGATCCTAGAACTTTTCACTTTCAACAGTGTCTTAAAATGACTCTAATTAGAGGATTCTACCATCAATTTGAATATTTGACACTTCTAGATGTAAAAGCCCCAAATTTGTCCCAAAACCCCCTAGAAACTAGGGCTCCCCCAATGTCTCATCTCCCAGCACCATAGAAACTAAACCAAAGTTGATTCATCATCATTTGACCATCCTATGATGGATTCATGCATAAAATATGCCCTCCAAAGGATAGAACGTCTACTGTTGTACCCTTGCACCAATTTCATAACCCTTATGCACCCTTCAAACTCATCAAACTCCTTCAATCACTCTCAACTTGCAAACTCCTCTTCTTTCCCACATTTTCAATGTTATAATACTAATTTAAAAGGTTTGGATCCATCTCCAAGTGATAGAAAATACATAAAGGGGATGGACCAATGAATTGCCTTGTCTAGTAGCCCCGCTGCAAAGGAAAATGCCACTTATCTCTGAAACTTTCCAAAGGACTAATCAAAAAAATTACTTTTTTGAGTACCCTTTTCTTAGTAAATTGTCATATCCAAAGGAAATATATGGTTGTTTTGGAGCGTGTACTATTGCTCACTCCTATGGCTCCAAAAATGCATGAAAAGTGAGTGATTTAACAAAGGAACTATATGAAATAATTAACCCCAAGACTTAAAAATATAGAAAGTGTCTTATTATGTAATAAAAACTCTAAATACCAAAGGAATTATACTCAGACCTCCTATAACTCCAAAAAACCCCAAATTTGGTCTCTTCAAACCCTTAAACCAAGGGTTTCTCAAATCGGTGCCCTCCAATCACTTCAAGGTTCAAATAGTTATTGATTGAACTTTACAAGAACAATATAAGATGATCCAAATCATCAAATGTCCCTATCCTTAAGACCAATCTTCTGGTGCTATACCCTTGCCATGAAATTCAATGTATTTTCCACCATTTGCTGAATGTGATCACTTCTTCTTTCACTTGTCTGCACACCAAAGCATTAGATTTGTATTGTACATGTTAGGTATGCTCATTCCATGAAATTTAGGCCTTTAATTTCATGGGATGATGCTCATCTTTATTGGATTCCAATCAAAACAATGACGTAGGAACCCCAAACCGTGATAGTGCTGAAAATAGTGATTTAAAATCTGATTCAAATCAATGCAAGAAACATATGAAACATCTTCAATCTTGTAAGAAAATACTCCTAAAACATTATCAATCAATCCAAATTAGATTTTTCATGCATTCCTTGACATTTAATACAAAGATTTAGTTGGCCGCCTTTAAAGACCTAAAAGAAACAAAAAATAAAATTTAGGCCAAAAATACATACTGCATTTCTGTATGTAGTACCATCAACTTCAACAATCCAGCCGAATTCCTCTGCTAAGGCACAGAGAACTTCATTAATGTCTGGTCTAGGAGGAAGATTATAATTTCCATATTTTTACAAGCCTTGAAATATTTTCGCTGTTATCGCTCTCCGCCTCTGCTCTCTCAATTTAGTCCTCTCCCTCTCCGCTGCACTCAACTTAGCCATCCTTACCTACTCTTTAATAGAGATTCTCCAAAATTTGTATACAAAGGCATCCTACAGGAAAAAATGAAAATTTTTCTAGAGAATATCCACAATTCATAGACAAAAGCATCATACAGGAAAAATGACAAAAAATTAATAGCTAAAAGGTAAAATTTATCATTAACGCCGACAGTACCAAGGTCATACCTGTTAGGAATGGGAACACTGAGAGGGGGGGGGGGTGAATCACTGTTCACTGTATTTTAAATTTTCCCTTTAATCTTTATTCTAAAATTAAATGCTTAAATACTAAAATAAACATTCACATAAACATGAAACATGAAATCAACACATGACACCAATATGGTTACGGGGAAACCCAAATAGGTAAAAACCTCTGTGGGACTTGATACCCACTAATATTCTGCACTAGTGTTTTGTGATCCTTGTTAGAAGATCCTTTACCCTGTTAGGAGTAGCTTTACAATGCTTTAAGTATAGTAGACCTTGTTAAGGGTCAGACCCTATTAGGAGTCTTTTACAATGATCCCTATTAGGGGACTAGACTCACTATCCTAGAGCTCACTACTCAAATGGTGAAGGCTACAACCTTCTGATTTTAGATACACACTATATATGCAGGTGAACTGTTACTAAGACACTACTTGTTAGATCAGTTCCTTTGGTGCGCTGATGCTTTAACCTCTAGAAAAGCTCTAATACATCTTATGTTGTCTTTGCATACCTCTGCTTTGCTTATCACAACTCTCTTATCACTTCCATACCAAATACAATGGGCGCATCTTATATTTATACGCTCATACAAACAAAACAATTAGGTCGGCCCTATAACTAATTACAAACAATGCTTCCAAATGAATTGGCTTAAGTGTGCTTAAAATTATACATATAAACATGTCAGCAACCTAAATACAATGGGAACATGGCCTTTACAACATTAAATTATAATCGCAAACCAAAATGCTAACTGTCGGCTCCATGTTCTGTTCTCTGCTGGCACACACTGGCTGTGCAACTTCAACTGACTGTAACTTTCATATCTTTACATATCTACTTATGCACTCATAGACTAAGCATAATTATAGTCTAACAAGCTTAAATTCTAGGGTGCATACCATAATTCATCCGTACACACATGCGCTGATACTCTGACTTGTAGGAACTCTGTGCACTGTCCAGTCTTCAACACTTAACTAAATTCTAATCTTTACACTAAGTGCGCTAACTCCAAACTGCTATATGACTTTTTTTCCATAATGACAACACTATATCAAGTCATATACTTTAGTATAGACAACTTGCCAATAATATCCCCCTTTTTCATTAATGGCAACAAAGGAATATGGCCAAGTTGCTAACTGTTTCTTTACACAAAAACTTTTGTCTTCTATACATTTTTATACATAATCTTATATCTCCCTATACATATATATACTTCATATTCTACACACAACTCCCCCTTTGACATTAATGACAAAGGTGCATCAAAAAACTATATCTACACATACTCATTGAGGGAAAACATTCGGATATGCAATCTTAAGGTTCTGGATCTCCTTCTTCCAAAAGGTTATCAGAGAGTTAACTATCTGGAGATGGGCGCATAATGCATATTGAAGCTTCTCCATCTTCTCCAAGTCACTGATGGGACCATGATCATAATTTACCATGGTCGCAATCTCCTTTATATTCTAATTGAGGATGTCTAAAGAGGGTGCAAGACCATTCCTCAACTGAGTCTGTTTGGACCTTATCCTTGTTATCTCTATTTCTTCCTTTTTAATCTTGTGTATCTTTCCTTGGTAGACATTGTTGCACATGTTCACATCAGTGGATGTGTTTGACACTGAATTCATTACCTGCTCAATCATTGCTTCTGCCTCTTTTATCTTCTTGAAGTAAGCATCGGTGAGATTGTCTTGATCCATGCATGCTACAATGATACTTCTTCATCAAAAAATTCTTTCAAGGATGCTTGACCAGACATAAGAGAATTCAAGTCTAGTGAAAAGTTTCTCATTAGTTCATTGAGTCTCTTCTTTAAGTACTTCTCTTCTGCTACTATGGATGCAGATTCTTCTAGGCTAGAAAAATTTCTTTTGAACTGTGAGAGGACTGAACTCACATCATCAACCAAATGTACTTTTAGCACTTTATTATCTTCTGGCAGCAAACTATTCAAAATATTCACTGATTCCACAAGGAGATGATTTCTCATGACTTTCTTCTCCTTTTCCTTTTCCATAGCTAGGATGCTAAACTTAATCAGGTCTTCTTCTTTCCAAGAGTCCAAATTGCTTGTGTTAGGTGTCAAACTTGACAACAATGCTGAGGAGGGAGTGATGGGAGTGCTATCCATCACTTCTTGTTTCACTGTGACTAGTTCAACAAAAGTTTCATCTTTACTTTCTTTTTCCTCTTCTTTCTCATCAAATACATCTTCTATGAGTACTTCTTCTTGCTGAGTGGGAGGTGTATTACTGCAAAAGATTTCAACTTCTTCGGTACTAACAAATGCTTCCTCAAACTTGTCCAAATCCTTATCAGTAGCCGCCATGGCTATCTCCACATTATCTATGATAATAGTCCTACCTTCGTGTGATTCTGAGATGGGCGCAAACTTGTCTACCTCTGTTTGAGTTTTTGCTATGGGTGTTGAGTCCTGCAGACCTGTCACTGGTATATTGAAGGTCTCTGCTTCTTTGTCTTTCTTACTAGGTGCATGAGTGATGGGCATAGTAGGTGGTTTTATGTGTTGTTCTAATAACACCTTTTCAAAGGCCTTCTCTGTTTCCTTCGTTATCAACTCATAGTCTTTGTTCATAATGTGTAGAGTTCTCATCTTTGTCCTTAAGTATGGCTTCACCAAATTTAATATCAGTGCCTCTTCTTCTTTAGAACATACTGGTAGAGTATCTTCTAATACTTTTTCTCTGATCCTTAGATCCTCTTCATTTGCTTGTCTCTTTTGGTATTCTAAAATGTCCCATACTTTATCTGGAATAGAGGTTTTCAACTCAAGGACTGTCTTCTTGCACTTGATCATATGTTTGACAATCATACTATGTATTTTTTATTTGTCAATCTCACTGTATGTGTCATAATACTTCCCTACTTGATCAATTCTGCCCTCATCAATAATTCTCGTGCTCAAAACTTTAAGGCTTGGCCTGAATCTTGCCTTAGGAGGTGCTTGAATTTTTTTCCTACTCCTTGTAGCTCACGAGGATGGATGACTAGTGCTAGCTTCTTTCTTCCTCTTGACTATTGGCTTATACTCTGGAGGAGTGGTAAGGTCAATAGTATCTTTGGGCGCAGAAGGAGTATTATCTTCTTTACCCTTCTGACTATCATCTGATTCAGTTTTCATCTTCTTCAACTTAGGATCTTCTTGTTCTTCTTTTGCTACTGTGCTTTTCAATTCTAGGGAAATCTTTTCATCCCTTGCTTATCAAGATCTACTTGAGACACACCATGTATTCTCAAGATCTCAGAAGTGACCTTTGCAACCTTTCTTTTAGTTGTTGTACTGTTAAGTTTTGCATCAACTTCTCTGGTCTTTTCCTCATAGGTTCCCCACCTAGGTTCGTTAGGATATTTGGGGGTTGACATAAGTACCTATGCATAAGCTTCAAGAACTTGTTCCTCTACCTCATACCCAAGTGGATGAATCCACTTAGTTCTAGGCTCAACAACTTCCATACATGTAGTATCAATCTCCACCATAAAGCATATTGTATCCTTATATTTCTCTACAATGCTTTCTGGAATCCTATACCTCATCTGCATCTTAGCTCTAAAGGTCTTCAATTCCAATGTGACATAGTCTCTTAGTGTGCTTTCTATGGATGCTTTGTTGGATATCTGAGGCATTTTTGGAATGGACTTGTCCAAATACAAATTTGAAACTCTTCCAACTATATGAAGGTACATATAGATGATTAGGGACCCAAACCTGAATCTCTTTGTTTTGTAATGTTTGATAGCTTTGATGTTATCTATCAAATTTTCACACAAGATTTCACACAAGTTGAACTCTCCATCTTCCTTTACTAGTCTGATGGTAGCTAGAATAGTGCCTGCAGACACACTATTCACCCTGCTGGTGTGAAGAAATCTATAACCCAGTATTATTGACATCAATTTGATGTCTGCTTTCTCAATCGGCTCAATAGTCATGCTGCACCTATCGCTCCTTGACTTACATACTTGCTCTATCATTTTCTTGACATCCTTTCCCACTGGAAGGATGACACCTGTCCTAGAAAGGCCTGTCATCTCATGTATCAGATCACTTGTGATTCTTACTGGAACATCTCCAATTCAAAACAGATCATCATGGATTTTGCTCAATAAGATCTTTATCCATTATGTCTCATAGAATTCATATGCTATATCATACTCAACAATAGGGTGATCATTCCATTTGGTGTATTCATCCATGAATGTTTTATCCTGTTTCAACATGGTATCCATGTATGCCCTTAACCTATCTAGTCCAACAGGTTCTTTCTTAAGTAGATGTAAGCCCTTATGTCTTCCACATGTATGATGCCCATAGGCATGCGGGAGAAAGCTCCCTCAAAATCATCTAGGGTTGATTTAAATGGGTGCCTCTTGAAAATGTATGTCTTCTTCTCAACAACATAAAAAACTATGGGAGTTTCCATGACTTACTTGTAAATGCTTTCGAACTGAGCTCCAAGATAATCTGAAGGCTTCCAAAATGGCGCAATGAGCTTAGGGTTTCTGCAATTGATCAAATGTATTGATAATTGCAGCAAATCTTAGATAGATCAATCTCCAAGACTTCACAACAACTTCCAAGGCTCTTTCTGCTCTCCTATCACTCTGAATTTGAATGCAATGAGCAATCAAATGACTTATGTGTACTTTAAAGTGAAAAATCCACCATTAATGCACGTCACGTAAACTAGGCTATCACTTCAAAATTTGCAACTTGAGTTCTGCTAACATTCAACATGTGCGCTCTTGCACGAAGGTTCATATACACTCCAAAATCTTAAGTCCAAAGGTACATACTCTGAGGATGAGTATACTAGCCACGTAGGGTTCTAGAGCTAAATTAGCTCCCCCTATGACCCTGAGGGCCATTTATCCAGATGTAGAGGGTATGTCCACTGCGGATGCATCCAATATATTCTCATCAGTTGTGTCCTTTTTCTCTGACCAAATCATGCTCACATCATCTGAGGCTTTGAAAAAATTAACTTCTCCTACTGGATCCAAAACTGGTTCTTCAACCTTTTTAGGGCTTCCCTGACCTTGCATCCTTGATCTACAGAACCTTGAGATATGTCCAGCCTTGTTACAAGAGTGACAAATGACTAGAGGTCTTATATTCCTTAGCGCATTGACATGAGTCACCATTCTGCACTGTTTTGTTGTGTGACCATTATAGTTACAGATCTGACATGTAACATTCTGAGAACTTCTTACATTTGTCTGATTCTAATTTCTTTGATCATATTGAGTCCTATTCTTTTTACTAGTCTTACAATTCATAGCTCTATGACCAAACTTGTTACATGAATAACAATAACCATTAAAAGGTTTTACCTCTGTACAGTTCCTCACAATGTGTCCATGTTTTTTACAAGAAAAACAAGTGCATTCTACTTGCTTGCGCTCATTCTTAGGTGGTCCACCACTATCTTTGGTTTGATCTTCAGTCTTTTTAGCATCAGTAGAGTCCTTTTATGAATCCTTTCTTTCTTGCATATTGTCAATTTGATTTTGTGCTTCATTGTATCCAATACAACTAGTGTCTCCTTTGGCTCTTCTCGCATACAACTGAGATTCTACCAAATCAACACTGGTATGTAATTTGTCAATATGATCCTTTGCCTTTTTTAATTCAGATTCCAAGCTTTCTTTGCTATTCCTTAGTTTTAAGATTTCCATGTTCGCTTGCCTTAGTTCTTCATTCAGCTGAAGGTTCTATTTGATTTGTTCATCATAGACTACCTGATTATTAGTCAACTTATCATCAAACTCTTCAAGTTTTTCTTTTAAGGATTTGTTTTCTTCATTGAGCTTCTTGACCATTGTTCCTAGATCACTGGTAGAGCATTCTTTCAAACCTTTCCTTATCTTTTTGATGACTAATTGAGCATCACTGAGTTTGTCCTTTAGTTCTTCAAATTCTCTTTCTGACTTGTCCAGATCTTCAAGAGCGGCTTCAAGATTTCTTTTCAGATGTTTCATTTCAGCTTTGTCCATGATCTCCTCAAGTGGTTAAACTTCTATGCTGAGGACCAGAGCTCTAATACCAATGTTAGGAATGGGAACACTGAGAGGGGGGGGGGGTTAATTAGTGTTCACTATATTTTAACTTTTCCCTTTAATATTTATACTGAACTTAAATGCTTAAGTACTAAAATAAACATTCACATAAACATGAAACATGAAATCAACACATGACACCAATATGGTTATGGGGAAACCCAAATAGGTAAAAACCTCGGTGGGACTTGATACTCACTAATATTCTGCACTAGTGTTTTGTGATCCTTGTTAGAAGATCCTTTACCTTGTTAGGAGTAGCTTTACAATGCTTTAAGTACACTAGACCTTGTTAAGGGTCAGACCCTGTTAGGAGTCTTTTACAATGATCCCTGTTAGGGGAGTGGACTCACTGTCCTAGAGATCACTGCTCAAATGGTGAAGGCTACAACCTTCTAATTTTAGATACACACTATATCTGTAGGTGAATTGTTATTGAGACACTGCTTGTCAGATCAGTTCCTTTGGTGTGCTGATGCTTTGACCTCTAGCAAAGCTCTAATACATCTTATGTTGTCTTCACATACCTCTACTCTTCTTATCACAACTCTCTTATCACTTCCATACCAAATACAATGGGTGCATCTTATATTTATACGCTCATACAAACAAAACAATTAGGTCGGCCCTATAACTAATTACAAACAATGCTTACAAATGAATTGGCTTAAGCATGCTTACAATTATACATATAAACATGTCAGAAACCTAAATACAATGAGCACATGGCCTTTACAACATTAAATTATAATTGCAAACCAAAATTCTAACTGTTGGCTCCATGTTCTGTTCTCTGCTGGCACACACTGGTTGTGCAACTTCAACTGACTGTAACTTTCACATCTTTGCATATCTACTTATGCACTCATAGACTAAGCATAAGTATAGTCTAACAAGCTTAAATTCTAGGGCGCATACCATAATTCATCCGTACACACGTGCACTGATGCTTTGAGCTGCAGGAACTCTGTGCACTGTCTAGTCTTCAACACTTAACTAAATTATGATCTTTACACTAAGTGCACTGACTCCAAACTGCTATATGACTTTTTTTCCATAATGACAACACTATATCAAGTCATATACTTCAGTATAGACAACTTTCCAACAATACCCGCTATCAAATCCTGGCCTATGACGTGCAAAATGAGAAAAAAAAAGTGAAATGAAAGGGAAGTATGGATCAAATAGCGAAGGTGCATCAAATCAGATCAATATCATAATAAATGTAGAAAATACTATTACGGACAAAAATATTTTCATATTAATTTGTTACACCTTTCCCAAGCTTCTGTACCTTGCTATGATTAGACATTTTCATTAACATAATTGAATTTTTAGGTTAAGTTTTACAGATCATCTTTTTGATCCAAAGGACGCAGATTGGCTACTGTATCTTCCTTAGATATTGTGATGATTATACCGTCCTTACCTCATCAAGTCAGATAAAAAACAATCATGATATCTGTTTCATACAATTTTTGTGCGAAGATGATCCAGGCATAATATCAATTTTTTATACAGCGATAGACGTCTCTGGGTCACATTTGCTCAATTTTATTCAGAAGGATTTCTAAAAAATATCCATGGTAGGCTTTGGTTTTCGGTGAAGGATTTTCTAAACACCTCCATTGTAGGCATGCAAAGAATTTTTTTTTAGGTTTCCAACAGATTCAACATACCTATGATCAAAGTTTAGAATCTGATTTTGTTTAGGCTATTCAACCAAAAGTTTGATTCTGTTTCTTTGCTATGTTTTGCTAAAATGCATAGGCTGGTGGCCTTGGGATCAATTTGGTATGTCTTTCTTGATGCAGTCCAAGATTCTAAATATTAATTTGAACTCATTTGATGTGGCTATATATGATATGTAGGCTGTGTACTTTACAAAGTTTTTTATGATTATCTAATTTCAACTTATTATATGATGTAGCCAAGTGCTGACACAATCATTATATATGGTATGTTTTACTATTTTTTTTTGAGAACTAATGCTTCTAGTGAATCCAAATTTAGTTGTTATAAAGATGAGATGTTAGTGAATGACTTCTTGCTAATACTACTCTTCCACTAGATCGAGATTTCAACCCTTTTGTGGATCTACAGGCTCAATCATGAGCCCACAGGATTGGCCAAGAGAAAACTGTGATTGTATATCAATTGATTACAAAATGTTCAGTTGAGGAGAAAATATTGCAATGATCAAGAAGAAAATTGGCCATGGAAAATCTAGTTATGAATTCTGTTAAAAATGAAACTATTAAGGAATTGCATGATATATTACTCAACGGTGCAAGGAATATTCTTGATGAACATGGGATTGCAATGACATCTATTCAATATATAGAGGAAGATATAGAAAATCTTCTTAATAGAGAGATTAATGTGAGAGAAAAGGACATTTCAGCATAAAATGGTTATCTTGGTGCCATCCAAGGTATGCCAATTAGTCAGGACGAAGAGACAAAGCCCATAGTTAATGGGAAAGAGTGGGAAGAGCTTCTTGGACCCATGATAGAAGTTACAGATAAGGAGGAAGAGCTAGGAAGGGGAAAGCAACAAAGGAAAGAAGTAAGATATGCATGTGAGCCTTTGTCAAATGATGATGATGAGTACTCATCATTTGCTAGTAGCTCAAGTAGTGACAAAAGATCTTCAGTGCACATGTACATTGACACAAAAAATTTAGATAGAGAAGTAATAAGTGTTGTGGAATTATCCAAAAAGCAATGTGAAATGAAGCCTCAAATTGGTTCATTAGCAGGCAAAGAATTTGGTCATGCACTTCATTCTAGTACCACAAATATTTCTATTAGAAATGCCTTTTCATCAATGGCCTTGCATTTACGAGACTTGGGAAACCAGGTTACTCATGTTGGGCATTATCCCTCAAATGTAAGTTCATTGCCACCTTTGGCAAGGCAGTCTCACTCCTCATTTTACAACAAAGGGCAGCCATCTATGGTCCAAGGTTTTAATTCAGCTGACAAGTGGAGAGCTTCTCAAGGTACTGATCTCTTTCATAAAGAAGTTCCTAATTCATCTCAAGGTTCTCGTTTAGGTGACCAACTCCTTGGAGATCCACAAATAGACCCATTGATTTCCCAAATTGGTAAAAGGGTAGATGCAATTTTGGAAAGAGTATCCCAATTGAAGAGAAATAGAAATTCTAGTGAGCATAAAGTTATTGCAGATCTAATGAGTGTATCTCCTCCACTGACAAATATAACTACTTCCAAAGACTTGAGTTTAAATGGAGACTATCTATTCCCAAACATGCCCCAGTTGAGCAGATGAACCAGATGTTTCTTGAGTAAAGAAGATAGTGGTTTATTAAAGCATTTGCATTATACCACTTGCTATCAGTTACTACTTTTTGAGCGGCTTGCCAGCTGCTTCTGTGCGAGATTTCTGTAATATATAATGTCCTCATGCAAGTACATGCCAGTTTTTGTAAACATTTTCTGTTCTAAAAGGTTAGTGAGAAATATCAAAGAAAAGGCTCTTGCATGTATTATTTAGACACATATCAATTAGGAAACCATTTTTCTCCCATTACATGGTAGAAATTCCTAGATTCACTTTGTCGGTATCAATAAGAAGCAAGATGAGGGAAGAAATATTTGTGAAGAGGAAGTACAAATGTTACTGTCCAAAACCATTTGGAGAGTAATATTCTTCTCCTGATCGTAATAAGAAACTCAAAATGCAGAAGACATCAAATAGTTGGGGCATTTATTTCCTATGACCTATGTCAATTTCAGTTCAATTCCTATTGATGATATTCTCAATGGGTAAAAATAAACTGATGTGTTATTTTAAAATGGTGTTGATTGAAATTTATGAACATATGTCAAATATCCTTCCAACCATCAGTTGTAGCAATGAACCATTTGTTCCAATAGCTCCGAATGGCTAGGTAAACGCTAATGGCAACCTCATTAGCCATGCATAGTCATTCGATCTCCGCCGATGACTCCGGGTCGAAGTGTCCCTCAAGGTCACTTAAGCATGAAATCAGAGATCTTTGTGTGGTCGTATCTTGGAGCTCGTGCAAGATAACATCGATCCATTAGTTTCTATGGGACTATGTTTTCGAGGCCTACAAAATCCTATCTCAATTTTTAGAGATTCAATTTCTTTTATATTCGGCAACACATTCTCGGTTGATGTCAGAACTCACAGTGTTCCTTAGTTGAAACGACCAATGTTGCGTATCTTTCCAACCGTTAGTCATAGCATCAAACCGTCTGTTCCAACAGCTTTGAATGGCTGAGTAAATTCTAGTGGAAACCTTGTTCGCCACGCATAGTTGTTCGATCCTCGTCGATGATTTTGAGCTGAAGTGTCCCTCAAGGTTGCTTAAGCATGAAATTAGAGATATTTTTGGGGTCATATCTTGGAGCTCATGCAAGGTAGCATCGATCTATCAATTGCTACGGGATTGCGTTGCTGGGGCCTACAATAACCTGTCTTAGTTTTTAGAGATTCAAGTTCATTTAAAATCGGCAACACTTTCTCAGTCAATGTCAGAACTCAAAGTGTTCCTCAGTTCAAATAGCCAATGTTGCGTATCCTTCCAACCATCGATTGTAGCATCGAACCATCTATTCCAATAGCTCCAAATGGTTGGGTAAACGCTAGTGGCAACCTCGTTCACAACACATAGTCATTCGATTGCCGCCGATGACTCCAGACTGAAGTGTCCCTCAAGGTCCCTTAAACATGAAATCAACAATCTTTGCGGGGTCATATCTCGGAGCTTGTGCAAGGTAGCATCGATCCGTTAGTTTCTACAGGACCATGTTGCTGGGGCATACAAAATTTTGTCTCGGTTTTCAAATATTCAAGTTTGTTTAAATTTGGCAACACATTCTCGGTCGATGTTAGAACTCACAGTGTTCCTTAGTTCAAACTGTCAACGTTGCGTATCTTTCCAACCATCGATCGTAGCATGGAACGTCTGTTCGAACAGCTCCAAATGGCTAGGTAAGCGCTAGTGGCAACCTCATTCACCATGCACATTTGTTCGATCACCACCAATGACTCTGGACTAAAGTGTCCCTCAAGGTCACTTAATCATGAAATCAATGATCTTTGCAGGGTCATATCTCAGAGCTCGTACAAGGTAGCATCGATCTATCAGTTGCTACAGGACCGTGTTGCTAGGGCCTACAATAGCCTATCTTAGTTTTTAGATATTCAACTTCATTTAAATTTGGCAACACATTCTCAGTCGATGTCAGAACTCAAAGTGTTCCTCAGTTCAAACGACCAATGTTGCGTATCCTTCCAATCGTCGGTTGTAGCAATGAATCGTTTGTTTGAACACCTTTGAATGGTTGGGTATACACTAGTGGCAACCTCATTCACCACACATAGTTGTTTGATCGTTGCCACCGACTCCGGGCTGAAGTGTCCCTCAAGGTCGCTTAAGCATGAAATCAGCGATCTTTGTGGGGTCATATCTCACAGCTCGTGCGAGGTAGCATGGATTCATCAATTGCTACATGACCGTATTCCTGGGGCCTACAAAAGTATGTCTCAGTTTTCAAAGATTCAACTTCATTTATATTCGGCAACACATTCTTGGTCGATGTCAGAACTCATAGTGTTCCTTAGTTCAAATGGCCAATGTTGCATATCTTTCCAACCATCGGTCATAGCATCGAACCATCTATTTGAACATCTCCAAATGGATAGGTAAATGCTAGTGGAAACTTCATTCGCCATACACAGTCGTTCGATCCTTGCCAATGACTCCAAGCCGAAGTGTCCCTCAAGGTCACTTCAACATGAAATAAATGATATTTATAGGGTCCTATCTTGAAGCTCGTGCAAGGTAGCATGGATCCATCAGGTGATATGAGACTGTGTTGTCAAGGCCTACAAAAGTCTATCTTGGTTTTTAGAGATTCAACTTTGTTTATATTCGGCAACACATTCTCAGTCGATGTCAGAACTCAAAGTGTTCCTCAGTTCAAATGAACAACATTGCGTATCTTTCCAATCATCAGTCGTATCATCAAACCATCTGTTCAAACAACTTTGAATGGCTAGGTAAATGTTAGTGGCAACCTCATTCACCACGCATAGTCATTCAATCACCGCCGATGACTCCAGGCTGAAGTGTCCCTTAAGGTCGCTTAAGCATGAAATAAATGATCTTTGTAGGGTCATATCTCAGAGCTCCTGTGAGGTAGCATTGATCCACCAGTTGCTACGGGACCGTGTTGTCGAGGCCTACAAAAGCCTTTCTCAGTTTTTAGAGATTCAACTTCATTTATATTCGGCAACCCATTGTCGATCGATGTCAGAACTCACAGTGTTCCTCAGTTGAAATGACCAATGTTGCGTATCTTTCCAATTGTCGATCGTAGCATCAAACCGTCTATTCAAATTTTGAACAGCTCTAAATGGCTGGGTAAAATCTAGGTGCCACCTCATTCGTGATGCATAGTCGTTCGATCCCCGCCGATGACTCCGGGCCGAAGTGTCCCTCAAGGTCCCTTAAGCATGAAATTGGTGATATTTGCGGGGTCATATCTCAGAGCTCATGTGAGGTAGCATTGATCTGTCAGTTTCTACAGGACCGTGTTATGGAGGCCTACAAAACCTGTCTCAATTTTCAGAGATTCAACTTCATTTATATTCGGAAACACATTCTTAGTCAATGTTACAACTCATAGTGTTCCCCAGTTCAAAGCACCAATGTTGCGTATCTTTCCAACCATCGGTTGTAGCATCGAACTGTCTATTTGAATAGCTTTGAATGGTTGGGTAAACACTAGTGGCAACCTTGTTCACCATGCACAGTCCTTTGATCCCCGCCGATGACTACGGGCTGAAGTGTCCCTCAAGGTCACTTAAGCATGAAATCGGTGATCTTTACGGGGTCATATATCAGAGCTCGTGCAAGGTAGCATCGATCCATCAGTTGCTGCGAGACCATGTTCCTAAGGCTTACAAAAGCCTATCTCAATTTTCAAGGATTCAACTTTATTTATATTCAGCAACACATTCTCGGTCGATGTCAGAACTCAAAGTGTTCCTTAATTCAAATGACCATTGTTGTGTATCTTTCCAACCATCGATCGTAGCATCAAACCATCTCTTCGAACAACTCCAAATGGCCTGGTAAACTCTAGTGGCAACCTTGTTTTCCATGCACAATTGTTCGATCACCGCTGATGACTCTGGGCCGAAGTGTCCCTCAAGGTCCCTTAAGCATGAAATCAATGATCTTTGCAGGGTCATATCTCAGAGCTCGTACAAGGTAGCATCAATCTATTAGGTGTTACGAGACCATATTGCTAAGGCCTACTAAAGCCTATCCTGGTTTTCAGAGATTCAACTTCATTTATATTCAGAAACACATTCTCGGTCGATGTTAGAACTCATAGTGTTCCTTAGTTCAAATGACCAACATTGCGTATCTTTCCAACTGTCGGTCGTAGCATGGAACCATCTCTTCAAATAGCTCCAAATGGTTGGGTAAATGCTAGGGGTAACCTCATTCTCCACGCACAGTCATTCGATCCCCACCGATGACTCCGAGCCAAAGTGTCCCTTAAGGTCCTTTAAGCATGAAATCAATGATATTTGTGGGGTCATATCTCAGAGCTCATGTGAGGTAGCATCAATCCATTAGGTGCTATGGGACCATGTTGCCGAGGCCTACAATAGCTTGTCTCGGTTTTTAGAGATTCAAGTTTGTTTATATTTAGCAACACATTCTTCGTCGATGTTAGAACTCAAAGTGTTCCTCAGTTCAAATGGCCAACGTTGCATATTTTTCCAACCGTCGGTGGTAGCATCAAACTAGCTATTCAAATAGCTTCGAATGGCTGGGTAAACGCTAGTGGAAACCTTGTTCGCCACACATGGTCATTCGATCGCCATCGACGACTTTGGGCCGAAGTGTCCCTCAAGGTCCCTTAAGCATGAAATCAATGATCTTTGCGGGGTCATATCTCGGAGCTCATGCAAGGTAGCATCAATCCGTCAGGTGCTACATGATCATATTTTTGAGGCCTACAAAATCCTATCTCAGTTTTTAGAGATTCAATTTGGTTTATATTCGGTAACACATTTTCGGTCGATGTCAGAACTCACAATGTTCCTCAGTTCAAATGGCCAACATTGCATATCTTTCCAACCGTCAGTCATAGCATCGAACCATTTGTTTGAACAGCTCCGAATGGCTAGGTAAACTCTAGTGGCAACCTCATTCACCATGCACAATCGTTAGATCCCCGCCGACAACTCCGGGCTGAAGTGTCCCTCAAGGTCACTTAAGCATGAAATTGACAATCTTTGCAGGGTCATATCTTAGAGCTCCTGAAAGGTAGCATTGATTTGTTCCTCAGTTATATTTGGTAACACATTCTCGGTCAATGTCAGAACTCACAGTGTTCCTTAGTTCAAACAACCAACATTGCGTATCTTTCAAACCATCAGTCGTAGCGTCGAACCAGTTGTTACACAACTTTGAATGGCTGGATAAATGCTACTGACAACCTTTTTTGGCACGCACAGTCGTTTGAACGCCGCTGACCACTCCGGGGCGAGCAATAAGATGAGTGCAAATATGTATTCTAGTGTTTGTCATTAACAATTAGTCATTTAGGGGACAATTAGAAGTTAGTTTGTAAAAGCATAAGGTTGCACATCCACATCCGCCATAGTAATCTTATTAATAAAAGAACTCTTGCCAACATTAGGGTACCCAAAGATCAAAATAGGCCTGGTATTGGGGTCAATAAATGACAACCTTGCCATATGCTACCTCACCTATTCGAGGTCATGTCTTTATATTGTGATTGTAAAGTGGAACATGGAACACACCAATGAATATAAATATTTGATTCCACATGATCTTGGATAGGTTGTGATGTAGAAATATTGCCTTATATTATATTTATACATTTTTGCATTCATTTCATTACTTTTGTTATTATTACAATCAAGGAATTGATTGTTATTAAGGATAGTGACTGGCATTTGTAGCACAGTCAATAAAATTAAACATACATCGATAAACATACAAGCATAACTATAAGGCATGGGAAATTTACAAAGCATAAGACATCCACATAAACATAAATTAGTATACATCAATACACCAAACACATGAATTGCATACCTAAAACATAAAAAAAAAATATTCGTTGGTCATGAAGCCAAATATATATGTCCAATAATGTCATACATTGAATATATTCAATACAGTTAAACTAGCTTCCTCAAAGCCAAATGGATGTACAACATATCACTTATACAATATACAAAAAATATGTCCACTAATGCCATATAGGCATACAATCCATATCCCTAATCTAGTCCTTTCCCGCTAGGGGAAGAAAACAAATCCCGAGCTATCTTCGATTGTCACGTCGATGGAGATGCAGTGGATGTTGTAGTCTTTCGAGTGCGCTCACTCATACTCCTGTCTAGACTCTTCTATAGCTTGAGCTGATAAAAAAAAATTAAGCATCAATAACTAATATACATCAAAATTGAATTATACAATGACATAAAATTGAATATTCTCTTATCGCTAGCAAAAAGTCACTATGTTCATCCACCGAAGATGCATGCTAGCGATCTGGAGTAATAATTCCATACAACAATGATGAAAATAATAATTAAAATACATACATGAATATCATTATAAAATTCAATACAAACTATTAAAATAACAATTAAAATTAAGTGATCTCTTTCATACCTCAGTCAGTGCTTCAGAATTAGCTACTGCTGTAGCTACTCCATGATCCAAAGTATCATAGACAAAAGGAGGAGTCTTTGACGTTAATAACTGAAAATGAAACAAAAAAAGTATTATGCAGTTATCAATATTACATATAATTTTTACAACCCTACTAATGAGTAAATGATACCTCCGTGAAGGTTCCACCGCATCCTTCGGTGTGCGGTGTCGAAGTCAAAGCTCCAACATTCAACTAGTGCACATGTACATGGAAAATGATAAGATAACCATTCATATAAGAACGTACTATTGACATGTTAATTATAATGCATTATTACATATATACCTGTTGACTCAATGGTGACATCACAAAGCCAGGTGAAAGAATGTGATCATCGTGCCTCTGGATTTTGATCATAATTTGTGTAGTAATTTAGTTATTCATTCATTTATTAATTAAATATAATCAAGTAAATCAAATTAACATGCAAATAAAGATACCTCAAGGAAAGTGGCACGATGCTCTTCTCTATCTGTTCTGGATGTCGATGGTCCATGAGTGAACATCTAATGCACATGCATAATAAGTTATGATACAATTATTCATATAATTACATAATAATCAAATATATTAATTAAAATGTTTTATTCGATACATACTTGTGGAACCGATGACGATGCGTAGAAGGGGACATTGGGATCATTGCCACTGCCACTACCATCGCCACTGATACTCTTGCCTTGAATTTTCATCATAATCAATAAATACTAAATTAATTAGTTATTCTTTTATAAATGAAATATGATCAAAGCAATTTACTGAACTTGGAAATATTTACCTGTCTGTCAATGCCAAATGTCATATTTAGAAAGCTATCAGTCATCATTCTAGGATCCTCTTCCTCTCTCTCGCCAGTACCAAATGTGCACAAGTATCCACATGACTGAAAAATATCCCCCTCGAGGATTGACCATGGTCACCCTCAACTAAAGGAGTGACACACTGAATGAGAGTCTATGTCAGAGCACTAATCGTGCCTAGTGTGTCTACCTCTACATGTTCCTTCACAATGGAAGGAATAGTAACATGATCCACTTGTGGCTTTCCAATAGGAACCCTAGGTGTGTTAGGGTCATGATGTGCCCCCGCTCAATCAAATGATGACCCCCCTCCTCTACTCTAAGAATCTAGATAGTTAAAATAATTAGGTACCTCCTTGATTACAAATTCGCAATAGAGTTTCCTCAAGAAATATATAGGAACCTCATGATTGTTATAAGGAGGCGAATCAAAGACCATCAACCATCTCTCCCAAAAATTGTTTTTAATGTCTTCATTTAAGCACCAATGAATTGGGAACCTCCTTGTTGTAGTTCTAAGAGTATCTGTGTCCCCTGGTTTTTTAAATAGCTTGCAAATGTCATCTTTTGTGATTTTTTTCTTTTTTATGTCTGCATAAGATAATTTATTGGCATAATATTGTTTTTGTTCTTCTCTTTTATCCCGCCATAAATTAATTTTCCCACTAACTGAGCTTACGTGGGACAAGACTGCTTCCAATGATTTTGCAAGTCTTTCCCTTCCAGGATTTGTACCACTAGAATCTTTTAACCTACTAATTAAATATTCTAATTCTTTTTTCCCTTTTTCAATTTGGTTCATCAAATTTTCTTGTGTTCCAAGAGGAGGTTTCTCGATTGGTGGAGGCAATTGAGGTTCATTTTCTTCATTTGTTTCTTCATTATGTTCTTCATGAGGAGATGAAGGGTTTGGTGGAGAGTTTGGTGGAGGGTTTAGTTGAGGGAGATTATTTCTTCTTGGCAATTAAAAAAACTAGATTTTAAAATCTTCATTACACACAAATTTAAACAAAAACAAATTTTAACAAAACAAATTGCTACAAAACTGAAATTTTAAAACAAATAAGAGGCATGGGCTGTAAAAATTCTTACCTCTTCTTTTGGATCAAACTTGACGATGCCGTGGAGCCATTTGATGGATGGATGAACAAAAATAATAGATTCAAAAGCTAAAAGAAGAGTGCGTGCTCACTTGGGAAGCCCTTCTTAGCTGCAAATGCGGGTTTGAGGAAAGCAAAATGAGCTTTCCAACCCACAACAAGCTTTAAGAAGGATTTTTTCAAAGCGCGTGCACCCGTTTTGTTTTGGCCATAGGGTGCACGCATTATGCATGATTGGGGACCAAAAAGAAAAGTGGCATCTTTTTGGTCCCTCATCTTTGTGCATATATATATATATATATATATATATATAGCACCCTCTCAAACAATTCATACGTTTTCCATGTTACCTTTTCAACAAATCCAATCTGAACACATCCCACAATCATTGTTTTTCATTTCCTTGGATTGCATTTCCTTTGAGACATTAGATTGAATGATTTGGGGAATTCAATATAATATAACATGAGACCACATTTTCTTAAGGTGCTTCAACAAATGGTTTGTACTTCCTCTTCATGCTTCCATTTCTTACTTATGTGTTTATCTTAGTGAATACAAAGAGACCCTCAAACTAATTGCTTTAAATTTTATTCAACAATTTTTGTCTCAAACATATCCTACAATCAATATGTTTAGTGATATGAAAATTACCTTAAAGCATTTTATGCATGCGCTAATGACATTACTCCATAATCTTTTGGGCATTTTGTCAAACATGTCATGTGCTTGGCTTATGGTTCCACATTTTTCATAAATGTATATGTGGCATCTATAACCAAAACATTTGGAAAAGATCTCTACATGTTTTCACGAGTGCCGGTACCATGTCTAACACCTCCAATACACAGGTGGGAGGAATTTGTCAAAATTCTTCAATATATCCATGTTTATGCATATCCTACAACTAACACATTCCATTCTTTGAAATAACTTCTCTTTGCAACACACTCTTGAACAATTCATGTGCCTTGATGTACACTATTATGAAGTTCTCATTTAGTCATAGGCACGTGGATATTAAAAAAGGATATGGATTTATTCCTAAAATTGCCACCTGCATTTGCTTGGAAGTTTACAAAATAAATCTACACAAACCGTGTTCAATTCTTTTCATTTTTCATGTCGAGCATTTTGTCAAGCAATTGTATTTCATTATATATGATTCCATATTTTGCATGCATACTTATGATCATTTCTCTGAAGAATTTTATTAAACAACTCAAATTCCTTTGGTTATGATTTCACAGGAACCCCTATTAAATGTGCATACAAAGAATGTTGTGTTGTCATCCAGTTACAAGATTCTCATCAAAAGGAATTATATCTACCATTGTTGTTAGTTCTCATAAAAATACTAGCAATCTATTAACAATGACAATGATAAGTCTATTTTAGTCTTTGTCTTTTCCATCTTATGTAAACATATTATATTCATGATCTATGCCTATCAGGTGTTCATCACATTCTATGAGTTTTCTTCTAAGTCAAACAGTACATTTGTCATGTTTGTAATTTTTAGTTTGCATATATATTTAACAAATTGGTCCTATATAAATATCGTAGTCATTTTATTTCTTTGAGGCATCATTATTTGAGGGCATATGAAACATTGAACAGGGCTGTAGAAGGTGACATTACTCACATAGATTCCACTTTCTTTAAAAGCTTTGAAATCCTTTTCAATGAATCCATTGTCTATGAATCCTTTTGTGGTGACATATGATTGAGCATTCTATGAAAGCATGCCCTAATTTATGATGAAACCATTCATGCTTTAATGAATGTCGATATTTATTCTAAAAATTCCCTTGTCACACAGGTACAAAGGACATTAGCAGAAGGTAAAGTGTTTAGTTTTACAACCACAAATTTTGATTGCTTGAAATCTTCTAAGAATTTCTATTCCTTGTATACTCTTGCATGGTCATGACACTTTATGAGATCTCAGTTATTTGATGCACTTTTCATTTCTATCTAACATAGCATATCCAACAATAGTATCTGGGGAATGTCTGCATGAAATATCTGCTTGTAATATGGTTCAATGTGGTGGTACCCTAAATTTTGAGATTCCAAATCCATTATTAATAAGAAATTTTCTCCATACTAAAAAAATCAAAGGAAGGAATCTCTATGACAAAAATAAATAGGACTAACTAATCGAAGCCTTAAAAAAATGCTGGAATTTCAACCTTCTACAAAGATGATGCCGACAGAGGTTGAAGATGGTCAAATTTTAAAAATCTAAAAACAACCCAGTTTGACAAATCAAATTTCCTATCTCCAATCCAAATCTTAGCATTGTACGAGGTTTTTTGGTTTTTCAACAGGACCCAAATCCAAAAGTTAGGTAGTTATTTTTTAGTTAGTTTATTATTTTTCAAAATAATTTGTAATAAGGGTTGTGTCTTTTCACCCTAAAGAGGTGTGAAAGCCACACACACACACACACACACACACACACACAGATATATATATATATATATATATATATATATATATATATATATATATATATATATATATATATATATATATATATATATACATACATAATGTAAAATGTAGAGAGAAAGACACATTCAAAGAAGCATTATAATCAAAGAAGCATTATAATTAGAAGAAGAATATCTGTAAGGAGGAATAAGGAGCTTAAAGCATGAATTTCTAATATAAATTTTAATATTATATTTTAATAATAAATAAAAGGCCCTTTTGTTTATTTTCAAGGCAAAGAGATTACAACTAGCATGTTGATTTGTCCTTTATGATCAATAAAGAGATTATTAGATTATTCTGACAAGGCTTTATTTTTGCATTGGATATTTTCGTGCATTCTTTGTTTGACAATCAGGATAGTGTGAAATATATATGTGTTTCCTTATCTCTGTCTAATCGGTCTTCTAGTCGGAGAAGTTAAATTTTTTTTGGACTAACGAAGAATTGCATATAAGATTTGTCTGTTGCAGAGCTCAGGGGTAATTGATGATATTTAAAATAAATACTATCTTATAGAGTTGTACATAATAATCTTCATAATAGTTGACTCTATTGCCCAAATAAACTAAGGCACTCATCATTTAAAATCATTGAAATATAATTATTGGAGTTATCAATTGAAGTTAGAAATCTATCTAATTCCTTCTTGCAAGCATTTTTATCAATTATTAATAAACATTATATATAACATTCAAATAATTTCAAGTAATCACATAACTTTATATTGATTGAGTTTGAGGATTTTTGCCAACCAGAGAACTCATAAGCTTAAATTCGCTATAGAAAAGCCTTGAATAAAGTGATCGGGTTCAAGGTGAAGGTTTACCTGCTTAGGTGTAGCGAAGCCTAAAGTGAAGGGGAATTTGGATTATTCTCATTCGTTGCCTAGAATTGATTTGGAATCCTATTGGAGAATTCATAGGCTCTTGGATTTCCAATTTGTAGTTTTGGGAACCAACAGATTGGTGACTCTACGGGGGAGAGTTGCTCATAATATATATTGTGAAGTTACCTAGAATTTCAGATTTCGCAGATCAGAATAAAAAAGTAGTTATATTAGTTTTTTTGGAAGCACACTCTACTAGAAGAAAGAACCCAGAAGCAAGACATTCCTTGAATGAGGTGGCGACTCTATTCAATAAATCATTTCAATCAGTGACTCTACTGGGGAAGAAGACCCATAAGGAGATAAGTAATGTTTTGCTCTTTGAATGAGGTGGTGACTCTATTGACAAGAACCTAATGTATAAAGAAACAAGTTACTACCGATTTAGATATTCAGAATGTATTAGAATAAACAACCATTTCATAGAAAACCATTTATTCTAGATGGTATCAGGCCATTGGATCCGAGGGGATTCCATTGTATTCCTTTTAAGTTGCTCCCTAAGTTTTCATAGCTTGTACCAAAGCTCCATGGAGAATGGGATGAATCAACAGTTGAACATTTGGATGCATTTTATGAATTTATAGAGAACTATGGGATTTGTGTAGAAGACCGGGCAATGAAACTATTTTTTAGGACATTAAAAGATAATGCAAGAGAGGCATATGAATCATTACCTACAAAAAGTATTTTATCTTGGAAAGAATTTGAACAATGGTTTCTATATGAATTCCATGATGCAAGAGATGAAGATAACATGTCTTATGAATAGTGTGAAGACCAAAGCTATAGCATAGAGGAGGATCATAGTATGTCTCTACTTGATGCATTTTTTAGTTTGGAGAGATTTGAAGGGGAGTCTTCTGCACACTTATTCTTGAGGATGTCGAATATGTATCAGAGGATACTTGTAACAATTATGCCTTCACGAAAAGAATTAATGAGAAAGGTCAAAAACTTGGGAATCTCACTAGATGACCCTGATTTGAAGCTTCTTTTAAAGATATTAGAAGAAGATAGTAAAGACACAGAAGAGGAGGCTTATGATAAAATTGAACAAGGCCTTGTGTTTAATGGAAATCTTAGTGATGATGAAGAAGATCCAAATTACATATCCCCTTCGGATGTGTTTTTGAACTTAGAGAAACAAGAAGAAGAATCTACAGTACAATTCTTCCTATGGATGTTTAATATTTGTCAAGAAATACCTTTAGAGTGCAGACCTCCATCCTTTGATCTTTTCAATAGAATGCGAGAAATAGGTCTCTTATATGATCATCAGTTTCTTACCTTTCTCAAACTTATGGATAATGGAATGGTTGCAGAGGAGAATGAATCTAGAACTGAAATAACATATGAGTCAAGTGAGGTTTCATACTTGAATGGAGAAGACTTTTTTGGAAAATTTGAGGAAATACTTTTCCATGATGATACATGTATGATATCAAACATCAATGAATGTGAAAATGAGGAAGAGGATCTTCTTCGCATGGAAGAGATTTCAACCTTATTAGACATAGAATACCAAAGACACGTTGAGAAGAATGGTCCAAATTATTTTTCAATCCACCATGGTAAGGAGGTTGATAGATCAACGCATATTCAAGAGGTACTAGATGAAGGAAATGATAATTCCCAAGAATCAAATTGTGGAGACAAAATATAACTGCATGAACATGAGAAAGTTTCAGGATATAATGTCAATGAAGATATTAGTCTTGTTGATGAAACACTTGATGATCCAAATGAAAATTATCATAAATGTATGCTTGAATTATCTATGATCTTGAACCCATTGTAAGAAGGTGTGATATTTTTTAGTTCATCCTATGATCCAGGAGTACATCAAACATATGAAGATGAGATGAAATTAGCTAGACATGATGAAAATAATATGTTGAAGAATAGTTCTATAAATTATCTAAGTGTCCCATCTAATCAAATTCTTGGTGTATCATCTTAAAATGGAAGCACTTCCATCTTGATAGGTTTAGCACCCTCTTTTAGTACATTTATCATGATAGACGTGCATTTAGGATGCATTCTGCACTTGATTTCTTCATTCTAGGTGAAATTTAGGTTAGGATCCTGAGGATTCTCCTTAATTTACCTCTTCCATGGCTCTATTTTCTAGGTAGGAATTAGAAATAGGTCCTCTTGGCCTTCATCATGATTATCATAGGATTTTGTGCCTCTCCTTGGCACTCTGCCCTATTTTGACATCATTTCTAGGTCTCCGAGCATCCCCGGGACCTCTTGTTTCAGATTCTGGTAGGACCTGGACCCATGGGTCAAGGACGAGGTCATCCCTGACCTAGGTCAGGGTCAAGGTCATTCATGAGCTAGGTCAGCGATGAGGTCATATTTGACCTCCTTTGGTATTTGGCTCCCCTTTTCAAATTTGGTCCCGGCGGGCCCCGAAATCAATGTCGGGCCTTCGGATTTGAGTGCGGAAAGGTTTTAATTCAAAATTCATTTAATTATTTTCCCTCCTTAGTTGGTTATTATGATTGAATCATAATTCAAGGTGAAATTTGAATTATGGGTCCTCACATTACTCTAGGAGCCTCACCTTGAAACCTCTATATAAAGATTCTCATTTGAATTCTGTTAGGAATAGTCCCAAGAGATAAATGAGAGGGGGGGGGGGGGTGAATCAGTTATCTAAAAGTTTCAATTATTTATCTAATTAAGTATACTTAAACATAAAGCATAAACACAATGAAAGAACACTTGAACACAACACCAATATTTTGGTTATGGGGAAACCCAAATAGCTAAAAATCCCGGTGGGAATTGACACCCACTAATATTCTACACTAGTGTATTATGATCCTTGTTAGAAGATCCTTAAACCCGTTAGGAGTTGCTTTACAATATGTTTAGTAGAGTAGACCTGGTCAAGGGTTAGACCCTATTAGGAGTCTTTTACAATTGTTCGTGTTAGGAGAGAGGATGCACTGTCCGAGAGCTCACTGCTCAAAGGGGCAAAGGCTACAACCTTCTAAATAATAGATACACACTATATCTAGATCTTGGTGAGCTACACTTTGACCTACTATCTGGATCAGTTCTAATGTATAGCACACATACTTTACTTGGTCACATAGACCTTCTTCTGATGGCTCAACACTTCACACACTCTACTATGCTCTACTTAATCAAACATGAACCACACTTAATCAATCACAAATGACTACCTATAAATATCTTTCCTCTAAATGATATAATCAAGTCGGCCTATTAGAACCACCTTGAAATCATATTAGAGAAACCATAATAAACTCCAATAAACATTTTGTTAGCTCTACTATGCACGCAACACATTCTAGGACTTGTCTAATAAGATAATTATAGATGGACGCTACACATTATCGGCTCTACCAAAACAAATGGATCTTTCTCCTCAAGCTAAATTACTTCATGCACTCTTAACAAAACATCAATAACTCTTCTCCAAGATTAACTCCAAGGGTGCATACCCAAAAGATAGGTGCAACTCTAGAACCAATAAAATCTCTGTCGGCTCTTCTGAATAATCACAAGAAACTGCTATTGGCAAATAGTAACATCATAAATTCTCTTCTACTAAATATCAGACTATGCATCCATGACTAAAACACCACTAACATTTTTTCATCATATATCCAAGTGCGCAAGGCTCCATGATAACTATACGAACAACCATACATAGAACACTGCCTGTTGCTCTGTCAGGAACACTGCTGACACAAGCTGCAATATAACTATTTGTACTAATAGTTAACTTCTGTGCCCATGATATCATGCTGATATCATGTACATGCTATATATACTAAAATATTATAGCATAAGACTTCCATGCATGCTACTTTCCATATGTTGTCATCAATGACAAACATAAAGTCAGTACTGGCCTACTGGAAAATCTCCAACAATCTCCCCCTTTGGCATTGATGGCAACATATGGAATGAAAAACTGCCACCAACCCAAATAAACATTTCTTTTATAACATTCTCCATTTCCTCATCAAAACTCCCCCAAAGATGAATCCTCCATCTGCTGCAATATTTTCCAATATTCTCCATTTCCTCAACTATACTGCTGTCATGACTGAATACTGCCCCCCCCCTTAGTATAATGCTCCTTTTTACTTCTTTTTCTCATGACTTTGTATATTACTCCCCCTTTGACATCAATGGAAAAGGGTGCCATTCATTTTAAGCACCGGTACTACTCCCGAGGTAGAGTAGTCAACCTTCCATCAGTCCTTGAGGACTGATGCCTTTCCTTCTTTCTTCTAAGCAGAATCAGGGAAGGGAGTTACTCCCTACTTCTCCTTGAGATACTCAAAAGTATCCTTAGGCAAGGGCTTTGTGAATATATCTACCAACTGATCTTTAGTACTCACATAGTCCAACTTGACTTCTTTCTCTGCCACTTTCTCTCTTAGGAAATGATACTTGATCTCAATGTGCTTTGTCTTTGCATGCATCACAAGGTTATTTGACATATTGATAGTGCTAGTGTTATCACAGTGAATAACAATAGGATAATCAATATGAATTCCAAAATCCTTTATCATCTGCTTGATCCAAACAATTGTAGAATAATTCAAGGCTACTGCAACATACTCCACTTTTTTTGTTGACTAAGAAATATAGTTTTGTTTCTTGCTTGTCCAAGTGACAATTCTATCACCAAGAAACACTACTCCACCCGATGTACTCTTTTTGTTATCAACACATCTTGCCCAATCTGCATCACTATATACATGAAGCTCAACATTTTCTGAATTAGGATACCATAGACCATAATCTATAGTGCTCTGCAAGTATCTGAATATTCTCTTTATTGCCATGAGGTGACTTTGCTTAGGTTCTATTGCAAATCTTCCAACTATGCCAACTGCATTGGAAATATCAGGTCTAGTCTGAGTAAGATATATGAGTTTACCAATCATAGACTTATACAATGTTATATCTACTACTGGTGAGTCATCTTCTTTTGTAAGCTTGCATCCAGTGATCATAGGGGTTCCTACTGGCTTGCAATCATCCATTTTGAATTTCTTTAGTATCTCTTTCACATACTGGGACTGATTAATAAAAATTCCTTTTTCTATCTCCTGTACATTTAGTCCCAAAAAGTATTTGATAGGACCAATCATACTCATTTCAAACTCATTCTATATTTCTTTGGAAAATTCTGCACTTAGTTTGTCATTACCTCCAAAGATAATGTCATCAACAAATATAGCTACAAGTAGTAGACCTTCAGATGTCTCTCTAATGAATATATTACAATCTACTGCTCCTTTCTTGAATTGAATCTTTGTTAAATATCCATCTAGTCTTTCATACCATGCTCTAGGGGCTTGCTTAAGTCTATAGAGGGCTTTCTTCAATCTACATACCATATCAGGTCTATCTGATAAGGTGAATCCTTTTGTCTACTCAATGTATACTTCTTCTTTCAAATCTCCATCCAGGAATGCTGACTTAACATTCATCTAATATACTTTGAAGTTTTTGACTGTAGCATAAGCTAGAAACAACTTAATAGCTTCTAATCTACTCATAGGTGCAAATGTGTCTGAATAGTCAATGCCTTCTCTTTACACATATCCCTTACATACTAACCTTGCTTTATTAATTACCACTGTACCATCTTCATTCATCTTGTTTCTGAATATCCACTTAGTTCCAATCACATTCTTATCACTAGGTCTTGGGACCAGTTCACAAGTGTCATTCTTAATAATATAATCAAGTTCTTATTTCATAGCATCATGCCAATCAGAATCATTACAAGCATCTTCAACACTTAAAGGTTTAATCTGAGATAGTAAACATACCACTTCACTGCTAGCTAAGTTCTTTGCTTGTGATCTTGTTAAGACTTTTCCGCTCTGATCTCCAATGATGTCTTTCTTGGAATGATTTCTAGATGTAAACTTTGGAACTTTAGGTGATGCTAACTCATCAGCCTTAGAAGTACTTTCTTCACTTGTCTCAGGGTCATTGAATAACACATCAATACTATCAAACATTTCCTCAATAACTGTCTGACTAGTGGAGGGTCTAGGTTCTTCTTCAATCATGGGTGAGTAATCTTGATATCTTTCTTGAACCATAAATTTTTCATCAATCTTAACATGATCACTTTCAATGATCTTTTTCAATCTTAAATTGAAACATCTATAAGCTTTACTTTTAGTAGAGTAACCAGGGAAAATACCTTCATCACTTCTTGCATCAAACTGCTTCATCCCACTTGATGTAGCACTTGCTTCCAAAGATTCTAAATTTTTTTATTGTGGGAACATTACCAAACCATAGCTTATATGGTGTTTTGTCAGCGCCAGGCCTTAATTGAATTCTATTGATGGTGTAGACTGTTGTATTGACCACATCTCTCCAATAGGTGTGTGAAAGTTTTCCTTCTATCATAATGGTGCACGCTATATCAAGGATGATCCTATTCCTTCTCTCTACAATTTCATTATGTTGATGGGTTCTAGGTACACTTAACTGTCTCTTTATGCCATGTTATTTGCAGTACTCATAGAATCTGTTAGAGCTAAATTCTCCTCCTCTATCTGATCTCAAACATTTTATCTTTAGTCCAGATTCATTCTCAACCTTAGCTTTGAATATTTTGAACTTATCAAATGCTTATGACTTATCTTTCAAGAACACAACCCACATCATCCTAGTATAATCATCAACAAACAAAATGAAATACTTTTCACCATAGTATGATCTTGTTTGAGTTGGACCACATAGGTCTGTATGAATCAGATCCAACTTGTTCTTTGCTGAATTGTGCTTGCTCTTGAATGAATTTCTCACATGATTTCCCATCACACATTCCCTGCATATAGTATCAACTAGTTTTTCTATGCTAGGTAGATCTCTTACTGCCTTTACATTGCTGATCTTTACTATGTTATCAAAATCAATATGACATAGTCTTTTATGCCACAACCAACTGTTATCAACTTTAGAAACAAAACAACTTGCTTCTGAATTGAGTTGAAAAACATTACCTCTTGTCTTTGAGCCTGATGCAATCATAACACCATCCTTGTTGTTAATGATGCATTTGTCATCTTTGAACTCCAACTGATAGCCTTTTCCAAGTAACTATCCAACACTGAGAAGGTTATGTTTCAAACCATCAACATAAAGAACATCATCAGTACTATTCTTTCCATCCAAGGTGATGGCTCCTCTACCAACTATTGGTTTAGGAGTGTTATCTCTGAATCTAACCATGCCACCACTATATTTTTCTAGATGAACAAACCTACCTTTATCACTTGTCATGTGATATGAACAACCACTGTCTATAATCCTGTCTATCCTTATGTCAGCTTGTGAAATCAATGCTAGCTCTTGATCCTCTTTCTTATCTTCATGAACTGTCTTATTATTCATTTTGTCTATAATATAAATGAATCCAATTTCTTCTTCACCCGATTCATCATCTGAAACTCCATCTCTAGCATAGTAGCATTCCTTAGAGTACTTAGGCTTGTAATCCTTTTTGAACTTTCTAGCTCTAGTAGGACACTTAGATGCAAAATGACCGATCTTATTACATGAAAATCACTTAAATAGTAATTGAACTTCATATTTTCCTTTTCCTTTCTTTTCTCTTTTGGAAATCATAGCAATGAAATCATCTAATATTTTCTCTTCATCATCATCATCAAAATTACCAGAAGTGTTTGCAGATTTCTTACCATGAACTATTGCTTTGAAGGCTGTCTCACTTTTTGGTTCTGTCTTCAATCTTGAAATATCAAAAGCTGAGATTTTGTTGATCAAGGCCTCTCTCTTGAAGTTAGATGTAAGATGCATGGTCTCATCAAGGATGTTAATCTTGCTTTCATATTCAGGAGTGAGATTAGTCATTAACTTGTCCATAATGTCCTCCTCTGAAATCTCTCCACCATTGTTTCTAATTCCAGCAACTGCTTCATTTATCCTCTGATTGTAAGCTCTGATATTTTCTTCAAGTAGCATCTCTAATGCATTGCATCTTTTCTTCCATGTCTTTCTACATGCATCCTTTTCTTGTTTGTCTCCTTCAAATATGTCTTCTAGGTGCTTCCATATTTTGTGGGCTGTATCTACCTTTTTTATTTCTAAAAACTCACCATCAGATAGGGCGTTGATAAGAGCTTCTTTAGCTATAACATTTTGATGAAACAATTCCTTTTGCCTATCGGTAGCATCATCCTTTGCAAGGTCTTCTAAGGTAGGAATCTTCACATCTTTGATAGTTACATCAAAAACTTCAAAAGCAATGCACTGCAAATGGGTCACCATCTTGTTCTTCCAATCAAGATAATTCTCTCCATCGAACTTAGGACTTTCTTTCCTGAAGTATGCCATCTGATCAACCTCAAGTTGTTAAAATTTCTCTCTAAGGCACTTGGCTCTGATACCAATTGTTAGGAATATTCCCAAGAGATAACTGAGAGGGGGGGTGAATCAGTTAAATACAAGTTTCAATTCTTTATCCAATTAAGTATACTTAAACATAAAGTATAAACATAATGAAAGAACGCTTGAACACAACACCAATATTTTGGTTACGGGGAAACCCAAATAGCTAAAAACCCCAGTGGGAATTGACACCCACTAATATTCTACACTAGTGTATTATGATCCTTGTTAGAAGATCCTTAACCCTGTTAGGATTTTCTTTACAATATATTTAGTACAATAGACCTGGCCAAGGGTCAAACTCTATTAGGAGTCTTTTACAATTTTCTCTATTAGGGGAGAGGATGCACTGTCCGAGAGCTCACTGCTCAAAGGGGCGAAGGCTACAACCTTCTGAATAACAGATACACACTATATCTGAATCTTGGTGAACTACACTTTGACCTACTGTCTGGATCAGTTCCAATGTATAGCACAAATACTTTACTTGGTCACATAGACCTTCTTTTGATGGCTCAACACTTCGTACACTCTGCTCTGCTATGCTTAATCAACCATGAACCACACTTAAGCAATCACAAATGACTGCCTATAAATATCTTTCCTCTAAATGATATAATCAAGTCAGCCTATTAGAACCACCTTGAAATCATATTAGAGAAACCATAATAAACTCTAATAAACATTCTATCGGCTCTACTATGCATGCAACACATTCTGGGACATGTCCAATAAGATAATTGTAGACGCATGCTACACACTGTCAGCTCTACCAAAACAACTGGATCTTTCTCCTCAAGCTGAATTACTTCATGCACTCTTAACCAAACATCAATAACTCTTCTCCAAGCTTAAATCCAAGGGTGCATACCCAAAAGATAGGTGCAACTCTAGAACCAATAAAATCTCTGTCGGCTCTTCTGAATAAACACAGGAAACTGCTACTGGAAAATAGTGACATCATAAATTATCTTCTACTAAATATCAAAATATGCATCCATGACTAAAACATCACTAACATGTCTTCATCATATATCCAAGTGCGCAAGGCTCCATGATAACTGTACGGACAACCATACAAAGAACACTGCCTATTGCTCTGTCAGGAACACTGTTGACACAAGCTGCAATATAACTGTTTGTACTAATAGTTAACCTCTGTGCCCATGATATCATATTGATATCATGTCCATGCTATATATACTGAAAGATTAATACATAAGACTTCCATGCATGCTACTTTCCATATGTTGTCATCAATGACAAACATACAGTTAGTACTAGCTTGCTGGAAAATCTCCAACACATTCATTTTCACCAAGCAATTTCATGAGAAAGTATCCATCAAGTGGAGACAATACAATTGAGCAAGAAATCAATGGTGGAGTGAAGATGCAAGATTGCAAGAGGATGATATAGAAGATCAAGCCATTGTTGATATCAAGCATTTTTGTGAACACACCATTGTGAACACCTATTTGGAGCAAGAGAGATCCTTTCTTCCTTGATCCATCATTGCCCACATTCAAGCATTCAAAGATACACTCATGGGGTAGAAATTATAGATTATGAGTTTGGTAGAGTACTTTAGCCTTGGGGGCTTGGTATGCTTTCTTATCTAATTCAAATCTATGCATTGTTTCCTCATACATATTCATGTTAGGGTTTTAATCTAGAGGATTATATCTTGGCATTAAACTTTCAATAAACACACACATTCTATTTCAATCGACTATTTGTAAAGGTGGAGATCACCAAAATAGGGGTTTGACTAAGGCAAAACCCTATATAGCCACCCCAAAACACCATTTTCAGATATCTATAGTTGTTGTTTCGAGAATTGAAGTGCACATCTAAGTACCCTTTTTGGCGAACTTCCAAGATCTATGAACAAAGTCAAAGTCAACCTTCAAAATCTCAAGGTAGTCTTTGACCTTTTATCAGGGTCAAAGACTACTTGCTGCCAGAAAGACAAAAGTTTTTTGGGTTTTCTCTGTTTCAATTTTCTAGTCCCAGATCTGGTTGTAGAATCTTTTGAAACTGCGCACAGGCTTCAGAAAATAGGTATTTCCATATCTGTTCCATTATGAGGTATGTACTTTATTTTATTTTATTTTAAGAATTTCCAAATTTACCTTATGCAATTCCAATTCAAAACATTACAAATGTATAATAGGTGAATGATAGATGCATTATTAAAGCTCCATTTTACCATTATTCATTTTGGTGAACCCGTTTACGACAAATCTTTCTTTTTGGTGTTAGATTTAAATATTGCATGCTTATAAGAATAGATTTCTTGCATTTATATTTCAAAAATACAATTTTTTTTTGCAAAATCTCTTTAAAATACAAAAACATTTACATTTTCATGCTTTTAGTATTTCTTTGTATTCAACATGTATGATTCTTGTTTTGAGTACTTTGATGAGGCTTTTATTGTACAAGAGGATAGATTACCTAATGAGGTACATGGTAGTGAGAATGAAAATGGCTCAGATAAGATCTCCATGGATCCTATTCCTATTTCACTCTCCTCCACAACCTCTCCAATTGACCTTTACCATAGGGTGTGTGCATGGTTACCTCCATGTCCCACTATTTGTAACATTGATAAACCTAAAATAATATATCCTACACCTTTGATGATTGTAAAAGGATGTCCTCACATAACAACTAAGGGTAAACCTAGAGATCCTTTGGATTTCTTTGATAACACTGATTCTGTTTCACATGCTTATCGCACAAGGAATAACCCTCAACCTAATGTTCCGGTTTCTTTACCACCTTCTCAACCTATGCTTCCTCAAGCACCTAGGTTTCCATCTACCTTTAAGGAGAATAACTTAGTTGACCAATTACGTGCTACTCCTGCTAAGATATCTTTATGGGAATTACTTCAAACTTCCCCGACATATCATGAGGCATTGCAAAAAGCTTTATCTACTCTTCCTGCTTCACCTCCTAATCAAGAAAACATTCATTCTATTTTGGATTGTATACATACTATGCCTTCTGTACCTTCTATTGTGTTTTCTGATAATGATTTACCTTCTCTCGAGGTGCAGAATCAATACGATGCTCTTATGGTTGTTGTCTCTATTAACTAGAGTATCATTCAAAGAACCGTAATTCATAATGGATCTGGGCTTAATGTTTGTAGCATGGACATGCTTAAGGCAATTAAGGCTGATCTCACCACTATTCCACCTGATAATGTTCCTATACGTGGATTTGACAATATTGCAAAGAGAATTTTGGGCATTATTACCTTACTTGTTAAAGTTGGTCTAGTTATTCTAAGTACTCCTATTCATGTTATGCCTGGACCTCTCAATTATAACCTTCTTTTAGGAAGACCATGGTTACATACTATGAATGCAATTCCTTCTACTCTTCATTGCAAGGTTAGGTTCATCTATAACAACTTAATGTATACATTACATGCGGATGATGCACCGAATCCTTGCCTAAATACAAAATATACCAAAATCTCTAAGCCTCTTCAACCTAGTAAAGAGATTGAAAAACAACCTGAGATTCAACAATAGGAAGCTCCATCTTCTTCTTTGACTACGGATGATTGGGGGACATTGGACTTTAATCCTACTTTTATTGGAGAATATAAGGTCTTTGATTTGGAATTCATGAAGCAACAAAATTAATTTGAGAAAAAAGTTTTTATTCCTTCTTCACTTTCTGAAGAACTAAAAAGTAATTTTGTTGCCGCTTCGATTAATGAAACAATTGAAACTATAAAGCCTGATTGTTATGATATTGTGACATATGTCGCTCATTGGACTCCTTCTGATATGACTGATTGATATGGTCTTGATTATCATTTGCTTAAGAAATTAGGATTTGTTGGGAAAGGACGTGGTAAATATGAACAAGGTATACAAGTACCTTTGGATAATGAAGTTTATGATCATACATATGGATTAGGATTCAATCCTTATAGAAAACCATCCACTTTTCCTCTGAATGTTAATCATATTTGCGGTGGACAGTTGAAATTGGTTAACCCATTTCTCATTGACCTTAATCAAGAACCTTCTTTGGATATTTTTCCTAAAGATGAAGCCTTAATGGAATTTTTAGGGGTTTATGATGACTTACCTAAGTTTCATCACAAACGACAGAAACCTTATTGTCTAAATACCGATGCTTATTTTGGAGAACATGATAAATAGGATACTCTCCCTTTACTGAAGGATTCTCTGATATGAAGTGATTTGTTAATAACTGAAACTATTGATATTCAAATGGATGAAAACAAATCTGAAAGGATGATAAAGATTGGGAAATGTTTGAATTAGGATGAACTTGATTAGTTGGTTTCCCTTTTGCTTGAATTTAAGGACATCTTTGCTTGGACATATTCAGATATGCTGGGTATAGATTCTAAGATTGTTACTCATAACATTATTTTAAAACTGAATATGAAACCTGTGAAGTAGAAAATTTGAAAGATGAATCCACGAATTGCTTTATTAATCATAGGTGAAATTGAAAAATTATTGGATTCTGGATTTATCCATTCTATTGATTACTCATATTGGATTTCAAATATTGTGCATGTTTCAAAAGGAGAAAATAAGATAAGGATGTGTACTGATTTCAAAGATTTAAATAAGGTATCCTTAAAAGATGATTTTACGTTACCTAACATCGATATGATTGTGTATTCAACAGTGGGGCATGCCTTGTTATCTTTTATGGATGGTTTTTCGGGATATAATCAAATTTTTATTCTTCCTAAAGATCAATTTAAGACTACATTTATAACACCTTGGGGCGCATTTTGTTGGGTCATGATGCCTTTTGGATTAAAAAATGAAGGAGCAACTTATTAACGAGCTATGACTTTGATTTTTCATGATTACATTCATAAGATCCTCGAAGATTATGTGGATGATATTTTAGCAAAATCTATACAAAGAGAAGATCACGTTACTATTTTATGATAGATATTTGAAAGGATTAGAAGTTACAACATGAGATTGAATCCTAAGAAATGTGTCTTCGGAGTTGATTCTGGTAAATTATTAGGATTTATAATCTCTAAGCGAGGCATAGAAGTAGATATTGAAAAGATTGAAGCTATTGTGAATATGCCTCCTCCTAAGAATATTTCTCAATTAAAAAGTTTACAAGGAAAAATACAAGCTATTTTTCACTTTATTTCTAATTTAGCGGACCATACTATCCCTTTTACTTCCTTTCTTAGAAAGGATACCACTTTCTCTTGGAATGATGAGTGTAAACAAAGTTTTGAGAAATTTAAGGAGTATCTTGCAAATCCTCCTATCTTGCAGCCAGCTAAATTTGATAAACCATTCCATTTATATACTTCAGTGACTCTGAAGGCTGTGAGTGCGTTGTTAGCTCAAAATGATAATGATGGTAGGGAAAGACTAGGTATTACATTAGTCGGACTTTACTTGATTATGAAACAAGATACACAGATTTGGAAAGACAATGTCTAGTTGTAGTTTATGCATGTCAGAAACTTAGGCATTATCTTATAAATGCTGAAGTTAATGTGATTTGTTAAATTTGATCCTTTGAAACATCTTTTCTCACAAACTGATCTCTTTGGCTGGTTGGCAAAGTGGGTGATGTTTCTTACAAAATTTGATCTTAATTTCATTTCTTAGAAGTCTATTAAGGGACATGCTTTGACAGATTATTTAGTCGAAGCTCCTTGTCCTCATCCTGATACATATTCTACTTCAATAGAATTTCTTGATGATAATATTCTAGCTATTCAACAGGATGATATTTGGGAATTATATTTTGATGGGTCTAAATGTAAGATAGGTTCTGGTGTGGGTATTATATTGATTCCCCCTATGAAAAAACCCATCCCTTTATCATACAAATTAACCTTTTCATTTACTAATACCATTGCAAAGTATGAAGCTCTTATAGCTAGCCTACAAGCAACTTCATCTCTTAGTATCAAACATTTACAAATATATGGAGATTCACAATTAATTGTCGAACAAATTAAAGGAGGATATCAGACTAAGAATGATAAAATGACACAATACAAAGATTTATCTCTTAATGTGCTTTCACAATTCTCCTCTTATACGATTCAGACTTTACCTAGGAAGGATAATCAACATGCAGATGCCATGACAAGTGCAACTTCTTTGGTTTGTCTTGAGAATAATGCTGAAAACTTTCAATTCACTATACAAACTCTTAAAAGCCCCGCAATTTCTAAAAATATTACCTTTTATTGTTTCAATTTGCATTCAGATGAATGGTATTCACATATTTTTCATTTTTTGAAGGATGGTACTTTTCCTGAATCAACAACAACAAACACACGTAATCGTATTAGGAAGATTGTAGCACATTACATCATTTTAGGAGAAATGCTTTAAAAATGCTCTTATGAAGGATTGTTATTAAGATGTCTCAATAGAACTGAAATACCTGTAGCTTTGGCCAAAGCTCATTCTGGTTCTTGTGGGGGACATTTTAGTGGAGAATCCCTGGTTAATAAATTGTTCAAAATGGGATATTATTGGCAAACAATGGAACAAGATTCTTTCATGTTTGTTAAGAAATGTCCTCAATGTCAACAACATAGTAATTTGATTCATGCTCCTACTCACGAGCTTCACAATCAAGTTTCTCCATGGCTTTTTAGTATTTGGGGTTTTGACCTTATTGGGAAAATTTCGTCAGCTTCTTCTCAAGGACATACTTACATTCTAACTGCTGCAGATTATTTCACGAAGTGGGTATAAGTTGTCCCTCTTCATTCAACAATGATGGATGTTATTTGTGATTTCATCCTTAATAATATCATTACAAGATTTGGTATTCCTTTGATGATAATTTTGGATAATGGTACCTCTTTTAAAAAGAAAGAAGTTACAAAATTCTTGGAGAAATATAGAGTTCAACATAGATTTTCAACTCCTTATTATCCTCAATCTAATGGAAAAGTTGAAGCATCAAATAAAATCATTGAACATATTTTGAGAAAAATAGTTAGTAAGCATGCGAAAGATTGGCATTCTCAACTAACTTATGCTTTATGGGCTTATAGGACTAGTGTTCGTACTGCCACGGGTACTTCTCCTTACAACCTTGTCTATGGTACTGATGTTATTATGCCTTTGGAACTAGAAATACCTTCTCTATGTGTTTCATTTCATGGGATAATTGATAAGGATACTTTTCATGAACAATGCTTACAAGAGCTGGAAATGTTGGATGAATAATGAATACATGCATTAGAACATATAAAAGCTTATCATAAATCTCTTCAGAAACAATACAATCATAAGGTAATTGAATGAACATTTGTGGGTTTTGATTTAGTCCTTTATGAGAATCAACGAAATGTGAATGCTTTATCAGGCAAAAAAGGAAAATTTAGCCCTAATTGGCTTGGACCTTTTTTGTTATTGAAGACTTTGGTTCAGGTGCTTATAAACTTGCTGATATGGATGGTGTTTCTTTTAAGGAACCCATTAATATTATGCATCTCAAACGTTATTATCCTTAATTTCATTCTTTCCTTGTGCATTTATGTATTCCTTATAAAGTTTATTTTATAGGTCATTATTGAATATATTTATGCACATTTCTTTCTTTCTATTAAGTTTTATATTGATGAAAGCATAGTAATCAAACATAGAACTAATTAGTAGAGAAAGTTTTTCATTTATCAAAAAGAGTTTTTCAAGTTATAATACATATGTGGCCAATGGCCCTATTTATCACTACGCCTATCACTACGCTCTGATGGCTGATGGCTCCTAGATCTCTCTACCCTATGATAGGAAGATGAAGATTTGTGTGTCCGTGTGTGGCTCCTTGATATGCTCATACCCTGTGGATGCTCTCGGGCACTCTATAGCTCAGCTATCAGCTTCTCCTCCCTTTCTCTACATAGCCTTAGCTCTCATTGGATGCATGCAAAGATGTCGGCTTGCCTATCAGGATCTCTACGCCCAATGGAAGAATCTTTCTCGTCGGCTGGTAGTTGGTAGGATATAATTGTATCCTTGAGAATCTTAGATACAAAGCTCCTCTACTCCGCTATGTTGGTTGTAGAATGAAAATACATTTATCAGTCTAGTGTCTTTCTATCTCAAATCAAATCACATTTTCAATCATAATTTCATATTTCATACCTAGGTCTCCCTCCTAAACGTCACTAAAGTGTCTAGATGGTGGGGGCATGGAGTGAGTACTCTCTCCATGCTCGCTATATAGGTCTTGGAGGTGGTGTCTTTGTGTGGGGCCATGGTGGCTATCGTGATCTCAATGGTGATGCGTGAGTAATGTGTATATCCACACCAGTATCACCAAATGGGGGCATGTCCTCTGCTCTCTCCTCTACTCTATTTTCTCTCTCCTCCTCCATGGGATCTCCCTTAGAGATGTGCTCCTCCTCATCTCTAAAATCCTCATCCTCTTCTATGGTACCACTATCCTGGTGTGTCCTCTCTAAAAATCTTGGATCACCTATGGGATAATCCTCAGGGAAGATGGGGTGGGTCCCCTGCAAACTCCAGTACCTGATGTAATCCTGGATCATGCCTGAATAGGTCACATCTAATGGTACCTCTATGTCCTCTATCTCATTTGCATCACTATCCTCTATGTCTACTATCGATGGTTAGTGCATGGTGCTTGGTCTTTGATGGTACCTCGTTAGATGTACATAGCGAGGTACTGCTCTAGGGACTCCCTATAGCAGGCTGAACTACCTCATCACCCAATCATAATAGTACAACATCACTATATGAATCTGATGACCCTCTAGTAGCTTTCACCACTATGAATATCTCATCTGGAGTCATGTATCAGGCTACTCTGTCATCTGGTAGTAGGGTCTCCATATCACATTGGTGCTCAAAATGTGGTCTAGATGTACCCTCCAATAGAGGATATCTCCAAACTACCAAGCATCTCTTAGAGAATACATAAAGACTCTCAGTGTACTTGCATGTACCATCACTAGAACTCCCTATGGACATGTACATGCAAAATTCTCAAACAAACAAATCTGCAAGAGTGTGCATATTGAAAAACTCTCCCTCTCATACCTCACTAGTTGACCTAGCTCATGGTATAGCTGGGCTAACATGCTGTGACCCCATGAGAAAATGGTCCTCTCCCTCTCCATCCTCTATATAAGATGTGTAAGAGGTGTACAAAATATGGTACCCTTTGAGTTGGGTAACACAACCAAGGATACTATGCAAAGCATCACCCTCCATACTAAAGGTCTAGGACCTTACAGTATGGATAATAATAGGACCTGATCTGACTGGGTCCGCATGTGTGGAACCCATCCTATACAATACTCTTCATCTATATGAATCTCCTCACAAGAAAATTGTGCTCTAGGTCTCATGGTCTCACCTCAGACTAGAAGCTGCATGATCCTGTAGACATCCTCTAAGGTCACTATGATCTCTCCAGAGGGAAGATGGAAGGAGCATGTATCCTCATCCCACCTCTCTATCAGAGCCAATAGCATGGCTTGGTGTAGTCTAATCTATGGAAGGAATAATACCTAGTATAGTCCTACATCTCTCAGTAACTGCATCTCATCATCATTAAGCTTGGACAGTCTCTCTTTGACCATGACTAGCAACTCTCCAAAGGGATGCTCTCAAAGATGGACCAAGTCTTGAAAGCACAAACACACATCATATCAGAAATCTACATCATCAAATCTCCAAATATAAATTTCCTAGGTCAAAGTCAATCTCAGTTAGGTCAAGGATGACCTTACTGGGTCAAAGTCGACTTTCCTAGGTCAGGGATGACCTTGTTGGGTCAAGGTTGACCTCATCCCAAATCAGGTGAAAACCTTCCAGTCAATGTCAACTTTGTTGGGTCAAAGTTGACATACATGGGTCAAGGTCGACCTAGAGGGGAAAAGTCAACCTTGCCTATTAAAAATAGGAATTTGGAAAGTACAAAAGCATACAACATCAAACTTACCTCAGGAAGTGACCGTTCGGTAGCCAGGCTGTGTCTAAGAAGGTCCATGCACGTCGCTCGAAGTTCCTCTCTCCTTGGCATCTTGCTTCCTCTTCTCAAATCTAAAAATGGTAAGAATGAGTAAGTATCTCTTCCTTTTCCTTATTTATAGTTCAAATTAGGGTTTTATTAGGGTTTCTTTTAGGGTTTGCTCATGGTAAACTCGGATTTCCCTTATTATGCATTTAGATAGACATCCACTCTTTTCATCATAACTTGAGTTCGGTAACTCTGTTTTCAGTGCTGTAAATGGAGTTGTAATCATGATTCAGATACCTAACTCCTTGAATTATCTTAGGAAGGTTAGGAATCCTTTTAATTGGTTTAGGAAAGGACTTTTCAACAAATTGCATATCTAGTGTATAAAGTTTTTCTTATCACCCTGTTTCACCCTTCAGAAATAGAAAGCTGAAACAAGGGGGGCATAAGGGGCTTTATGAACTTCTCAATTTTCATATAGTAAGCTCTACATGATTTATGGATTTTCATTAACCTTGTGTGTTGCAGGTTCTAACAGTTTTTTGTAGGATCTCTACATTGAGGACTTGGCTATATCCTTTTTATTTACTATGATGTTTTCTTACTTTAGCTTGCATATTCACGTAGTGTCATATCTGAGCTCAAGTGGGGGCTAAATGTATCTTCTTAAAATGGAATCACTTCCATCTTGATAGGTTTAGAATCCTCTTTTAGTACATTTATCATGATAGACTTGAATTTAGGATGCATTCTGCACTTGATTTCTTCATTCTAGGTGAAATTAGGGTTAGAATCTCAAGGATTCTCCTTAATTTCCCTCTTCCATGAATCTATTTTCTAGGTAGGACATAGAAATAGGTCCTCCTAGCCTTCATCATGATCATCATAGGATTTTGTGCCTCTCCCTAGCACTCTGCCCTATTTTGACATCATTTCTAGGTCTCCAGGCATCTCCGGGACCTCCTATTTCAGATTCTGGTCGGACCTAGATGCCTAGGTCAAGGACAAGGTCATCCCTAACCTAGGTTAGGGTTGAGGTCATCCCTGACCTAGGTCAGAGATGAGGTTGTCTTTGACATCCTTCAGGATTTGGTTCCCCTTTTCAAATTTGGTCCTGGCGGGCCCCGAAATCAATGTCGGGCCTTCAGATATGAGTGCAAAAAGGTTTTAATTCAAAATTCATTTAATTATTTTCCCTCCTTAGTTGGTTATTGTGATTGGATCATAATTCGAGGTGAAATTTGAATAATGCATCCTCACATTACTCTAGGAGCCCCACCTTGAAACCTCTATATAAAGACTCTCATTTGCATTCATTTTCACCAAGCAATTTCATGAGCAAGTATCCATCAAGTGAAGACAACACAATTAAACAAGAAATCAATGGTGGAGAGAAGATGAAAGATTGAAAGAGGATGATATAGAAGATCAAGCCATTGTTGATATCAAGCATTTTTGTGAACACCTATTTGGAGCAAGAGAGATCCTTTCTTCCTTGATCCATCATTGCCTACATTCAAGCATTCAAAGATACACTCATGGGGTAGCAATTACAGATTATGAGTTTGGTAGGAGTACTCTATCCTTGGGGTCTTGGTATGCTTTCTTATCTAATTCAAATCTATGCATTGTTTCCTCATACATATTCATGTTAGGGTTTTAATCTAGAGGATTATATCTTGGCATTACACTTTCAATACACACACAAATTCTATTTCAATCGGCTATTCGTGGAGGTGGAGATCACCAAAATGGGGGTTTGACTAAGGCAAAACCCTATATAGCCACCCCAAAACACCATTTTCAGATATCTATAGTCATTTTTTTGAGAATTGAAGTGCAGATCTGAGTACCCTTTTCGGTGAACTTTCAAGATCTGCAAATAAAGTCAAAGTTGACCTTCAAAATCTTGAGGTAGTCTTTGACCTTTTATCGAGGTCAAAGACTACCTGTTGCCAGAAAGACAAAAGTTTTTTGGGTTTTGTTTGTTTCAATTTTTTGGTCCTGAATCTGGTTGTAGAATCTTTCGAAACTGCACACAAGCTTCAAAAAATAGGTATTTTTAGATCTGTTCCATTATGAGGTATGTACTTTATTTTATTTAATTTTAAGCATTTACAGATTTACCTTACTTATGCAATTCTAATTCAAAACATTACAAATGAATAATAGGTGAATGATAGATGCATTGTTAAAGCTCCATTTTACCATTATTCACTTGGTAAAAGAGAAGAAGAATTTCCTAAATATAAGTTATCTTCAGAATCTTCTTTTGAGGAGAAACATCATCAGTATGGAAAAAGTTGTGTACAAGAGGACAATCAAGAAATGACAATTTATTCTAATGATCTTGTAACTAGTCAGGTGCATAACTCTAGGAATCCTCTATTCAGCAGTGACCAAAGTGCACCTACTAATTTCCCAAAGGCTAAGACATAAACTAAAGAGTACATTGATGAAGCACAACCCATGTGTATTGTCCATAGGGATGATGTATCTAATACAATAAGGGATCAAATGTTGGGGATAAGTGATTATGAAATTTATTTATTTTCAAATGCTCTTGTTGATAAGGAAAAGGAACGATATGATATCAATTTCATGAGATTCAAAATGTTACATGGTCAGAACTGGGTATTTGATAGAGGAAAGAATCAATGTTCACTTTGGGGGGAGGGGGGGGGGGGAGAGGGGGCCACCCAATTTCACTTTGCATCAGGTTAAGCATGAGTAACTGGTGTTCTTCTCTAGAGATAGCTGGAATCTCGTTATGCTCATAGAGAGCATGCGTCCCCAGAAAGAGCCACTAGTGGTACCTTAAATTTTGAGATTCCAAATCCATTATCAATAAGAAATTTTCTCCATACTAAAAAAATCAAAGGAAGAAATCTCTATGACACAAATAAATAGAACTAACTAATCGAAGCCTTCAGAAAATGCTGGAATTTCAACCTTCTGCAAAGATGATGTTGACAGAGGCTGAAGATGGTCAAATTTTAAAAATCTAAAAATGACCTAGTTCGGGAAATCAAATTTCCTAGATCTCCAGTCCAAATCTTAGCTTTCCATGAGGTTTTTTGGTTTTTCAACAAGACCCAAATCTGAAAGTTAGGTAGTTATTTTTTAGTTAGTTTATTGTTTTTCAAAATAGTTTGTAATTTAAGGGTTGTCTTTTCAACCTAAAGAGGTGTGAAAGCCACACACACACACACACACACACACAAATATATATATATATATATATATATATATATATATATATATATATATATATATATATATATATATATATATATATATATATATATATATATATATATATATATATATATATATATATATATATATATATATATATATATATATACATATACATAATGTAAAATGTAGAGAGAAAGACACATTCGAAGAAGCATTATAATTAGAAGAAGAATATTTGTAAGGAGGAATAAGGAGCTTAAAGCATGACTTTGTAATATAAATTTCAATATTATATTTTAATAATAAATAAAAGGCCCTTTTGTTTATTTTCAAGGCAAAGAGATTACAACTAGCATGTTGATTTATCCTTTATGATCAATAAAGAGATTATTAGATTATTCTGACAAGGCTTTATTTTTGCATTGGATAGTTTCCTGCATTATTTGTTCGACAGTCATGATAGTGTGAAATATATATGTGTTTCCTTATCTCTGTCTAATCGGTCTTCTATTTGGAGAAGTTAAATTCCTTTTGGACTAAAGAAGAATTGCATATAAGATTTGTCTGTTGCAGAGCTCAGGGGTAATTGATGATATTTAAAATAAATATTGTCTCATAGAGTTGTACATAATAATCTTCATAATAGTTGACTCTATTGCCCGAATAAACTAAGGCATTGGTCATTTGAAATATAATTATTGGATTTATCAATTGAATTCAGAAATCTATCTACTTCCTTCTTGCAAGCATTTTTATCAATTATTAATAAACATTATATATAACATTCAAATCATTTCAAGTAATCACATAACTTTGTATTGATCAAGTTTGAGGATTTTTGCCAACCGAAGAACTCATAAGCTTAAATTAGCTATAGAAAAGCCTTGAATAAAGTGATCAGGTTCAAGGTGAAGGTTTACCCGCCTAGGTGTAGCGAAGCCTAAAGTGAAGGGGAATTTGGATTATTCCCATTTGTTGGCCATAACTGATTTGGAATCCTATTGGAGAATTGGTAGGCTCTTGGATTTCCAATTTGTAGTATTGGGAACCAACACAATAGATGCCCAGATACTGTTCCTAGACTACTATCATGACATTTTATGCATATAATTTTCATAGTTTTATGTTATGTTTATTCCCCATCAGAGAGACATGACAACTTGGGGGAGCTTTTAAAATTCCTATTGATCCACCATGTATTGGCGATGATTTCTTCATCTTTCATCAATAAGAAATCTCCATATTGGACAAACATTTTGATTGTCTTCCCAATGACACATTGAATACTCCTTTGTTCCCTCCTTATGGATGCAAACATTATTTATTAAATTATCTTCAACTGGTCAAAGTGATCAACATTTTGCATCATTGTGAAATAATGTATGGTCTCATTTGCTAAGATAGAATAAAATTATGTTTTCACTTTCTACATCATCATTTAAATCAAATAATTTGAATAATATAAATTTTAGCATTGGCTTTAAATTTGGTCTTGGAAATTATGATGTATGTGTTAGAATTAGGAGAGATAGGTACTGAGAGGGGAGGGGTGAATCAGTGCCTTCAAAATTTTACTTGCAAAACCTTTCAGATCTAAAACTATAAACAATGATAACCGACCAATATAACTTGAATCTAATTGCATGAATCATTTATCCACTTAACATAAGTAAGTAAACAACATGAAATCCATAAAAAAATCACATGACACAAGTATTTGGTAACGCAGAAACCCTTGTTAGAAGGTAAAAACTATGGTGGGGATGATACCCACAAATTCTTCACTACTGCAGATAGAAAAGGTTTGCCTGTTAGGGCTACAAGTTTTGATCACTTCTGGTGATCTCACCCTATTAGGAGTGACATGTTAGATCAGCTAGATCTACCTAGTTATAGGATTTTAGCAACACTAATGAAGTGTGCACTCGGTTAAGAGATTTACATAAGACTGTTAAGTCTACTCTGTTAAGAGATTCTAACCAAAAAATCTATTACAATTGTTAGAAAGAAATAGGTATTTATTTGCTATTTGACACTCAATTGTCTATTATAGATCTATAAGCTCTAATAAAATTATCACCTTACTTCTGATGAATCTCTACTCTAAACTGCTCGATAGCCTCCGCTAATTCTGCTCAAACTGAATTCTACTGTGCTCGGTTCTGTTATGTTAACTGATAGACTTGAAGATAGGAAAAATGCTTCAAGTTCTCCGTGATTCATATATCAGCTCACAACAAAAATGATGTGAACACATAAATATATAGTGTTCTATTTTGCTGCTTTAACACAATTAGGTTACACACTATAATCATAACCCTAAGATCTATGGTGTACAATAATAACTTAGATAATCTAAATTACAAAAGATATACATTGTATTTAATGAATATCATTATATTAAATGTTCCTCAATCTTGGTAAAATGTTTTACAAACCATTGTAATCGTTTACATAGAAGAATGTGCCATTCCTGATTACTATGTCATTTCATGTGATCCTCGGTAAACACTATGTAAACTAATCAGTGTATGCTGTGATGCTCAGTGTTTACTGTTTGTCAGTGTTAGTGTCTACTGGTGCTCGATAAACTGTCTGCTGCTTGGTGTATAGGCTTTATCGACTAGTTTGTTCTACTTTATGTTACAGATTAGCTCATTTTAAGTAATCGACCGATATCTTTACACACCTTTGGTACTAATGACAACCTTAGAAGGCTCAATAGAGATAACAATCTCCCCCTTTGGCATTAGTATCAAAACTTTGAATGTATAAAGACAAAAATTTCTATGTGACTTATATCTCCTTATATCTCCACCATATACATATACACATAAATTTTTTTCTAAGTACTAAGTACTCCCCCTCGATGCATGCTCCCGATAATATAGTATACATAGCATCCATGTACATAATATTTGGCATAATAGCATCTAATACATTGTTTTCCCCCTTTTTGATAGTAATGCCAAATACAAAATTGAGGTAGTATACTCACAGCTTGTCAAAGATTGATTGATGGGTTTTCTTCAGTGACTCCAAGAGGTTTTCCCATTCCTCTTTCAAGTTGGTGAGAGCAATGTGCTCAAGACTGACTTGTGCATGCATGTCAAAGATGTTTTCTAACACCAAAATTTTTGGTGTTGCAACTAATAGCTTGGCTTTGACAATATGTGCTTCAAAAAATTTCAGGTACGGAATGAGTTCGGTTTGCAACTCAGTAACCTAATCTATGAGGTGCGCTTCTTGTTTCTTCAAATCTACTATCAACCACCGGAGTTCTTGAACTTAGTGAATATGCTTTAGGAAAGCATGTGGCTCGGTGATAGCTGCATTGGTACTCAACTATATTTCTACTTCCAAACCTTTGATCTTTTCACTGACTTCAATAGTGAAGGTGTCTAGAGTACATAGCTTCAATAAGTATTGACAAATTGTCTGGGTGATGGATTTTGTTTCAGTAATTACCTCAGATAATTTGACCTTAAGTAATGCCACTTCTTGGCTGATTTTCTCTGCTAATTTGTGTTGTATTTTGGATTCTGCCCTTTCTTCAATTCATTTATCTGCATTGGTGTTTGGGGTGTTGATCTTCTCAGAAAGTGTAGCAAGTTGATCTATAATAGGCGTATCCTCATCAATATGTATCTTAGGTACTACCTATTGGAGGATATCCCGCACATCATTTAATACTTCTTTTTGTTTGTGCTCTTGCTTTAGCTTCTCTTACGCTACCTTTCTTGAACATAACTCCCCATATTTACTCAAGTCCTCGGGGCTTAGGGTCCTTGGGTCACACTCAGGTATAATAATTACTTCATCTAGGGTGACCAGCCCTTTTCCTTTCTTCTTCTTCTTCTGTGTTAGGGGTGATTTCTTCTCAATGATAGAAATGGATCTATCTCCAGTCTTCGGAGTGTCCTTCCCTGTTAGCACTTGTTCTTCCTTCTTCTACTCCTTGGTAGTGGTGGTCTCGGTTGTTGTAGTGGGAGTTTCGGTTGTGGTGTTTAGTGGAATCACCTCAGTTGCCTTTGGTTCTTGTGTGTCCTTTGTTGCATCTGTTTCCTTTGGTTCGGTGGAAGGTGCCTCTGTATGTGTAGGCTCATCTATCTTTGTAGATTTCTCTATGTTTTGATCTCTTGTGGTATCTTTATTTTGCTCAGGATCTGAGCCGTCAGGTTGTACTTGGGAAAGAATTTATGCTGCTTCAGAAAGTATAGGAAGTTCACCTGGTAGTGATGTAAATAGACTGTCAATGTCTGGTGCTTCATCTTTGTTTGGTACAATATTTACATCTTCATCATCTTGGTCATCATGATCACCATGTGTGATGTCTACAACGAGTACATCATCATTGGTTTTCTTCTCCAGTTGGATTTCAACTTTATCCGGTGCATCCTGTGAAAATTTTATTTCTTCCTTGTCCTCAATTATATCAATTGCCTCAGTAACTAATATACCGGTACTCTTTGATTTCTTTGATGGTCCTTCATCAATGTAAATACCTTTACCTTTAGAATTTTGTCTTTTCTTAGACAGGTTCAAAAATGCTTGTTGTTCAGCTTTTTCTTTGACTTTCAGAATTGATGTTGATATAGAATCAGTAGTGATATCCATATATGCTACATTGTCATCCATGATCATTAAGACTCTATTCTTGATCATAAAGTTTGCTTGGTACTTGGTCAAGTATTCACTAACTTGTCCAAAGCTTAAGTATGCAACTGCCCGAACTAGAGAGCGTTCTCTCTTTCTCTTCTCGGTGTCTAATGCAATAGCTCATTTCTCAGTAATTATATCATCCAATTTCTTTGGTAATGCATAGGAAAACTCCATTGGAACTTTCTTAAATTTTATCATCATTTGGATGACAACCTCTTCAATTTTAGTTTGATCTTCTTTTGACATTTTGTCAAATCTATCTAGCAAGGGATCAACGAGGTCTCCATGTTCAATTATGTCCTTAATGACTTCATCTATTGTTTCGCCTTGTTACTAACCACTTTGAATTGATTTACATCATCCTCTATTTCTGTATCCTCTAGATCTTCCTTATTTATTATGTATTTCCTCTTTTTCTTTGGTGCCTCAGCTACAACCTTGTTCTTTCTCTTAATGTATTTCTTTTTCGATGTAGCTGCTCTTCTTTTTGTTACTTTTACTGCTTCTTCTTTCTTGGTAGGTGGTGTTGTAGTTGACGAATGTGTCTTCATACCTTCATGTATAGGTGACTGCATCTTTGTCAGAATTTCAGGTGGAGGAACCTATGTAGGATCTACTTCTTTTGTCGAACTTGGTCTCCTTACTATCATATGGTTTGTCGGCTAACTGTAGCTGGCCTTCAGTTTCCTGTTCAATCGGTATCCCTTCAGATGTTTCAGAATTATGTCCATATTTAGCAGTGAGATCTTTCTTCATCTTCTTTACCTTTCTAGTTATTTTACCGATCTCAATATTTGTAGATATTCTAGATTTGGCTTCTTCATATACTCCGAACCTAGTGGCTATGGGATCCTTCCATACTGCAAGCAGTGCATTAATAGATTTCAGTGTGAAATCATGGTCTATTTCATATCCCATCGGTGCCAACCATTTTATCCTAGGTTCAATTGCTTTTATCAAGGTATAATCGGTGTTGACCACAAAACATATGTCATCTTCAAATTTCTCAACTAATTCCCTCAGAATTCTACTTCTCTTTTGTATTTTAGATTGAAATTTAGTGAAGTATGCATTAAAATCTACATTCAACTTATCTCCTAACTTGTTCATCATTTCACCAATCTATTTTTTTATCGGTATATCCGGTATCCAATTTACTTTACCAGTGCCAGGCACATACTTTTGTAAATAGAGGAATATGCATGCAAGTAGAGATCCATACTTACATGTGTTAAATTTCTTTTTCCTTATGGTCTTCATATTCTCTTGAAGTTGATGTAATAGTACCTTGGCAAGATCAACTTGGTGACCTTTCACTACAATTTTGTGCACCATGTCAACTGCGCTACAGGGTACACTGTTGAGTCTGTTCGATTGAAATAGCTTATACCCAATCACATGTGTTGCAAATTTTACTACTGGGTCCTTGATTGTTGAAATATTCAATTCCTGACCGTCCCATTGTGCTCCAATGTATTTCTCAACATCCGGTCATGAAGAACTTCAGAAAGCCTTAGCTTTGTCAGTTGTAGGGAGCCTAGTATCCCTACTAATTATTTTCTTATTGAGCTCAATCGATTTATCCAGCCAGAACTTGTCATCATGATATATGCTCAAAATGATTCTAATCCAATATGATTTGAATGATTGTGGAAAGTGTGTAAAATATGATAAACCTAATTCCTCAATCTTCTTGTAGTCTAATTTCATTTTTCCATCGGGGCCATAGAGTGGTTGATATGCTGCAATAGTTTCAAAGTCCCCAACTTCTCTGATTTTGTAGTGAATATAAGATCTTACATCTTCTGTCAGTAAAACCCTTTCTGGTATGCTCAAAAATGCACCCATTGTATCTGTCTATGCTGTGACCTTAGGATGTGGCTTAAACTTTGGTTTGACGAAGTTTTCCCTAACGATTAGGTTAACTTCCTCCTCAACACTTTGAGTTTTGCTTGCAGACGATGTTGATGCCATAAATTAATTCTAGGGTTTCATCAAGCAACAGGATAGGAAGTGTTTGATCGCAAATGAACTTACTCAGTACCGTGAAGAGTGATGTCGGTTTGATCTAGCGTAGCCTTGAATCCTTCAGAAAATCCTTTAGCTCGAACTCTACTCTTTGAATTCTTCGCTCTTTGAAATCGCATTGTAGAAATGAACTTTGTTCCCGTGTATTTATAGACTTTCCATGTTCTTGTTTAAACTTTTATGTAATAAATGCTCCATCTAACTTTTGGTATGAAACAACTATCAGCTCGGTGACTACTAAAACTTTCATCCGCTTGGTTAACATAGGTTTTCTTCATCGGTTGATACATATTTCGGTTAACCTTAGATAGTGATTACCGACTGGTAACCAACTCTCGGTCTCTCTTTTATCGACTGTATAACATTGTTAGCTCATGACAAGTAAACCATAGTGAATCTTTATTCATGCTGATTTGGTATAAGAACATTATTCATAAGGAACTATATGTAAAATGTGATCTTTTGAAATATCAGTCCCATACATACCTATTTCACTTTAAGTGGAGGTACCGATGTCACCTAATCCAGTGGATGAGGTTTCACCAACAACATTACTTGACTCAACATTCTCATTAGATGCCTTCTTCCACATAGTGTTCCTTAACTTCATGATATCAACAACAGTATATCCATTTTCAAATATATGGTTTTCATCTGGTGCTCAGTCTCTGCAGTTCTTGCTTAAATGACTGACCTTATGGCAGTGCATACAAGCCATCCCAGAGTTTGTCCAGTTTCTTGATTGTCCAATTTGACTCTTTCTATAATAGTTTGCTGCAATGTGTCCATATCTACCACATACAACACATTTAGTCCATGTATTATAATCCCAAACATAAGAGTTACCTTGTCTCTTCAGTTGATATGGTCCACGTTGTGGTTTCTCCTTAGGTGTCTAGACTTGCTTCATTTTTGCCTTGCAGTCTCATGCAGTGTGTCCATGCTTGTTACAAGTATAGACTATTTTCTCCATAGTAGTAGCATTAGCAAGATCATTTTGCTTAGCTCTACACTCATAAGCAGGATGTGCAAATTTTCCACAGTAGTAACAATGTCCATTAAACTTAGGAGTGATAGGAGGTTTACCTTGTGCTTTGCTTCTGCACACATTAGATGCATGTCCTGGTTTGCCACAATGATAACATGTCAACACTTTAGGTTTCTAATTTTGAATGATGTTGACTTGTTCAGCTTGTTGTGAAGTTTCTCCTTCATTGGTGTAGCCTATACTAGCTTTGCTCCCAAATCTTCTTTGATTAGTTAAGAGGTCATCAATTTTTTTGGAGCTGTCCTCAGCAAGTTTCTTCATTTCATTTTGCTGCTGTTGATTTTTCACTTCATTTCTCAGCTTCTCATTTTCTTCTTCGAGTCTTGCAACATCTTCTAGTTTTCTTGACAATTTTGCATTCACTCAGTTTACCTCTTGATTCACAGTCATCACTTGATTAGTTACTTGGAAATGTCAGTTAGTGAGTCTTTGTATCTCACTTTCTTTGATTTGAAGTTGTTCACTCATCTGTCTTCGGTCATCGATTTCTAGATTTCTTTCTTGCTCAGCTTGTTTTTCTTTGTTCATTATTTCTATCATTCTCACCATTTGAGATTCTTGACCGATTTGTAGTGCTTTCACTTGATCAATTAAATATTAATTATTTTTAGATAGATCAGTGATTACGCTTTTAGATCCATCGGAGATGCTTCCAGAACTAGATCCAATATGCTCGAATATGTCATCAATAGGTTCTTCATGATAACCGATCTCATTTTGTAGTCAAGCTAGGTTCTTCCTTTCATCTAGTAATTTCTTCAGTCCTTCCTTGGCTTGCTTATACTGTTCCACAAACATTTTCATTTGTATCTTCTGATTCTCAATAGTTTTGTCAAGCTTGTATCTCTCCATGACTTAGATCTTTACCCTTCAATGGTTAAACTGTTCAATAAGAGAATTGTGCTTTGATACCAATTGTTGGAATTAGGAGAGATAGGTACTAAGAGGGGAGGGGTGAATCAGTGCCTTCAAAATTTTACTTGCAAAACCTTTCAGATCTAAAACTATAAACAATGATAACCGACCAATATAACTTGAATCTAATTGCATGAATTATTTATCCACTTAACATAAGTAAGTAAACAACATGAAATCCATAACACAATCACATGACACAAGTATTTGGTAACGCAAAAACCCTTGTTAGAAGGTAAAAACTATGGTGGGGATGACACCCACAAATTCTTCACTACTGCAGATAGAAAAGGTTTGCCTTTTAGGGTTGCAAGTTTTGATCACTTCTGGTGATCTCACCCTATTAGGAGTGACATGTTAGGTCAGCTAGATCTACCTAGTTATAGGATTTTAGCAACACTAATGAAGTGTGCACTCAGTTAAGAGATTTACATAAGACTGTTAAGTCTACTCTGTTAAGAGATTCTAACCAAAAACTCTATTACAATTGTTAAAAAGAAATAGGTATTTATCTGCTATTTGACACTCAATTGTCTATTACAGATCTATAAGCTCTGATAAAATTATCACCTTACTTGTGATGAATCTCTGCTCTGAACTGCTCGGTAGCCTCTGCTAATTTTGCTCAAACTGAATTCTACTGTGCTCTGTTCTGTTATGTTAACTGATAGACTTGAAGATAGGCAAAATGCTTCAAGTGCTCTGTGATTCATATATCAGCTCACAACAAAAATGATGCGAACACATAAATATATAGTGTTCTATTTTTCCACTTTAACATAATTAGGTTACACACTATAATCATAACCCTAAGATCTATGGTGTACAATAATAACCTAGATCATCTATTACAAAAGATATACATTGTATTTAATGAATATCATTACATTAAATGTTCCTCGATCTTGGTAAACACTCTTGATTACTATGCCATTTCCTGTGATCCTTGGTAAACACTGTGTAAACTGATCGGTGTATGCTACGATGCTCAGTGTTTACTGTATGTCGGTGTTGGTGTCTGTTGGTGCTCGATAAACTGTCTGCTGCTCAGTGTATAGGCTTTGCCGACTAGTCTGTTCTGCTTTATGTTACTGATTAGCTCATTTTAAGTAACTGACCGATATCTTTACACACCTTTGGTACTAATGAAAACCTTAGAAGGCTCAATAGAGATAACATTATGTTGGGTCCAATGTGGGCTTGGACATTTATTTATTTATTTTTGAACAACTAACCATCAAATCTCTTCAAATCGGTACCAAGAGTGATCTAGAAAGCATTTGAAGTCCAAAAATGAGATTTGGTATCCTCAAATTGTATATTTTGAGCTCATGTAAAAGTGACCAAACTGAATAAAATGCATTTAGAATTTCCCTTGAAAATTAATCAAATCATGTCATGAGAGCATGAGAATTGAGAGATATATAGACATCGAATTTGACTAAAGAATGAAAAAAATAGATTGTTTTGGAAAATTCATCCTGGATTGCAAGATATCCACTAACTTTGAAATTTTGTCTAAATAACAGACTGAAAAATTTCAAATGGTTTTGACCTTGAAAAAATTTCAAATGAGCTAGCGAGGCTCTAAAAATTTGCATAGGGCTTAATTGTAATATGGAAAATTATAGGAAATAATTAGTTTCTTGTGGGGGTTACCCAAGTGAAAAATATTAATTTGTACAAAAGGCCACTCAAATAAGTACATAAACATTATTGACAAAATATTAAAAAACTACATTTGGTTTAGGTGTCAAAAATTTGTCAAATGAAATCTTGAGATTCTGAAAATGCACATGGGTGTATTATAATATAGGAAATCCTATGGAATAGTTGGTTTGGTCTGAAAGATCATTGGTGCAGAAACATTAAGTCCCAAAAATGCTTACTCGGGAAAACTTGCAATGTGTAATTATATAATACCTTAAAATTTGATATTTCAAATTGTAATCATATGTGACTTTGGGTGGATAAATATGGGCATAGATACACATTTAAGAGAGGTGAATATGATGGAATATTGAATCTTTCTGCCGATCATCATATTTAATGATACATTTTATAGGGTTATTATTGATATTCTTGGTATATGAAACTCTAATTTTATGCAAAAAAATAAGGTTCCAATAGTGACTCTGTTAGAATTTATAATCTTTCCTTGGTGTTTTGTTTAAATCTAGATAAGCCAAGGTATCCTAAAATGTAATTTTTCCTCTAGTCCAAGTGGGAGGACAACTCATTTCTTTTATTTCCTTTATTAAGGAAATTAGTTTTTCCTCCTTATGAGGATTTTCACACTTGGCACACACTTAATATGAATGTGGCATTCATAGAACATGGAGTTACATTCTAACTCCATCACTCATCTCTATTTAAGAGATGCTTCTCCACACACTTAACAATAATTTTTTCTCACTTATTTTCACATTCTCAACTCAACTCTCTCATTGTTGTAATGAGCTTCTTGCTCACATTCTCTCTCTTTTTCTAGGATTTTTGCCTCATTCATATTATATTCACAAGGGGTTCTCTTTGTTTTCCCCTTTCAAAATCCTTGTCTCATTGTGTTGATCTTGGAGCATCTTGATGATTTTGGTGACAGATCTTGAATCTATCTCTCATTCATTATGTTTATGGTAAAATATTTCCTTTGTTACACTCGGATTATTTCCTTTAAAGTTCTTTTCATTTTTGTATTTTTCTAACATGGTATCAAATCTAGCTAAATCTATGTTTTGAGTGTTGCATGAAGGTGTCATTCGAAGGAAAGCTTTTTGAGAAGAAGAAAGCCTTTTTGTCTTTGTTGAGATTAACTTTTTGTTGTAGGTTTTTCATTTTTTGTAAATCTAACATTTTGTTTAACTAGTTCTGGATGGTTTACTGCCAGATCTAAGTCTATTAATCTCCATTTAAAGTTTTTTTTAATATTTAACTATACCCTCTATCGGGAAACCGCAAGGGTTTATTTTTTATTTTTTCATTCTTGTATATTATGTGCTAACTTTTTGTAGGTTACAATTATTTATAGATCTACAAGTTATTCTAGTTTTAAAATCTAAGTTCTTTTCGCAGGCTTGTTTATGTCATTTTGATTGTAGGTCTCATAAAAAATAACCTTTTATTTACATATATCTATTGTTATTTTTTGTGTTTTGTTTCCATTTCTCTAACTATTTGCTTCTGCACACTACAACATTTGGGGTCGAATTTCGATGCCGGTTTGTGACGCCACTACAATTTGTGTTTGTTTTTTGTGTTTTTTTTTTCAAGTGCCCCCGACAGTGTCGTAATAGTGACGATGTTGTCGTAATTGCGACACCCATGTGTTTATAAACAAAAAAAAAGAAAAAGAAAGTGTCATTTGTAATTTGTGAATTTGAAGAGCTACCGCAAAAATGACACTGCACTTTTGCATGGCGTGAAGAGGGCATTCAAGTTTGGCATGCATGAAGAGGCCGACACCATGTGGGAAGAGGGCACTAGCACTTGAGGTAGGCATTTGATCTTTGTCTTCTCATTAAATCAATTTCAGTGGCATTGTTTACATTTTAGCATTGTTAATAGTGGCATTGTTTACATCTTAGCATTTGGAATGCTTGATGACCCGTGAGCTTTGAGAGCTAGGGCATTGTTGCTATTACCTTCAAGGCATTGTGTGAAGTGTTTGATCTCTATTTATTTGTTTTTCTATTGACATTCACTATGTGGTACTCCCTGTTTATGATCATTTCATGAGGAAATGTCTTGATGGCTCATGGGTTGCAAGCTAGGGCATTATACATTGTTTATGAGCTCACTATTGAATATTGGCATTGTCTACATCTTTTCATTTTGAATGCTTGATGACCCGCGATGTTTGAGAGCTAGGGCATCATTGCGATTACCTTCAAGACATTGTGTGAAGTGTTTGATCTCTTTTTATTTGTTTTTCTATTGATATTCACTATGTGGTACTCCCCGTTTATGACCATTTCATGAGGAAATGTCTTGATGGTTCGCGGGTTGCAAGCTAGGGCATGCTACATTGTTCATGAGCTCACTGTTTAATATTGACATTGTTTACATCTTTTCATTTGGAATGCTTGATGACCTGCGAGCTTTGAGAGCTACGACATCATTTCTATTACCTTCAAGGCATTGTGTGAAGTGTTTGATCTCTCTTTATTTGTTTTGGTGTTGATATTCACTATGTTGTACTCCCCGTTTATAATCATTTCATGAGGAAATGTCTTGATGTCTTGCGGGCTGCAAGCTAGGGCATCATACATTGTTCATGAGCTCACTGTTTAATATATGGCCAGGCCATGTAAATGGTACCAGGCCAACCCAATCAGGCCAACACAATGTGTCATGTTTATCTTTGTCATATACACTCGTTCACCATTTTGTTCTTGTTCTTCACACAAATATTGCATCAAAAGTAATTGTAAACAATGATTCAAAGAAAAAAGAAACAACTACAATAGATCAGACCCCAAAAGAATATAGTCAACTACAATAGCTCACAGTCTCAATGAAATAAATAGTATATAAAACAATATATGGTGCACAACAATAGAAAGCATGCAATGACAACAATAACATTGCCTGATGCCCGAGATCAAATTCAAAACTGTAAGTGTATTAATGTATGATCTAATAGCAGCAACCTCATTGATCATTACCTTTCACTCCTCCATCATTATAGAAGAGATAACTACCTAAAACTAGGGCATCATGCATTGTTTATGAGCTCACTGTTTGAGCACCTCATGTCCCTATTTGGTTGGTCAGTGCTCAAACGGTGAACTCATCAATAATGTATGATGCCCTAGCTTGCAGCCCGCAAGCCATCAAGATATTTCCTCATGAAATGATCATAAACGGGGAGTACCACATAGTGAATATCAACAACAAAACAAATAAAGAGAGATCAAACACTTCACACAATATATGTTGCTTTATAAGATTTTATTAAGACTAAATATATTGTTTTATGAGCTCACTGTTTGAGAACCTCATGTCCCTATTTGATTGGTCAGTGCTATATTTGTTATATTGATGCTATTAGATCAAATAGGGACATCAGTAATAAAATAATACACTATGTGGTATTTCCTGTTTATGATCATTTCATGAGGAAATGTCTTGGTGGCTCACAGACTGCTACAAGGTAGGGCATGATACATTGTTCATGAGCTCTCTATTTAATATTGGCATTGTTTACATCTTTTCATTTGGAATGCTTGATGACCTGCGAGCTTTGAGAGCTAGGGCATCATTTCTATTACCTTCAAGGCATTGTGTGAAGTGTTTGATCTCTCTTTATTTGTTTTGGTGTTGATATTCACTATGTGGTACTCCCCGTTTATGATCATTTCATGAGGAAATATCTTCATGGCTTGCGAGATGCAAGCTAGGGCATCATACATTGTTCATGAGCTCACTGTTTAATACTGACATTGTTCATGAGCTCATTGTTTAATATCTGGCCAGGCCATGTAAATGGTACCAGGCCAACCCAATCAACCCAAAAAAATGTGTCATGTTTATCTTTGTCAAATACACTCATTCACCATTTTGTTCTTGTTCTTCACACAAATATTGCATCAAAAGTAATTATAAATAATGATTAAAAGAAAAAAGAAACAACTACAATAGATCAGACCCAAAAAGAATATAGTCAACTACAATAGCTCACAGTCTCAATGCAATAAATAGTGTATAAAATAATATATGGTGCACAACATCAGCAAGCATGCAATGACAACAATAACAATGCATGATAAAATTCAATACTCTTAGTTTTTATTCACATTGCACATGCATAATTGTAGATGAGGATCAGTAATAGGGTGCCAGGCATTGCTTAGATCCTTTGGATCTAACCCCATCTTTTCCTTCCTTGCAGGTTTTGGATCATACAAGAGCATAGTGGATTGAACCCCGGGTCAACACTTCATTAATTCAGGCAATGTCTGGTACCTTCATTATTTATGTTCATCCACTTATGTATGTTTGCATTCATTCATATTCTTCTGAAAGTTGGCTATTAGCGACCATATATGACGATTCTTGATGTTTTTGTGTCATTTGATGAAAATATGTAAAAGTTTCTTAAAATTTTATATTTTTTATTTCAATTTTTAAAATCATAAAATGAATAAAATTTAATGATAACAAATTAAGATAATCTTTGTCTTCACTTAAAACAAAAACATAAAGCCCATAAAGCATGGTAAAATTATAAAGCTCATAAAGCATGGTAAAAGAGGGCCCTAACTGTGGTAAAATGGGAAAGTTTCCAGCTTGCACTGCTCTTCATATGGCAGCTGCGAAGGAACTATGTTATAAAATTTCAAGGCATGAAATTTATACTTTTTGACATCATACTTTTTTCTCCTTAGCATTGAGTTTACAATGTGGGGGACTTGAAGAAAATATATGTACAGTTATAAAATTTCATGCCTTGAAATTTGGCATGAAATTTTATAACATAGTTCCTTAGCATTTGATCTTTATATGGCAGCCATGACTTGAGGTAGGCATTCGAGCTTTGTCTTGTCATTAACTCAATTTTATTTTTATGGCATTTGTTGATTTAATGGAAAAATATGAATTTTAATACTGGCATTGTTAATATGAATATTCACTATGTGGTACTCCCCATTTATGATCATTTCATGAGGAAATGTCTTGATGGCTTGCAGGCTGCAAGCTAGGGCATCATGCATTATTTATGAGCTCACTGTTTGAGCACCTCATGTCCCTATTTGATTGGCCAATGCTCTACTTGTTATATTGATACTATTAGATCAAACAGGGACATCAGTAATAAAATAGGGACATCGGTAATAAAATAATACACTTACTATTTTGAATTTGAGCTCTGGCATCATGCAATGTTATTGCTGTCAAAACAATAAGTGTATTAATGTATGATCTAATATCAACAACCTCATTGATCATTACCTTTGAATCCTCCATCATTATAGAAGAGATAACTACCTACAACTATATTTCAGAATTCCTCCTTTGAAGTCATAGGTTAGTTTAACTATTGGACAATGAGCTGATAGGAGTTTTGAATAGATTTGAATAAAAACTAAGAGTATTGAATTTTATCATGCAATGTTATTGTTGTCATTGTATGCTTGCTATTGTTGTGCACCATATATTGTTTTATACACTATTTATTTCATTGAGACTGTGAGCTATTGTAGTTGACTGTATTCTTTTGGGGTCTGATCTATTGTAGTTGTTTCTTTTTTCTGTGAATCATTGTTTACAATTACTTTTGATGAAATATTTGTGTGAAGAACAAGAACAAAATGGTGAATGAGTGTATTTGAAAAAGATAAACATGACACATTTTTTTGGGCTGATTGGGTTGGCCTGGTACCATTTACATGGCCTGGCAAGATATTAAACAGTGAGCTCATGAACAATCATCCTACTACTTAAACTACAATTTCTATGTCCACTGCCATTAATATATATCACTCCTCCTGTTATATAGGCATCCTTCTCATTAAGTGTTTCCATTAAAATATATGACTCCTCCTGTTATATAATGTATATGCATACTTGTTTAAAATGCCATACTTGTTGCTCTTAAATATTATTACCATTTCAATCAAATTTACATGACATTAAAGCCAAGCCCAAAATGTATACATACGTGTAAGTATAGGAGAAGCTGGATTTGACAACTATTGAAAAAACAAAACTATACCAATAGCATCTTACAAGAAACTATACTTGTGCTTACCACACCATACCTCAACATCATAATGCTTATCATTTTCAAGCTTCAGCGAGGCTTCGTACCACATAGCATCCGCAAATTTGTATGCAACACTGATTTAGGCTAGAGGTAAACTACACGTGTCATGTAAACAACATGGTTGAATTCAATCTCTTTTGGGTGTTTTCAAGAGTTTTCCCACCAATACAAGCATAAATAATGCATTGAATGTAATCTACAAACACTGCGTGGTATGAAATCTCGCTGAAGCTTGAAATATATCACTCCTCATGTTATTGTCAAAATTAAATTCAAATATTTCTCAAAACATTTATTCTTGTAGAATTAAGATATCCTTATCTCAATAATAAAACAATCTTTCATAATAGCTTTTGAATCACATTAACATGTTGGAAACTGCAATTGAAATAATTGTTGTATTGTCATTGATGTCAAACCTTAACTGGTAAGACTGTTGCTACTTAGGAAAGTACTATATCTATTTGAGTGTTGCTAAGGGGCTAGGCAAGGTTGGTAACAATAGCACCTAAGGAAAGGTTGAGTTATCTTGATACTACAAAGTGTACTTGACTATGTTGCACAATGATGAGATAATGTATTGTTTATCTTAGTAAGATTGAAGACTAAACTGGTAGGCTTGACCGAGCAAAGAATGGAAAAATCATGTTAAGCCGAGTAATGTTAATGTTGACTGAGTTAGTGGATGCCAAGAAAAATTATAGTGTCGACCGAACAATAATTAATTACTGAGGAAGACAGTGTAAGCTAAGGAAATATTTTTAGTAATGAACGAGCTTTCTACATGAAGACCGACTAGTTGATCACAGTATTGACTGAGCATCAACAATTTTATATTTGAAGAGAATTTAATTTTGGAGCCAACATTGTTGAATTCTTAGATTATGTAAAATGTGTTGACTTTATTTATTGATTTTTTGAAAGCATTAAATGCACTGTCAAACATTTTATTGTAAATCTTTAAGAGATTTGAGATGATTCTAGAAAAGGAGCCGAAGAACATGAAGCGGGTAGATTCAATGAATTTGACCTAACCCTAAGATCTATGAATGAGATTGAGTGACATAAGATGAGTTAACCTAATTGAGGAAAGCATAAAGGGAACCTGAGCATTTGGATATGTAAGGTTGTAGATATGCAAGTGCATGGGTGAACAAAGAATGTTGGAAGATCAGTAAAGTTTTACTGACTGTTTAAGTAGAAAAGGCTGAAGGAGAATTGTGGTGGTTGCTTGAAGAAAACTTTCAAGCAGATCAGAGATGGAGATGGAAAAGTTTCAAAGTCAGTAAACCAGCATTAGTGTATGGAATCAGATCTGATAGTTGAAAAGTGAGTTGTATATTTTTCAAATAAATATTGCTGCTACTTTCTAACCATTGTAACAATCAAAATCCTTTTAATAGAGGTTGACCTAATAGTCATATGTTAAATCCTTTGAACAAGGTTGCATTCTAATGGAGTGTATGTAAGTCCTATGACTAGGCTCACGTTTAATAGGGTGATTGAAATCCTTTAACCGGCTCACACCTGACAGTGTGTATTGTAACTTTTGACAGGGTTGGGTTTTTACCGAGCTCACTTCAGAAGAGTGAAAATAATAGTAGCATGTTACAAAGTGGTTTTTCCCAAATTGGGTTTCCACTATAAATCCTAGTGTTAATACTTGTGTGAATGTTTTGGTTTGAACATTACTATGTTTTACAAGTTAAGTTATAGCTGGGTAGTGGACTGGATTGTTGTATGTTTCTGTTATTGAATCAGTGATGACTGAGTTTGTTTTGGTTATTGGATCTGATTTAAAGAAAAGTTTTTAAGTTTGTTTTATACATCAGGACCTGAGAACAACTGATTCACCCCCCTCTCTATTTTTCTAAATCATATTAACAATTGGTATCAGAGATTTGTTGCTTATTATTAGTATTGACATAAATCAAGTTTAAAGGGGCTTGAAGCAAATGATCAGGATGTATAAGAAGGAGGTACTGAAGCTAAACAAGGAAAACTTCATTGCATGGCAAAGCTTGATGAAGTTGCATCTGGCCGATATTGGTGACTCTGCAAAGTACTACATTGAAAATAGCTATGTCTCACCTATCGCACCTTTGACTGCCGAAGAAATGAGAGCTAAGAAAGAACATAATCAGACAATGCTGGAAATTGCATCTGCCCTAAGCTATCTAGAATTTGAGGACATTAAGGACTAGACAACCACTAAGGATATGTGGGACACTCTTGCAAGGATCTATGGTGGTGACTTAAATGTGCTGAAAGTAAAGGCTGAGAGTCTTAGAGGTAAGTTTGATGAAATGAGAATGCAAGAAGGTGAAAACATTGCACAATATTGTGGTAGAATAAAAGAAGTGAATGCTATTAGAGGAGAAAATGGGGCTATTGATGATGAAACTATAATTGGGAAAGTACTAAGAACCCTGCATCCTATATATGCTATTAAGATCTCAGCTATTCAGGAATCTAGATGTAACTTTGCTAATGTGCTTACTTTGGAAAGTTTGGTTGGTAAGTTGACTGCTTTTGAACTCTCTAACTATGATAATTTCACTGTTGGAAGCATTGGTAATGTTGAATCTCCTTTCAAGTCACAACTAGTTCTGAACAAGCCAAAGAAAGAAAAAGAAATATGCATAAGTGAAAGTGAAAGTGACAGTGACACATCTAATGAAGAACTAAAAGATCTAGAAGCTCTTATGGCTAGAAGACTGAGAAGGGGAAAAGGAAAGTATAAAGGTAAACTCCCTATTATATGTTTTGCATGTAATAAAGTTGGTCATATAGCTGCTAGATGTCCTGATAGGAAGGATAAAGATGATGAAAGGAAAAACAAACACAAAGATAGAAAAGATGACAAAAGCTACCGATGGAACAAAGACTACAAGGAAAAGGTAAGAAATCTTGTTACATTGCTGAAAAAGAAACTGACACTGATAGTGATGATTTTGAAATTGAGGTAGTTTATGTTGCAATGAAAGATGAATCTGATGAGGATGAGAAAACTACATTGATATCCTATGTGAACAAGAATGATGAATGGATTATTGACAGTGGTTGTTCACATCACATGACTGGTGACAAAAATAAGTTTGAGACCTTACATCATTACAGAGGTAAAAGTGTAAAATTTGGTAATGATGCACCATGTCTTGTTAGAGGAAAAGGTTTGATTAAATTGATTGATAAGATATCTTGTGAAAATTCTTATTGGGTTGAAGGTCTTAATTATAATTTGTTAAGTGTTTCTCAGCTGAACAAAAATGGTTACCGAGTGGAATTTCATCACAAGCAAGCTAAAATATTTAATGCTACTGGAGAACTAATTGGAAGTGGAGATCAAACTAGAGGTAATTTGTTCTATCTTGACCTATCTGAAGAAACATGTTTAATTGCACAACTTAATGATATTTGGTTATGGCATAAAAGGCTGTGTCATGTTAACTTTGACAATCTGGTAGAGATAAGTAAGAAGAAAAAGGTAAGAGGTCTACCTAGATTGAAGAAACCTAAGAATGTGATGTGCAAGGAATCTCAATTAGGAAAAATGACAAAGTCAAGTTTCAAGAGAAAATCCTTTACTTTTGAAAACATTTTATATTTGGTTCATACTAACCTTTGTGGACCTATGGGTGTACAAAGTTACTGTGGTGCTAGATACTTTATCTTATTTGTTGATGATCATACTAGGATGATGCATGTGATGTTTTTAAAAGAAAAATCTGAAGCTTTTCAATTCTTTAAGTGGTATTTGGCTAAAGTTTAGAAGGAGATAGGTAGGAACCTGAAATGTCTTAGATCTGACCGAGGTGGATAATTTACATCAAATGAATTTAATCTATTTTGCAATGATAGAGGAATTAAAAGATAGATGTCTACACCTAGAACACCTCCACAGAATGGTATAGTATAAAGGAGAAACAAATCTATCTTGGATTTTGCAAGGACATTGTTGATTGAAAATAATGTGGCATAGAAATACTGGAAAGAAGCTATAAGCACTTTTGTCTACAATCTTAACCAGGTACAGATCAAGAAAGGTACAAATCTGACACCCTATGAATTATGGCATGGACATGCACCGAGTGTTAAATACTTTAGAATCTTTGGAAGTAAGTGCTATATATTAAAAGACACTAGGAATGGAAAGTTTGATGCTAAGAGTGATGAAGGCATATTCCTAGGGTATCCCACAAAAAGTAAAGCTTATAAGTGTTTGAACTCTAACACTAACAAAATTTTGGAAAGTGTGAATGTCAAAATTGATGAGTATGCAGAAAGAAATGAAGCTGATAGTAAAAGAGAACCATAAGATTATAGATCTTTTGTGTACATTGAGGAAGAAGAAGAGGCAATCAACAGACTTGCACCTGATGCTGAGTCTTGAGTAAGCAATGCCGAGCGATAGATAGATGCTTCCGAGCATCAGGAAAATAGTGCCAAGTGAAAACAAGAACATGCCGAGCTACAAGAAAATGCTATTGAATATCAGGTAGAGGTTGTCGAGCATTAAGAAGTTGAATCTGAAAATATTGTTGAGGAACATGATGAAATAGAGGAGAAAGGAGCTGAACCTATTTTGGCAAAATATGTAAGAAGACATCACAAGCCTGAACAGATAATTAGAAAGTGTTGAGCAAGAATGCTTAAGGTACTCTTGTGGCTACGAGGTCCCAGTCCTTTTTGAGGAGCAAGAGCGACACTACAAATGGAAGCCCTTACTAAAAACCATAGGTAGAGGCCACCCTTTTTTGCCACTTAGGTTCTTGGTGCAAGGATTGATTCAAGTGGAATAACCTGGATCACCCCAAGATTACTCACCATCTGTGTTCCTTTGGTTGTGTCATTGGCACTTCCATGACAAAGCTAATATCTATTGTGGGCAACCACTTTGTGTGAGGCAATGGGACATCAAGTGTGGGCCAAGTTGTTAAGTATTGAGCCTTTGTCCTTTAGGCTAGCAAGTGCTTGAACTACTCTTGTTGTTATATACCCATGCAAACGTTCTTGAACATACAAACATTGCGATAGTGCTCATAAAAGTTTTCATTTTGATATCCCAATTGTTTGTCTTGGCAAGGTTGCTTTTGCTCTTGCACAAGTGTTTGATGACATGTTTGATCACCTAATATTTGCAAACTTGTCTACTTCCTGATATTATTGTGCTTGAAATCAAAAAAATTGTACTTGCAACTTACAACATTGACCAAATTGCTTTCAACACTGAATCTTCCATGTTCATTGGTCAAGAGTCTGCGACACTTAAACTTGAACTTAAATCACCCTGAGTTATTCTGATGTCCGACTGCTATTGCAATTTGAAGCTGCTAAACTTGCATTTTAACCTACTATAGAGTGTCTTTTTCTGTTCTTATTTGAAGCTGGTTTGCTACCTACATGCTTAGGATTGTTCTAGACTGAAACAAATGAGCTAAAAATATTGGATTTGAGCCTATCAAATGTCACTTTTGATCACTTGTCAAAACATGGTTACCTATCTAGCTACTTGCTAATAGAGATTCTTGCTCACATCTAGGCTTGTGTCAATTGACTATTATAAGTTCTTGAGCACTTTGACCAGCCATCTGTATTGTTCTATCTCGATAAGTGATCATCATTGGCTTTTTCTTATCTCAACATCTAAGAAACTTTGTCTCATTTTATTGGTTGAACAACATTCTTTTTCATGCCTGTTACAACTCGGTCTCAATTTGAACAAGGGAGTCACCCTCCATTCAATTATACATAGTTACCTTCTCCTACTAGATGCTCACGAGCGCCTGTTAGCAATGCTAGTTCTAGTTTTGAGGATTCTAAGGCCACCCCATGGTACAAAGGAGGTTTCCTCTTTTCAACATTTAAGGTCTCCAAAAACATAGACAGTGTCTCACTCACCTTGCCCGAACAAGAAAAGTTTCATCATTTGCAAGATCACTTTGAGCATAGAGACAACCAAAAGCACTTAGACAAGGAACACAGTGAGAACATAATGGATGCTACTAGGCACATGGCTATGAGAGGCATGTCTCATGAGCAACCCGAGACTAGTGGTTATGAGCATAGATCACTTTTTGATGTTCATGGCAATTATGGAAACAACACACCACCTAGGTCTCCTCTGAGATGAACTTTTGCTATACCTTCTTCACCTCCTAGACCACCTCCCTCTCACCATGAGGAAGAGGCCTTCGATGAAATTTCTAGTGAGGATCTTATTGCATTTGAACAAGATGAATTCTCCCAACGGAAGATGCTTAAGCTTTTAGAGCGCAATGGAGACCAATATTTCCAATATATGACTTCTAGAGGATACAAGCTTCCTCTTGGCTATGATGTCAGACAAATTGTCCAACAAAGAGTACCAAATGAATTGGAAGTCCTTAGAGAGGAACTACGTTGGACAAATCAATGTCTTACTCAAATGGTAATAGAAAGAGAACCTCCAAAGGTTTCCTTTATGGAATCTATTTGTGCTCTTCCTTTTGGTAGAAGTCTATACATGGTCCCATTTCCTAGGGATATTGAGGTTCCTAAGTATGACAAATATGATGGAAACGGTGATCCCCACGACCATGTGCATCACTTTTATGCTCTTAGCATGGACTTCCTTCATGAAGACACATTTTTTCTATGATTGTTGACTCGAAGCTTAAGAGGACAAGCTTTAGAATGGTTTGCCAAGTTGACACCTCCTTTGAAGACTTTTGATGAATTGTCTATGCACTTTACACAACACTATTCATACAATATCCAATAGCCTATCACCATGATAGACCTTGGTGCTTTAAGGCAAAATCAAGGAGAGCCATTTTCTACTTATCTACAATGTTGGAGATCATTGTATTCTAGATATTCTCATCCGCTACCTGAGAGCGAAAAGATTGACATTTTTGTCAACACTCTAGTGCCTGAGCTATATTATGATCTAAGGAAACAAATTTTCTCCTCTTTCAATGACATGGTTGAAAGCGCATATAGGATTGAAGATGTAGCCATAAGAAAGGGGGATATTGTTATTAATAAAGATACCAGAGGCAATGGCAAGGATAAGAACAAGCCTTGGAGTAGAAACAAGTATGTTGTTAATGATGGTGTGGTGGACGTCCCTAAAGCTAAAGAGCCTACTTTCAACCTTTCTAATGCAATCTATGCAGAAAAACAACAAGAAGCTACCAACACTTGAGATGCTCCTAAGCCTCAATATGCTGATAAGCCAAAGAAGCAATTCTGATGACGGATCTATACCCCATTGGCTGAACCATATGATGTGATTCTTAAGACTTTGGTTACCAATAATTATCTTATGCTTCCTGAGAAAACTCATCCCTATGATCCGCTAGTTAATCCAAATTGGTGGAGAGAGGATTATTACTGCCACTATCACAAAAACAAGGGACACAAGACTGACAATTGTTTCACACTTAAAGATATTATACAAGATCTCATTAATGGAGGCATAATTCTCACAGATGGCTTAGTTAAAAATTTTGATCACCAGGCTTTCAAAGATCCTCTACCTAAGTATGACAAGGGGGATTCCTCTCAACCAAATAAGAAGAATCATGATGCTAAGATCAACTACACATATACTTTTGATTCACCTGTGATCAACATGGTAGAGCCTATTGAGAGTGTTCTTATGATGCAACCTCAAGATGATAATAAAGTCAGTCAGGGTATGCCAAAGTTGGTCTTGCAAACATGTGGTAGTTCATCTTCCCGAAGTGAGACACTGAATGCTGTTACTAGCTGGGCAAGCTAAACTGGTCCTTAAAACTGCACCTGATCCCAAGCCAACCTCATCTTCCAAACCGGCAGCTCCTCCAGCTTTGTCTAGCTATGATCTTGTCCATCAGTTGCAATGGACACCAGCACAAATATCTATTTTTGAGTTTCTTGAGCTATCCCCTTTGCATAAGGAGATCCTTGAAAAGGCTCTATGTACAGCTAATGTCCCTAATGACATTGACCTAGATAGGTTCCAGGCTATGGTTAACCACATCTCATCACCTCACTATCTCTCCTTCTCTGAAGTAGATGAAACATCTCTTAACCACCCTCACAACCTTTCCTTACACATTGAAGTTATGGTCTACCACACCCAAGTCCACCGAGTCTTGATAGACAATGGTGCTGGGTTAAATATTATTTCTTTCAATGTCATACCACAACTGGGTTTGTCAGAATTGATTGTCGATCCTAAGCGGAAAATCACTATAAAAGCATATGATGAAGTTGAAAGATCTTCCAAAGGTCTTGTCACAGTGCCTATTCGAGTGGGCCCTATCACAAAAGATATCATGTTCCAAGTGTTGGACACCCACTTGCTTATAACATTCTTTTAGGTCATCCTTGGATCCATGACATGCAAGCTGTTCCTTCTACATACCATCAGTGCGTCAAATTCCCTCATAACGGAGCTGAAATTATTATTCCAGGGGATCATTCTATTGCTATTAATGCTCTTGCTGCTGCTGAAATGTTTGTTCCTCATAAAAAACCTTCTAAGGATCCTACTGCATCCCTGGTTGTTGCTGAGAAAACATTTAAGATGATGAGCCTTGGTATGGGTGAATACACACTGGATTCCCTTTTTGCTATGCCTACTTCTCCTAGATCATATGGGAGACCTTCTGATAAGACAAAACATTCTACTTCTGCCATGACAATTTTTGGTAATTTTGTTCAAGCATCTATACCTTTAGAGGTAGAAAGAGAAGAACAAGCTATTAAGGAATGGGTCTATAGAGAAGAAGAGGACAATACCACTACTGCTGCTCCTATTTCTCCTAAACGATATGGTAAAGGCTATAAATTTTTGTAGCAAATGGGCTATCAAGGTCATAGCCCTATAAATGATAATGGGCATGCCCTAGTTGAGCTTTTAAGTCATACCAATGGCTGACCCTCTAAGGATACAATAGGTCTCAGCTATGGTACCAATGATGACCTCCCTTCATGTTCTAGAAATGCTCCTGCAATCAATGATTCAGACACAGATATAGATGAGTCACCGCTGCATACTATGACTCAAATGGGAGACAATATTCCTTCTACTTCACTTCTTTGGGGAGAAGAACACATACCTCCTGAAGGCATAGCTAAAGCTGCTACACTTAGGAGTAGACAACATCGAAATATTTTGTAGTTAATGGAAAGAGGAGATCTTACACATAATGATGCTAAAGCCTCTACTTTTAAAGGTCCTAAACCCTCTTGGTGCAAACATCCCAATAGAAGCGTAACAACAGATTCGAATGAATATGAATGGGATACTCTTTTTGATGGATCTTCCATAGTGGATATGGATGTGGATGTGGTTCATACTTTTGGTGACCAACCTGACATAGTTGATGAGTCTTATGAAGGATCTGATGAGTTTTATCCACGTATTTCTTTAGTGGACCACGCTAGTTCCTCTCTGAAAAGTCTAGATCTTAACACTTTTGGAGCTTACCCTATAGGCTCGACTTCTCTTGTCACCAGAGATGATATCCCCTGTATCAATCACCTTGAACCAATCACTTCCCTTCATCTCATACATGCAGATCTCCTAGATTGGTCCACCCAGGATCAACTTGCCTTTGAACTTGTTATTTCTTCCATCAATGAATCGGCAACAAAAATGACTAAATCAGATATCCAGTATTTTCATCATCAAAACAAAAGAAAAGCACAATAGTTGGATAGCAAAAACCACATTGTGGTAGTATCCGAACCTAAAAAAAGTAAAAGTAAAGATTTTCTAAAAAATGATGGTTATTCAATAAAAGATGAAAAGCTGATTCTTTACAAGAACATGGTGAACTTATCTGAAAATAAAATTGCTAATGTCATGGTTACTTTGACATTTATTTTACAATTGAAAAAGCATAAATCACGCTTTAAGTTCCTGGTGGAAGAATTACACAATCTTGCTCATAGTCCTTACAATGCCATCATATTTTCCTATCTCCAAGATCGTGTTATTCCTGAAAATCTAACACACAATATGAAGAGCCATCTCATCCATCATGCCTCACACTTTACCCTCATCTCTGGTGACTTGTATAGGAAGGGTCTAGATGAAACTCTCCTTAAGCATCTAGAAATAGAGGAGTTAGACAAGGTGCTAGGTGAAATCCACGATGGCATATGTGGATCACATTCTACCGGTCTTACATTAGCTCATAAATTGCTTAGGGTTGGTTACTATTGGCCGAACTGGTTGGGGCCTTCTATCATCATAGTAGCATCATTTGGGTCCGGGGCCTATCAGTTATCTACATTAGAGGAAGCAAAGCTTATTGACCCTATCAATGTTCTACAATTGCAGAAGTTCTATGCCTAAGGTTCTTGAGCTCTTTTGTACATATTCTTTATTGAACCTGAAAAAATCTCAAAAAAATTCATATATGATGCTGAAAAATCCTAAAAAGCATATAAAGTCCTGAAAAAATGAGCATCCTAGTGAAAACCTAGCAATAGGTGCTTTGATGTCTAACCAAAAAAATTTAAAAAAAAAAAAATTGAAAAAAATAGAAAAAGTGCCTTGGTGAAAACCTGGAAACAGGCGCCTTGGTAGCAAAAATACAAAAAAATTGAAAAAAGTCCTAAAAAAATCTATCAAGTGGTGAAAACCTAGAAACAGGCGCTGCTTGAGACCCTTGCACCTATGTCTATCAGTCTTGCATGGTGCTCCTTCGCTCCACTTCTCGCTTTGCCTCTCCTAGCTTGGAATTGACTCTTGTCTTAGTCTAGGGGGCATACATTGTTCTAGCTTATCTTGGGTCTCTTTGTGCATCTAGGTTTCTGAGGCACCTTGAAAATGGTGTTTTTCAACACTTTCCTAGCATCGAGTGTTTCTCAACACTTATCAGATATCCTATCCGCAGTCTCGAATGATGCAATATTTCTCACTAGTAGATGTGATACTCAAAGTTTGACTCTATGACCTACACACATGCACTTAAACACTTGACTCGCTAAGACTTGATTGACTTTATTTCTATGTGTGCTATCTATGATGATTTCTTTCATGAGTGTTCTCTCCCTAATAGTTTTTGATGATGCTGAGCTAGAAGATTGGGGCATGAGGACATGTTTTATCTGCTTTCTACCTATGGGTATATTTTGTTGATCTTGGTTGTCATGAGCATTTATGCTTGTTCCACTTGACTCTAGGATTTACAAGGTATTATCCTTGACTATTTTTGCAAGTGCATGCTTGTAGCCATCTTGACTTTCCTTGTGTCTCGATGCGAGTAAAATCTTGCCATATTAAACTTAGGAAATCTCACTGCACTAGTCATCTTGACCTACATGTCTTTGATGCCTAGGTGGGATTCCCACATATCTATCTAATATAGATCATATTCAGATTCACATAGTTATGCTACTGTGTATTGTATGATCTTGTGATCCTACCAATAATGCTCGATGATGAATATTAGAGTCTATGGTTTTGTAACCTTGCAAGTAAACCACTTTTCATAGTAGCTTGCATTTTTAAGTTCATGTTAGTTAGTTTTGCATCTTGCATATGGAGAGAGCTCTCCTTTCATCTTTCATGGACCTATCAGTCAAACTGCGCTCACCTTTTGCTTCTTCCCGATCATATCTTTCACTTCTTGTCTTTCATATCACATCATTTTCTATTCATTTTGGGATCAAAACCAAAATTCAAGTTCACCTTGATCATCAAAATCACATTTCTCCTTCTTCCGTGTAGTTGGCTGACCTTTTGAGGCCTGATCCTTCGATCTTCACTGGGGCATCTTCACCTTTTCATCCCCATCTCTCTCAACCTTCTATTCTTTCATTCATCTTCATTTGCTTCATCTCTCTGAGGTTTGACTTCATTTTTATCCTATATCTTTCTCAGTCAAACCTAATCAAACTGGGGCATATTTTCACTGCTTGATGGTTATTCTATCATTTTTCATCTTCGATTATGATTTCTAGTGATTTGATCATGTTGCTCTTGCTTCTGCCTTCCCTCTACCTGATTTCACTTTCGATCCCGAGGGGGCAGACACATCGTATCCTATCGGCTATTCTCCAGAGCATATGCTTGACCATTCCATTTTCTCTCACTGATCTATCTTTTTGCTTGACATGTTAGTTCTCATCTCGAGTTCTGATACTATCCATCTCTTTCCTAAGTGTTCAGTACTGTCGCTACCAGGCCGACCATGCAGGATTTACTATCTCTCTGTACTTCATTCTTTGGAGTCAGATCTCTATTTGCCTTCTTGGCTGATCTATTCTTTGATGTAATGTGTTCCCAAATCAATCACACATTAGTCAAAGAGGGGCAAATTTAATCACCCAAAAATGGTCACCTAGACTATTAGCCCCTTTTTCTAAAATTATCAAATGCTTATTCTTGATCAAATCTTGATTTTATCATTTATTCAATTTTATTTTCTATGGGCTAACCATCTTATCCTAAGTCTTTATTTAATTAAAAGGATTTTCCTCCTTTTTTATTAAATAAAAAGTCCCCACTTTTCCTCTTATCCTAAGTTGCACAAATAAAGCATTATTCCTATTTTATAAAAAGGGAAAAAACACTTTTTGTCTCATATGGGCACAAAAGTCAACTCTTATTTTCTCATTGGAGGATACTTGTGCACATGGATTTCTCCTCTTTGATGCTCCACCATTGATTAAATATTTTGCCTCTTAATCTCCATGGTCCATTCCTTCTCATTTCTTATAAAAGGAGAGCTCTTTTCTTCATTCTAGATCCCCAACTTTTTATGCTAACTTTATGCTGCAGGATTTCTTGGAGACTTTAGAGCTTTTGAAGACTTTCGAGCCTTTTGGAGATCTTTCTACATTTAGCTTTCATTCTTTCATTCTTAGCTTAGCTTCATGTTTATGCTTTCTTAGATTAGTTTCCTTTCAAGCTCTATCTTAGATCTCACATAGTCTAAATAGTAAGGATTTGTAATACTTCTATCTTTCATTTTCATAGCTTAGCTTGCATTTCCATTTCTAGCATAGTTGCATTGCATTTGCATTTCTATTTGATTCTTAGGGATATTGGCATTCTTGCCCTTGTCTTCATTTGAATCTCCCATTGCATGGTTTACTAGCAAGGCTATTGGCTTAATAGCTCTAGCTGAGAGCATTCTTAACACCCTTGCACTCCATGCCTAAGGAGCTCTAAATCAATTTCTCAAGGTTTCCAATCCATGGATTCTCTTATAAGCAATGATTTAGATAAGTGCACTATTTAGTGTGTACAGAAGTAAGACTAAGGATCCAACATGCCTACTGTGTGAATTTGAACCCAAGTCGACTAGAGAGACATTGGAGAATGAAGATTGGATACAAGAAATGAATGAAGAGATTGACCAGATTGAGAAGAATGATACTTGGACTCTGGTGCTGAGACCTGAAAACAAAAATGTTATAGGAACAAAGTGGGTGTTTTAGAATAAGATGAATGAAAATGGTGAAATCACTAGGAACAAAGCTAGGCTGGTATGCAAAGGCTATGCACAAGTAGAAGGAATAGATTATGGGGAGACATTTTCCCCTGTAGCTAGATTGGAAGGAGTAAGAACTCTGCTTACATATGCTACTTATAAAGATTTCAAGGTATATCAAATGGATATCAAGTTTGCATTTTTGAATGGTATACTAGAAGAAGAAGTTTACATAGAACAACCAGAAGGTTTTATTGATCCAAACAGAAGACACATGGTGTGAAAACTGAACAAATCATTATATGGATTGAAGCAAGCTCCCAGAGCATGGTATGAGAGGTTGCACAACTACCTGATACAGATTGGATTTTTAAGAACAAATGAAACAAGTAATCTATACATGAAGGATGAAGAAGGTAAAGGTATCCTGTTGGCAAAAAAATTTGTGGATGACATTATTTTTGGTGGACAAGATGCATTATGTAAAAGTTTTTCCAATGAAATGCAAACTGAATTTGAAATGAGTATGTTTGGTGAGATTAAATTCTTTGTTGGTTTACAAGTATATCAGAGGAAGAATGGGATTTTCATTACATAGTCTAAGTATGTTAATGAAATACTAAAATTTTTTAGGACGGAAGATGCTAAACCAGTGGGAACTCCTATGGTTACTGGACAAAAGTTATCTAAGAATGATGATGTTGTAGAAGTGAATCAGACTCTATATAGATCCATGATTGGAAAATTACAGTATGTTGTACATAGTAGACCAGATATTGCACTAGCTATTGGGATTGTGGCAAGATTCTCTGCCAATCCTAAGGAGACACACATGATGGCCATGAAAAGAATTATGAGATACTTGAAAGGAACTACTGACTATGGTCTATATTATAAGAAGGATGAAAAATTTGAACTTAGAGTTTATACAGATGTTGATTGGGTAGGAAATGTAGATTACAAAAAGAGTACTAGTGGTGGAGCTTTCTTTCTTGGATAGAGATTAGTCTCCTGGACAAGCAAGAAACAAAATTGAATTTCCCAATCTACTGTCAAGGCCAAGTATGTTTCTATTGCAGTAAACTATTCAAATTTGGTATGGATAAAACAATTGTTGATAGGCATGAAAGAAGAAATCACTGAACCTATTGTTATTTTCTGTGACAACACAAGTACTATCAATATTTCTAAGAATCTAGTGATGCACACTAAGACCAAGCACATTGCAATCAAGTATCGCTACTTGAGAGAATTAGTACAAGATAAAGAAGTTTGAATGGAATATGTGAATACAAAAGAACAATTAGCAGACATATTCACTAAAGCTTTACCCTAAGAAGCTCATGAGTATTTGAGAAGTGAATTAGGGGTCCTTCCCCTAACTGGGGCTGCCTAGACAAGCTAGGAGCACTGCATCAAATGTGCTACAACAAAACATTTGACAAATTGATGCAGAATATTATCACACTTTAGGGCTGGCCTAGAGTTGTGAAAAGAAGCAAAGACAAAGAATCAATCATAAGCAAGATGACAGAGGGAGAAACACTGAGCTACACACATTATCTACATTTGATGGATGTATTTTTTAGTTGTTTCTTTGGCTTTTTTTTCAAAGAGGGAGATGAACTGATATGATAACACATGTCACTGAAAGGTAAGAGGGAGATGAACTAAAATGAAGGATCAGGATAGAGGGAGATCTGAATACTTCTGAGGCTTATAGGATTCTGAATTAGAATGAAGCTAAGGATATTATAAATAATTCTTTGATGTACAGATAAGTTTTTGGATTGGTTGGTAATCCATGTGTTATTCAGGTGATATCATATGGTGTTGCCATCAATGCCAAAGAGGGAGATTGTTGGAAACTGCAATTGAAACAATTGTTGTATTGTCATTGATGTCAAACTTTAACTGGTAAGACTTTTGCTACTTAGGAAAGTACTATATCTATTTGAGTATTGCTAAGGGGCTACGCAAGGTTGGTAACAATAGCACCTAAGGAAAGGTTGAGCTATCTTGATACTAAAAAGTGTACTTGACTATGTTGCACAATGATGAGATAATGTATTGTTTATCTTAGTAAGACTAAAGACTAAACTGGTAGGCTTGACCAAGCAAAGAATGGAAAAATCATGTTAAGCCGAGTAATGTTAGTGTCATCCAAGTTAGTGGATGTCGAGAAAAATTATAGTGTTGATCGAGTTAGTGGATGCCGAGCAAAATTATAGTGTCGATCGAACAACAGTTAATTGTCGAGGAAGATAGTGTAAGCCGAGGAAATATTTTTAGTAATGACCGAGCTTTCTACATGAAGACCGAGTAGTTGATCACAGTATTGACTGAGCATCAACAATTTTATATTTGAAGAGAATTTAATTTTGGAGCTGACATTGTTGAATTTTTGGATTATGTAAAACATGTTGACTTTATTTATTGATTGTTTGAAAGCATTAAATGCACTGTAAAACATTTTATTGTAAATCTTTAAGAGATTTGAGATGATTCTAGAAAAGGAGCCCGAAGAACATGAAGTAGGTAGATTCAATAAATCTGACCTAACCCTAAGATCTATGAATGAGATTGAGCAACATAAGATGAGTTAACCTAATTGATGAAAGTATAAAGGGAACCTAAGCATTTGGATATGTAAGGTGCTGGATATGCAAGTGCATGGGTGAACAAAGAATGCTGGAAGATCAGTAAAGTTTTACTGACTGTTTAAGCAGAAAAGGCTGAAGGAGAATTGTGGTGGTTGCTTGAAGAAAAGTTCCAAGAAGATCAGAGATGGAGATGGCAAAATTTCAAAGTCAGTAAACTAGCATTAGTGTACAGAATCAGATCTGATATTTGAAAAGTGAGTTGTATATTTTTTAGATAAATATTGCTGCTACTTTCTAACCATTGTAACAGTCAAAATCCTTTTAACAGAGGTTGACATAACAGTCATATGTTAAATATTTTGAACAAGGTTGCATTCGAATGGAGTGTATGTAAGTCCTATGACTAGGCTCACTTTTAACAGGGTGATTGAAATCCTTTAACCGGGTCACACCTGACAGTGTGTATTGTAACCTTTGACAGGGTTGGCTTTTTACCAAGCTCACTTCAGAAGAGTGAAAATAATAGTAGCATGTTACAAAGTCATTTTTCTCAAATTAGGTTTCCACTATAAATCCTAGTGTTAATACTTGTGTTAATGTTTTGGTTTGAACATTACTATGTTTTACAAGTTAAGTTACAGCTGGGTAGTGGACTGCATTGTTGTATGTTTCTATTATTGAATCAGTGATCACCGAGTTTGTTTTGGTTATTGGATTTGATTTAAAGAAAAAATTTTAAATTTGTTTTATACATTAGGACCTGAGAACAACTGATTCACCCCCCCTCTCTATTGTTCTAAATCATTTTAACATAACACACACCCATGTTCTGTAGCATAGTTCATTTTAGAAGTGTATGGCTTGACTATGCACATGCATAATTGTAGATGAGGATCAGTAATAGGGTGCCAAACATTGCTTAGAACCTTTGGATCTAACCCCATCTTTTTCTTCCTTGTAGGTTTTGGATCATATAAGAGCATACTAGATTGAACCCCAAGTCAACACTTCATTACTTCAGGCAATGTTTGGTACCTTCATTATTTATGTTCATCCAATTATGTATGTTTGCATTCATTCATATTCTTCTGAATGTTAATCTTTATGAGCTCAAATTCAAAACAGTAAGTGTATTATTTTAATACTAATGTCCCTATTTTATTACTGATGTCCCTATTTGATCTAATAACATCAATATAACAAACAGACCACTGACCAATCAAATAGGGACATGAGGTGGTCAAACAGTGAGCTCATAAAACAATATATTTAGTCTTAATAAAATCTTATAAAACAACATATATTGTGTGAAGTGTTTGATCTCTTTTTATTTGTTTTGGTGTTGATATTCACTATGTGGTACACCCTGTTTATGATCATTTCATGAGGAAATATCTTGATGGCTCATGGGCTGTAAGCTAGGGCATCATACATTGTTCATGAGCTCGCTATTTAATATTGGCAATGTTTACATCTTTTCATTTGGAATGCTTGATGACCCACGAGCTTTGAGAGCCAGAGCATCATTTCTATTACCTTCAAGGCATTGTGTGAAGTGTTTGATCTCTCTTTATTTGTTTTGTTGTTGATATTGACTATGTGGTACTCCCTGTTTATGATCATTTCATGAGGAAATGTCTTGATGGCTTGTGGGCTACAAGCTAGGGCATCATGCATTGTTTATAAGCTCACTGTTTGAGCACCTCATGTCCCTATTTGATTGGATGGTAATAAAAAAATGAGCTCATAAACAATGCATGACGCCCGAGCTCAAATTTAAAACAGTAAGTGTATTATTTTATTAAGACTAAATATATTGTTTTATTAAGATTTTATTAAGACAAAATATTTTGGGTTAGTTTTATGTTATTTTATAAGATTTTAATAAGACTAAATATATGATGTAAACTCATAATTATACTTGATATATATATACTTCAAAGGAGGAATTATGAAATATAGTTGTAGGTAGTTATCTCTTCTATAATGATGGAAGAGTGAAAGGTAATGATCAATGAGGTTGCTGCTATTAGATCATACATTAACACACTTATTGTTTTGAATTTGAGCTTGGGTATCATGCAATGTTATTTTTGTCATTGCATGCTTTTTGCTGTTGTGCACCATATATTGTTTTATACACTATTTATTTCATTGAGACTGTGAGCTTGGTTTTTCTTTCAGAAGTGTATGGCTTGACTATGCACATGCATAATTGTAGATGAGGATCAGTAATAGGATGCTATTCATTGCTTAGATATTTTTTATCTAACCCCCATCTCTCTTTTCTTTGCAAGTTATGGATCACACAGGGGCACACTAGATTCATACCCGGGTAAAAAATTTATCACTTTAGGCAATGTGTGGCACCCTTATTATTTATGTTCATCCTCTTATGTATGCCTGTACTCTTGCATTTTCTTCTGAAAGTTATTTTTCTTGTATAGTATATACAAGTTATTTTTCATATATATAAATGTAATCTTTAGATGCAAAAATTTCTTTTCCTTTACATGTATCTTTGCATGAAATGAACACAAATTAAACAAGATCATCTAATAATGAAAACTAGGGTACTGTAGTCACTCATCTAGTAATTAGTTCCCCAAACCATTACTAAGGATTGAACATAAGTCTAAGTCTCCAAATCTATTGTTCTATGTGTATAAAATAATATATGGTGCACAAAAACAACAAACATGCAATGACAACAATAACATTGCATGATGCTTGAGCTCAAATTCAAAATAGTAAGTGTATTAATGTATGATCTAATAGAAGAAACTTCATTGATCATTATCTTTCACTCCTCCATCATTATAGAAGAGATAACTACCTACAACTAGGGCATCATGCATTGTTTATGAGCTCACTGTTTGAGCACCTCATGTCCCTATTTGATTGGCCAGTGCTTAAACAGTGAGCTCATAAATTGCGACACCCATTTGGTTATAAACAAAAAAAGAAAAGAAAAGAAAAGTGTCATTTGTAATTTGTGAATTGGAAGAGCTTCCGCAAAGATGGCACTACACTTTTGCATGGCACGAAGAGGGAATTCGAGTTTGGTGTGTACGAAGAGGTCAACACCATGTGGGAAGAGGGAACTGGCACTTGAGGTAGGCATTTGAGCTTTGTCTATTTGATCATAAACATGGAGTACCACATAGTGAATATCAACAACAAAACAAATAAAGAGAGATCAAACACTTCACACAATATATGTTGCTTTATAAGATTTTATTAAGACTAAATATATTGTTTTATGAGCTCACTGTTTGAGCACCTCATGTCCCTATTTGATTAGTCGGTGCTCTATTTGTTATATTGATGCTATTAGATCAAATAGGGACATCAATAATAAAATAATACACTATGTGGTACTCCCCGTTTATGATCATTGCATGAGGAAATATCTTGGTGGCTCGTGGGCTACTGGAAGCTAGGGCATGATACATTGTTCATGAGCTCATTGTTTAATACTAGCATTGTTTACATCTTTTCATTTTGAATTCTTGATGACCTACGAGCTTTGAGAGCTAGGGAATCATTTCTATTACCTTCAAGGCATTATGTGAAGTGTTTGATCTCTCTTTATTTGTTTTGGTGTTGATATTCACTATGTGGTACTCCCTGTTTATGATCATTTCATGACAAAATATCTTGATGGCGCATGGGCTGCAAGCTAGGGCATCATACATTGTTCATGAGCTCACTATTTAATACTAGCATTGTTCATGAGCTCATTGTTTAATATCTAGCTAGGCCATGTAAATGGTACCAGGCTAACCCAATCAGCCCAACAAAATGTGTCATGTTTATCTTTGTCAAATACACTCGTTCACCATTTTGTTCTTGTTCTTCACACAAATATTGCATCAAAAGTAATTGTAAACAATGATTTAAAGAAAAAAGAAACAACTACAATAGATCAGACCCCAAAAGAATACAGTCAACTACAATAGCTCACAATCTCAATGAAATAAACAGTGTATAAAACAATATATAGTGCACAATAGGAGCAAGCATGCAATGACAATGATAACATTGCATGATGCCAGAGTTCAAATTCAAAATAGTAAGTGTATTAATGTATGATCTAATAACAACAACCTCATTGATCATTACCTTTCACTCCTCCATCATTATAGAAGAGATAACTACCTACAACTAGAGCATCATGCATTGTTTATGAGTTCACTATTTGAGCATTTCATGTCCCTATTTGATTGGCCGGTGCTCAAACAGTGAGCTCATAAATAATGCATGATGCCCTAGCTTGCAGGCTGCAAGTGATCAAGACATTCCTTCATGAAATGATCATAAATGGGGAGTACCACATAGTGAATATCAACAACAAAACAAATAAAGAGAGATCAAACACTTCAAACAATATATGTTGTTTTATAAGATTTTATTAAGACTAAATATATTATTTTATGGGCTCATTGTTTGAGTACCTCATGTCCCTATTTGATTGGTCGGTGCTATATTTGTTATATTGATGCTATTAGGTCAAATAGGGACATTAGTAATAAAATTATGCACTTACTGTTGTGAATTTGAGCTCATAAAGATTAAGATATCCTACTGTTTTGAATTTCTATGTGCTTTGAGCCAATGAAATTTTTATCATCATGATGAAGTAATAATGCATTAAATGTCTTACTTATGTCCCTATCCAATTTTAATTTTATAGTGAATTCATGATTTATAATTCAGTTGTAGCAGCTCAATGTGTTTGAACTCAAGAATACCCCTTACTTGGTTTCCTACAAAGCTTTTGGCAAAATCTGTCAGTAAATGAGAAGCTATGAGAAGGTGACATGAAGCTAATGAAAGGAGGCATCTCCAATTTGTTTTACAGATATACACATTAAGGATAATGTCAAATAATACAAGGGAATTCAATCAAAATAGGGAGACAATTGCTAGATTGTTGTCTAACTTTCAAAGAGAAGGCAATGACAAATTGTGCATGCAAGAGTTGTAACGGATTAAAGAGAAGAAGAATCAAAATTAAAACAACAAAGAGACATTATAGGGAGAATGGTCACATGGAAGGGGGGTTTAATTATAATCCAGTGGTAAGTTGTTTGTTATATTGTTTTCACAATTAATATACATATGAACCATGGAAGGAGGTTTGATTATCATCATTTTTATATAGGTCGATCTCCCCAGTGTGAATATAGAGGATGATCCCATGGAAGATGATGATCATGTGCTAGAAAACACATTTGAAGTTGATGGTATGAATGTATTGATCGTTGACACATTTGGTACTAGTACTGCTAGTGCTAGTGTTGCTGCTGATGATGATGATTATGGTGAGGATGACATTGATGATGTCCATGATATACCTATACTTGAGAAGGTGGACAAGACCCTTTATGAAGGCTCCCAATCTACTCTTCTCTCTATTGTATTGTTGTTGGTGAATTTGAAGGTTATGAATGGTTTATCCAACATAACAATGTCACGTATGCTAAGGTTTGTCATATATGTCATTATAGTCTATAAAAGGTGAAACATGTACCATTAAGATTATTTATAGTAATGACTTATATTATTTTTTCTCTATTGATAGGTGACTTTCTATCACCACCATCAAATATTCTCCCTCACTCATATCGAGAATTATGTGCCACTATGAAACATATTGGAATGAAGTATCAAATAATAGATGCTTGTCCTGAAGATCATATTATTTATTATAAAGAACACAAAAATGAAACAAAATGCCTTGAATGCCATATGAGAAAATATCGAAATGATCAAGTGACAAAAAAGGTGCCTCGCAAGGTTCTTCGTCACATCCCCATTATGCCACGTCTGAAATGATTATTCAGGTGCAATAGCTTGACACACTTTATGGATTACCATGCACGCGACAGGAGTTAAGATGACATTATTCGAATGCTTATTGATGGTTCATCATTTATGGACATAGAGGAAAAGTGGCCACACTTTAAAGAGGAACCTTGAAATCTCAAGCTTTCTCTGGCAGCAGATGGTGTCAATCTGCATGGAGAGATGAGATCTGTTTTCATGGTGTGGCTTATTTTTGTTATAAATAATAACCTTCCTCCATGGATGTCAATAAAGAGGGAGCACATTATGTTGGAAGTGATTGTTACAGGTATCTTATTATTTTATAGTTGTCTACATGTAATTATAATTCTTTGAGTGAAATAGCCACAATAATTATCTGATGTTGTTGTTAATTCAACTAGGTAAGTACCAAGTGAAAGATATGAATGTATATATTGCACCTCTTATCAACGAGTTGTTTGTGTTATAGAATGGTTTCACTATGTATGACATCTCCTAACCAATTGGACAAAGAGAGTTTCAATTCCATGCAATGCTTGTGTAGACAATTCATGATGCTCCAGGTTTGACACATTTTTGTGATATTGTATGGTGAATTCTAGTTGTACGCGATAATTCAAATTCTAAAAATATACATATTTAATCCAATTTTATTGTTATCTTGTAGGTCTTCAAACAAAGGGAAAATTTGCATGTCCAATGTGTGGTCCAAAGATGAGATCCCGTCATTCCAAAAGTTTAAGAAAATAAGTGTTTGATGAGTATAGGTAGTTCTTCCTTAGAAATCATAAGTATCGAAGTGCAGAAAGTCATCTTTTCAATAGAAAAGAAGAGACTACATCAAAGCCCTAAAGAATGACACCTCACCTATGGTAGTTAGAATATAATAGAATTCAAGGTAATATCATTCCATATAATGATCAATGTTTGAAAATTATATATTTTGATTTTGTTTTGTTGGCTAATTATGTAGTTGATGATATTGAAGGTCGTGAAGGCATAACCGACCAGCTGCCAAAGGGACTAAAATGTTATCCCAGAGAATTTAGTAGGTTGCCCTACTATGAGCATCTACAAATTGTGCATTTATTTGATACTATGCATATTGGAAAGAATGTAATAGAGATACTATGGAAAATATTGGACGAAAGGCGTGACAAAGAAAAAATTGCTAAAATTTGTAGTGACATTCATGATTCCAATCATGCAATGAAAAATATCATTGAATCAAATAGCAATGGAGAATGGATTAATGCAAGTTCTCTTCCTTGGTTATTAACAGAGCAACAAAGTAATGCCATAAAAGAAGTGATCCGAAAAATTTGATTTCCTACAGGATTTTCTGTGGATATAAGCAATCTCATATCAAAGAAAAATGATTTTGGGTCAGGGATGAAAACACATGATTGGCATACCTTCATCAAGGTAAGTCATAGTCTTTTGTATTTACAATATATTTGTGTAATTGCATTCAATTTTCATTGTATGAAATGATCAGTTGACAATTGTTGCAGTATTTGCTACCCCTATTTCTTCCAGAGAACTTCGACATTAATATCAAACAAGTGATATATGATCTTAGAAAATACATGAGGTAAGCAGTGATATTTGTTCAATATATCAAACAAGTAATATATTGTAAAGTCTCGTATTTATATATTTATGTCTTGAATCCCTTGTAGGTGGTTGTCATCTAAAGAAATCCATAAAAAATATATAAAATATTGCAAGAAAAAAATTTGTTGATTATTGTGTGAAATACAAAAGTGTTTACCTCCATCTTTTTTCAATGCACAAGAACACTACCTCATACACCAAGTTGAGGAGATTGAATTGTGTGGACCTGTACATGCTAGGTCAATGTTGATGGTTGAGAGACACTTGAAATTTTTGAAAAGTTTGGTACAACAAAGAGCACATCTTGAGGGTTCTATGGTTGAGGGATATATGGTATACCAAATGATAGTGTACGTTACTCAATATCTTCTTAATCTTGCAGCAAAGACCCATATAGATTGCATTTGGGATCTCGACTCAATTAAAAAATTTGAAGGGGAGTACTTGGTGGGCAACGATAGATTTAGGAAATTGAAAGGTAATAAATTATGAGATGTTATTGTAGTAAATTAATTCTTAATCTTCAAAATAAATTTGTTGTAAGTCATCTATTTACTTTTGTACAGCTGCTAAAGAGTGGGATGCAATCCATTTGTTTATTGCAAACAATCAAGATTGCATGATGACATGGATTGAACGATGTCAATAGGATGGTCATAGATGAACATGAGAATCCATGTCTTCATTGGTTATACAAGCTCATCGCAATGGAGATCCCAATGTTACACAAAAGGAAATAGATTTAACATATGGTTTAAGAGATCACCAGGTACTTATAAATTTGTTAATTAATCAATCGTATGTTTTTCAACTCGTGATGTAATAATTTATACATGTTTGACATTATTGTAGGTGAAACACCACAAGGCTATGTTTTGCAATGGTTATAAATTTTGCATCAAAAAGTCAGATGACATGAAGAGAACTTGTGATTCTGGGATAAGTGCAGTGTTCCAGGTGACTAATATTTCCTCTAGAAACAACTTACATCCTCGAGAATCACAAAATTGATACTATGGTATTTTGGTTGATATACTTGACTATGACTTCAATTCCTTCAAATTAGTTCTCTTCATTGTGAAATGGTACAAACTACGATTCAATAAAAATGATCCTAATAGAACTGTTATTGAACATGACAATGGATTTACAATGATTAATACAAGGCTGTTTGATCCAGTTGGAGAAGAGCCGTATGTTCTTCCAAGCCAATGTGAGCAAGTATTTAACTCAGAGGTTCCACATAAACCAGGTTGGTCATTTGTTGTTAGACATGATCCAAGAGGAAGACCGATAAAGTATAATGCGATGGAAGAAGATACCGAGGAAGATGAAGAAGTGGAAGATGATGTAGAACTGGATCACGATCAAGAGCTAGTCGAAGAAGAATATGAAGAAGAGGATAACGATGATGCTGCTACTTATGAGGATGATGCTACTACTAATGCTGCTACTGATGATGATGATGATTATGAGGATGATGATGATGTTGATGCTGATGGTGATGACGATGATGATGACAATAGTGGTGGTGATGATGTCATCGACGACGATAATCTTGATGATGAGATAGATGAAGAAGAATATCAATGACATGAATGAAATGTACAATTATGCCAGATGTTTGGCATTTTCTAATAATTTTTTTATATGTACTACTCTTATTCACCTTGTTTTATATGTCCTACTTACATATCTTTGATCTTTTTTTAAAAAGATTTTCATTCTAAAAAATTGTATTTAATCTCTATATGCTTAAACAACCTCACTAGTTAAGACTGTTCTCATTTGTAGTGGGCATGACAAGAATCAAATCACTTGAAAGACACCAGTATTTAGACATGCACAAATTAGTGATGTGATTAAGCAAATTACCTTTCCTTACAATTGCATGGTTGTCTTTGGTTTGTCATTTTGTTTTGAGTGTCTAGTGATTTAAACCAAAGACTTTGACTTAGCCAAAAAATGTGCAAGTCTACATTAATATGTTTCTTTTTATTATATTTATAATTAGTATGAATGAACAAAATAATGACAATGCAATATTTGTGATAATGCAATATTTGTCGAAATAGCGCTGATGACTTTGGTCAATGTGCCTATGTGTCAATGTGGAGTTGGCCCATGCATGTTGAAGATGTCATGCACAACAAGTAATCTTGGGTGCCAATTTTAGGTTTGCCCAAATAGGAAAAAGTTCTGGATACATAATTATATTTTTTGTTTAATAATAATGTGACAACTAATCATTTTATGAAGAACTGATGTACATTTGGTATTGTCAGGGAAATACTGGATGTCAATACTTTCGGTGGGTCGATCAAACCACATTTACATCTACCCCATCTACATCTATACCTGATCTAGGAAATGAGTGCAACTTGTGCAAGGCTCGAGAGGTAGCTAGTGCTGCCAAGATTGCTTCAATGGCGAAAGCAGAAATCATATTTCTGTGATGCCTTCTTTGTGTAGTTTGTGCACTACTTTGTTGGGACCATATGCGTAAACGTGGTTAATAAAGGGCTATTGTAGATACTGAATTTTTTTTTAGAATTTCTAGTAGATACACATAAAGAACATGCACATAAACATGACAAATGAGAAACATAAATGTAGATATCACAACAAATGAAAAACATAAATGTAGGTATCATAAGCATAATTTTTTGGAGAGACAACATAATTGAATGGTATACCTAGATGATGCAACACAACTATATATCACTTCTCTGGTTCCAAGTCTACACTGTGGTAAACAAAATCCATAGATAAAAAAATAAATTTAGAGAGTAGAGGAGAGTGAGAATGACCAAAGTAATACATGTCCCTATATTATTTTGGTTGTTATCTCTCTCCTCCTACACTCTCTAAATTTATTCTTTATCTTTGGGTTTTGTTTATGCAGTGTAGACATAGATCTGGAGGAGTAGTTGTGTTGCATCATCTGGGTATACCACTCAATTATGTTGTATTTTCAAATAATTGTGACCATGATGCCTACATGTATGTTTCTCAGCTGTTGTGTCCCAGGACCCCTTATGACCCTTTATGACCCTTTACGATCCTTAAAAATACATCTTAGATATCTTAAAATGTCGTAAAGGGTCATAAGAGGCTCCTAGGAGGGGTCAGATGAGCTTCCACCTTCACGTGGTTGGCCTTGTTAAGTAGAGAATGTTAAACTATTCTCAAAACAAAGAGAAGCTCAATAATTTAAGATCTCAATCCATGTACGACAAATATATATCGATCCATCTTAATGGCTACCAAATCAACAGATCTCTGTCAAGAACCCAGTCGCAAAGAAACACCATAGACTACATCGCGAACCCGCTGTGAAGAGGCATTCAATGTCTCATAAGTCGCATCAAATGATCTACTTTCTATAATCTAAGTCTCTCAGCTTGGTTCACCAAGAAGAATTCTCCCAAGTCATCATGGACACCATAGTGATCTACAAATCTCCAATGTGCAAGTTCTGCACGTCACTCTCTCAACATCACACCTAACTCATTCAAAACTATGGCAAAAATGGTAGACGATCCCAGTGATCCATCACAACCCTATCTCAACAACAACGCAAAGAGTAGCTTGATTTTTTCTTCAAGCTGATCAATGCACAGTCTACTCAAACTCCAAGTCAAGTCACTGCTACACTCCATAGGAACAAATCACATCAATTTCAGACCAAAAAAGTCAAGAAGTCACTCGAATCAGATCCAAATGTAATCAGGTCCGCATATATCCCATGAACACATCAGGAGGAATGCATCTCTAATCACCGCACTAGCTTCTTGTGCTGTAGCCATCGCTGTCACAAGTCTTGATTCAGTAAGATCCATTCATAATCCAAGTCTCTAGACTCGACTCAATAATCCACGAGCCACTACCAAATCTACTACAAAGTTATCTCTAAATGATCCATAACCAAATCACGAGTAGGAACCAGATCTGCAAGAACACAGTTATGAATCGACAAATATATATATATATATATATATATATATATATATATATATATATATATATATATATATATATATATATATATATATATATATATATATATATATATATATATATATATATATATATATTGATTGTAGACACAGAAAATTGGCAAAAGGCTTAAATCAATCAAAAGGTGCAACAAATCATCAAAATAGCATGAAAAATCAATAAATGGAACAAAGGCAATTCAAATCAAAAGAAAATTTAATTAAATGATTAAATGATTAAATAAAGCTTGAAAAGGGGAAAAACACTACGAAATTGATTAAATTCAATTAATGACATAGTTGTTGAAATGAAAAATCAAAATGAACCTCTTACCCTTCATGGCTAAATTTAATTACTTTAATTAATTAATAAATCATAATTTCCCTCAACAAAGCCAAAAAGGAGACAAAATGGACACAAATCACTCACTTTTGTTAAAATGGGCCAGCCTTTTGAAACCATTTAAATGTTTGTCCCCCCATTTATGGACAAAGCAAAGCCAATTGACCTTACCCAAGCATAACCATGGTTATCTCACTCTACCCCCTACCCTTGGGAAAATCCTATAAGTAGAAAGCATTTTGAGGCATTAAATCATCCACTCCACATCTTTGAATTGCAGCAAAGCTCTTGCAATTTGCATCCACACCACTCACTTAGCTATTTTCATTGATAATTAGCTTAATTGTTGATCATTTTGTAGATTTCTTATCAAATAGAGCTAGAATTTGATAATTAGATCTAGTTTGCATATCATTCTTAGTTTAATTCTCATCTTTAGAGTGTCACTAGTGAGGATCATAGCTGAGAGCCTCATTTACCACTTTATTTTAGAGATCCATGAGATATTTAGATTAATTGTGCATTATTTAGATTAGTTTGCTTTGAATAGTGTAATTGTCTTTTAAATCTTGTTATTTCATGAAGGTGTAAAACTCTCACACACAAATGGCACCCACCGTGGGGCTCTAGGCCTCAAATTCATCATTATTTTCATGTTATTTGCAAAATTTAGGCTAGAATTACATGAATTTGCTTATTGTTTGCAGGTTGTAGAAAAGAAATCACATCTGCCAGTAAAGAAGTCACGCCTAAAGCAAAGAGATGTCATGCACAGAAATTAAAATATCGCCTGGAGTCTGAACTCTTACACTTTTCAGCTTGCAGAATCACGCTTCTGGCGAAAGAAATCACGCCTCCAGAAATCAAGCTCTCGCATCATGGACAAATAGTTGATGCCTTTGGTCATTTAAATGTCGTGCGGATAGAATTAAAAAGTTGTGGCCGAGGAATCATTTTACACCTGGTGTAAAGGGAGTACTCTGCCTTATTCATTTAATTTCTCACTTCATTGATTTTAAATGTCACCTTTGATTAATGAAATGTCACTTTTCTAGTTTTAGTTTGTCGCTTATAATAAAGATTTAACGCATTTTTATAATTTGATATCACACTTAATCTCGCTTGAGCCCCTTATGGTGATGCTCGCGGTTAAAGTAATTACGTCTTTATTAAATTAGATCTCGCGTTCAGCATAGACAATGTCGCCTGATTGAGCATTTATATTTCATCAGAATAATTACTGTTGTCGCGTCTAGTAAAGATTTCACGCTTAGCTAAAATTTGATATCGCACTTGGTTATTTTAATCTCGCTTGAGCCCCTTTTTGGTGATGCTCGCGGTTAAAGTAGTCACGTCTTTATTAAATTTTATCTCGCCTGTAGTCTGGATAATGTCGCATGGCTGTATATTCTCTATTTTATCAAAAATGTTAAAATGATGATTGTATGCTAACTTCACGGTCATTTTTTTGTCTCGGGAGCATGGTCTATCATAAGAAAGTGCAAAAACCAGAGAGAAGGCATAACTTAGATCAGAAATTGATCTCTAAGAGGATAAGGAAAGAAAATTGGGTACACTCTACTTTTGTTCTCAACAATGATTTAGAAAAGGAGGTAGAATTATATGCTAAATACATTGCTATTGTAGATGCTTACAAACAAAAATACGTATCATTAAATTGGGAGTTTAGTCCTTAAGTTTGTAAGAATTTTGCAAGTATTTTGGTAAAAAGAATCAAAAGCATAATCAATTATGTCATTTTAAGCTTTGATTTTGGTTTCCCCTCACTTTGTTTGTATTGTGCTGACTAACTTGTTGGTGGAGGGAACGTTTTGCTAAGGTAAGGGAAGCATTTGGAGAGAAAATGAGAAATCTACTAATTAAAAATGTGCCTAGCCTTTGCTAGTATCATTTGAGGTATTTCTCTCATCAAGCTTGCACATTCCCTTAGATTGTGGCATTTTAAAGTTCAAAACATAGTTTAATCATAAAAGGAAAAAAATAAACACTTCAATTCTAAGAATCCCTTTGTCACGGGGTTGAAAAAGAACCAAATTGATTGTGAGTGTTTGGGATAAGGGAAAAGCAATAGGGATATGCTCTTCACTCTTTGAGTGAATCAAATTCCCAAACTTGCTCTACCAAATCCACTTTTCATGCTTTCAAATGAACATGTTTAAAACTTAGTGGGCTCGCCTCCCGAGATTGCATTAAAAGGGCCGGTGAGAGGGACAGCCCAAAGTGGGATACACTTGCTTTTGCCGTGAGAATCTGACCCATTATAAAATGAAACGCATGTATCCTTAATGGGGTGCACGACAAAAAGGATTTTAGCTCTTTCGAACTTCCTCTAGTAGTCTTAACAGATTTCACAAAATCGTGCTTCGGTGCGTGTGGGAAGCCCCTTAACATACTTGGGGGATGAAAAGCTAAGATCTATTTTGAACGGAAAACTTACTACATAACGGTAAAATAGAAAAACTACCTATTAGAGCCATGTTTACGAACCAATTATGTGCTAGGTAGATTGCGTGGAAGCTATTCTTGTGTTTCAACCTGTGAAAACATTCAAAAATACACACATTAGAGCATTCTAGGGATATGGTACCCAATTGATGTGTGTGTTGAGATTGTTTTTCTATTTTCAAACAAGATATTCCAAAGTTATTGATCAAAACATCATTAAAATTTTAAACCATTTAAAATTGATCAAAAACTTTTACCTTATTCCAAAAACCAGCTTATCAAGAGAAGAAAGTCAACATACCCTTAAAGTTTGTTCATGCCAGTTATTACAAGATCACTCTCTATAAGGAAAGCATTACAAACAGACGGGACCTACAACAGAGAAGAGCTCCCATTTTTGAAGAACACTTTCATTACTTCACGAGTGATTGAAAAACCCGCTAAGGCAAAGGACATTAACAAGATGTTTAGCGGTACCCTAGGAAATACCGATCCCAACAACCAAGGGAACAACATGAATGGGGGTATGGATCCTAACAACAATCAAGGAAATTCTAATAATGGAGGAAGAGATCCTAATTCCCAAGAGGCAAATTCACAAGGCAACAACTTATTTCCTCCTCATAATACAAACTTACCCCCAACTGTGGAAGAAGCCACGGTTGAAAGATTGTTAGAGGCAAGACAATGCCCTTATTTCATAGAACTAATGAAAAAGACCATGCTTATGGATAAAGAAAAACACTTCATGGACTTGATACAAACGGGGGTAAAGCTACCTAAAGATTTTGACATAGAACAATTAAAGCCCAAGGAAATAGAAGACCCTATGGAAGCAATAAGGGAACAATTCAAGGCATTACAAATGGAAGTCGATAGTTTGAAACAAAACGGGGCTCCTAAGCCTTTCTCTATTGAAACATTATGTCCTTTTCCATTTGATAAGAGTTTGGTCATGGTGCCTTTTCCCATTAATGTAACATTTCCTAAATATGAGAGGTATGAAGGAACATCTGACCCACATGATCATCTTCAGGGGTTTTGTGCATTGAGTCTTGAATTCATGCATGAATCAACCTATTTAATGAGACTATTCCCAAGGAGCTTGGGAGGAACGGCCATGGATTGGTTTTCAAAACTACCATCTGGCATAAAATCCTTTGAAGAATTAGCTTCTAAATTCATGACTCATTACTCTTATAACATCAAACATGAGGTCACAATGATAACGTTATGTAACACAAAGCAACAAGATGGAGAAGCCTTCCTCACATTCTTGCAAAGATGGAGGACTGCATTTGCTAGATATCCAAGAAGTGTACCAGAGAAAGAAAAAATGGATATCTTTATTAACGGTTTAAGAAGCGAATTGAATTATAGACTAAGGATGCAATGTCCTAAAACCTTCCAAGATTTGATTGATAACAGAATTACAATGGAAGAAGTGTTGATTAAGAGTGGAGAGTTGAAATTGTACAAGGAAAATAAGAATAACTCTAACTCCAACAACAACAATACCAACAATAACAACAATCAAAATAAAAGTTGGTACAACAACAATAGCCATTATGCTGCAAAGAATAACAACAAAGGCATTGTTAATGATGGTGTAGTGGAATCCAACAACTTGAAGGTGATTCCATTTTCCCTTACAAAGACACCAAATCAAGTGAATAATACTAATCAAGCATATAATGCACCTTCCAACAACAACAACAACAATGCCAACAAGAATAATCAAGGAAACAAGGATCAAAACAGCAAGTATGATAAGTATTTGAAGCCCACTCCTGCAAGACACTTTACACCCTTGGGAGAATCACTTGAAACGGCATTAAAGGCTCTCATGGCTAACAATGTTATTACATTACCCGCTATTAAGCCTTATGAACTAGACCACAAGCCGGGTTGGTGGGATGCTAAGCATCATTGTGAATATCATAGGATTCGGGGGCACACTACAAATGAATGTCTACAATTAAAGAATGTGGTGCAAGACTTGATAGATAATAACATAATCACTGTTGATGGACCCCAAAATAATGAAGATCATACGGCCTTCAAACAACCTTTTTACAAACATGATAAAGGTGAGTCATCAAATGGAAAGAAACAAAGTGCCAATAATCTCAACTTTGCGCCATCATATGATCATATTGTTAATGTTATAATCATTAATGAACAGCCTCAAAAGGAAGCAACAAATGTTATTACAAGAGGGCAGAATTCTAGAATGACTTTACAAGGGATAGTCCCTCAAAACACCAATATCCCACAATCCAACATTGTGGTCAAACAACCTCCTACAGCAGTAAGGCCTTATAGTTTGGTGGACCAATTGCAACGTACTCCAGCACAAATCTCAATCTTAGAGTTATTGAAGTTGTCACCGAATCATAAAGAGATTTTGGAAAAAGCTTTAGAAGAGACACATGTTTCTACTACCTTAGGGGAAGAAAAGTTTCAAAATATGGTAGGACATCTTGTGGCTCCTCATTGTCTTTCATTTTCCGATCAAGACGACATGTCTATAACTCATCCTCAAAATTTGCCATTACATATAGAGGTTTTGATCGAAAGGCATAGAGTCAAAAGAGCCCTTATTGATGGAGGGGCTGGTCTTAACATATGCCCATTGAGTCTTGTAAAATCCTTAGGTCTATCCGAGTCTTGCATTGACCCTACAAAGAAAATCACCATAAAAGCTTACGACGAAGCTGAAAGAGCTTCTAAAGGCATGATTGTGTTGCCCATCCAAGTGGGACCAGTCAAGAAGGAAACCAAGTGTCAAGTGTTGGACATAAAATTAACCTATAACATCTTATTGGGAAGACCATGGATTCATGAGATGCAAGCTATCCCATCCACATACCACCAATGCATCAAGTTCCCATACATGGGTGAAGAAATCACAGTTGGAGGAGACTCAAATCCATTCCAGTATTGTAATGCACTCAAACCCTTGCATGAATTATACATTCCACATAATCGTGAAGGAGTTTTTCCAAGAATCACCAATGAAGATGCACAAAATCCTCTTCAAGCTAGCTCAACTACATCAACTAAGGGCAAGGAAAAAGTGAGCTACGAGGGTCCAAATGTAATGGAAAGTCCATATATAGCACCTAAATTGGAGACAGTGATCTACAAACCTACTAAAGAGGAAAAAGAACAAGCTAAAGAAGATCATTACCAATACATGAGTGAGATGATGAACAAATTTGACAAACAATGCAAGATTAGTTCAAAAGGAGTAGGAGAATATTCAGTTTCTCTATTTGACATGCCCATGTCTCCCAAGTCACATGGAAAACCATCAAAAGAACATCTTCCGCATAAGTATAATTCTTATTTTGTGAGGGAAGATAGCAAAGAAACATGGGATAAGGAAGAAGATGATGTCCTTCAATGGCTTTATCATGATGAGGATGATACCTTAGACACTCCCATGGAAAGAATTCAGCATGTCAATATACAAACCGAACAATATGGGAAAGGATTTGATATTATGCAAAAGATGAGGTACAAAGGAAGAGGACCCCTAGGTCAAAGAAATAGAGGATTATTAGAACCTATTGAACCTATTTGGAGGGAAAGTCATGAAAAATTCAGAGTAGGTTTCCAATATAAGGGAGAAAGTTCAAGTCCAATGCATGATTTTCATCCTCAAATAAATGCATTAGAATCCGAAGGAGATAGTGATGACTCTAGGGATTATGAATGGGATACTTTATCAGATGAGTCATGTCAAGATAAAGAAGTCATTGCTATACATACTTATGCAAAAATCCCAAAACAAGATGCTCCAATTGATGAAGAATCTCCTATTCAAAGGCCTAATATAGAACAAGCATCTAGTAGTGGAGCATGGATAGAAACATTTTGGACACCTTCAAAGGAGGGAAATTCAAACATTAGTTTTAACCCGCTTGTGGCTTTTCCCACATTATTTCCCGTAGAGGTTGACGAGGATTCAAGCGAAGGGGACTTTGACCCTGCTTCCATGGATCATCTTGAGGAAGCGCACATCATAGATCTAAATGATACAATGTATGAACCCTCAAATGAAGTCATGTCCATAAATCCTATTGATGATACCTTACCCAATAATTCCTTAATTTTGATGCACCCGGACCTCATTGATTGGGATCAAACCGAACCACATGACTTACTTTACTTCCCAAATGACCAAGCAACAAACCAATACCTCAATGCGGTTGAACCCTCTTTCACCAATGAACTCAATACAGACATAATGACAACAACAAGGGTCCAATCTCTTAGTCAAAAAAATAAAAAATGAAAAAAAAATAAAAAATGAGAAGTTCTATTGGTGAAAACCCAACTGTGGCACCATTAGAACCAAAAACAATGAAAATAAAAGATGTTTCTTTTGGTGAAAACCCAATTGTGGCACCATTAGAAGAGAGATTGGACACTTTGCCTGAACATGAAGAAGAATGGTCATCTATTCTTATAGAACCAACAGAAAAAGTTAATATTGGTACAGAACTAGAGCCAAAGGTCGTACACTTGGCTACATCACTTACATCTCTTGAAAGAGAGGATTTTATCAAATTCTTCCAAGAACAACAAGTAAATTTTGCATGGTCATATGCCGATATGCCTGGACTGGATCCTGATTTCATAATGCATCATCTGAATGTTAGACCCGGAGTTAAACTTGTGAAGCAAAAGCTAAGGAAAATGCACCCACATGTGGCTCTCCTAGTCAAGGCAGAATTGGAAAAATTGTTAAAGGTGGGGTTCATAAGAAAAATAGCATATGCTGATTGGATCTCTAACATTGTGCCGGTTACTAAGCATGATAAATCTATCCGTGTGTGTACGGATTTCAAATATTTAAACCTTGCATGTCCCAAAGATGACTTCCCATTGCCAAGCATTGATACCATAGTGGATCTGATAGCAGGTCACGCAATGTACTCATTAATGGATGGATTTAGTGGCTATAACCAAATAAAGATTGCTCTCAAAGACCAAGAAAAGATAGCATTTACTTGCCCTTGGGGTACCTTTTGTTCGAATGTCATGCCCTTCAGTTTAAAAAATGCTGGAGCTACATATCAAAGGGCCATGACAACTATTTTCCATGACATGATGCACACTTTCTTAGAAGATTATGTGGACGACATTCTAGCAAAGTCCCACAATAGAGAAGAGCATTTACAAATCCTAAGAAAAATATTCATTCGGTTAGAACAATTCAAAGTTAGATTAAACCCAAAGAAGTGTGCATTTGGTGTCCAATCCGGCAAGTTATTGGGTTATATAGTGTCAGCAAAAGGCATTGAAGTTGATCCTGAAAAAGTCCAAGCCATTCTAGAAATGGAGATTCCAAGAAATATTAGCCAAATGAGGTCACTACAAGGAAAGATTCAATCAATAAGGAGATTTATCTCTCAATTAGCAGAAAAGTGTCATTCCTTCACCAGATTGCTACACAAGGACACTACATTTATGTGGGATGAAGAATGTGATAAGGCCTTCGCTATTTTGAAGACTTATTTGATAAACCCACCTATTCTTATGTCACCTATCAAGGGTAAAGAATTGTTGTTATACATATCAGCCACAAAAAGGTCTCTAGGCATATTGTTGGCACAAGAAGATGAGCAAGGAAAAGAAAGGGCAATCTACTATCTTAGTAGAACCTTAATAAAATATGAACTAAATTATTCATTCATGGAAAGAGCATGTCTAGCAGTGGTTTTTGCATCTCAAAAACTAAGACATTATATGTTGATGCATAAGATCAAATTAATTGCCAAGATTGATCCTCTCAAATACTTGCTAAGTAAAACTGCTTTAACAGGTAGAATAGCAAAATGGGTCATGATCCTAAGTGAATTCAACATTGAATATGTTGATAGAAGAGCAATTAAAGGACAAGTGATAGCAGATAACCCAATGGAGTCTACACAAACCATGCAAATTGAATTTCTAGATGCAGAAATTGTCAACAAAGAAGCAAAGACATGAAAATTATATTTTGATGGATCTTACACACAAGGAGGTTCTGGAGCAGGTATATTATTGGTTACCCCTCAAGGGTACACCATTCCAAAGTCCTATAAACTCTTATTTCCATGCACCAATAACATAGCGGAATATGAGGCATTAGTTATTGGCATCAAAATGGCTTTGGAATGGAATATTGCAGAATTACAAGTGTATGGGGATTCCCAACTCATAATCAATCAGGTTAATAATGACTACAATACCAAAGATATAACATTGATGAAATATAAAACCTTGATTGATGGATGGAAGAAGTACTTTGCTTTGATCACATTTGAACAGATTCCAAGAGAAAATAATAGAGCAACAGATGCCATGGCTACCTTGGCTTCATTGTTACAAAAACCAGATCAAAATGAGAAGTATGAGTTCTTGGTGGAAGAGTTGGTAAAACTGGCATTCAACCTTCTTGACACCCAAATTGTTGCTCTTTTACATGGACATGACTCTCCTTGGTATGGACCCATCTATACTTACCTTAAAGACCAAGAACTCCCCATAGACCAAACTCATGCCCAAAAATGTAACTTCATACGCCAAGCCACCCATTACCTAATCCTTTCAGACACATTTTATCGTAAGGGTCTTGATGGGATGTTACTTAGATGTCTAGAGGAAGAAGAGTCTAAGTTAGCTTTACGCGAGGTCCACGAAGGCATTTGCGGGTCACACTCAAGCGGTCTTAATCTAGCTAAGAAAATCCTTCGTTTAGGGTACTTTTGGACAACATTAGAAAAGGATGCTTGTCAATTTGTGAAGACATGCAACAAATGTCAATATCATGGTAATATGATACATGCACCGGCTCAAGAATTACACCCATTCATTACACCATGGCCTTTTTATCAATGGGGTTTTGACTTGATTGGAATCATACATCCTCCATCTTCAAATGGACATAAGTATATCATCACAGCAACAGAATACTTCACCAAATGGGTGGAAGCAGTTCCATTAACAACAACAACTGGCAAACAAATTTCAATGTTCATTTTGAACCACATAATTTGCCGCTATGGTATTCCACATGCCATTATCACGAATAATGGGAAACAATTCAAAAATCAGGATATTGATGAACTTTGCATGACATTTCACATTACACATCATTCATCATCCATTTATTATCCACAAGGCAATGGACAAGCTGAAGCAACAAACAAAAATATCCTCAAAATATTAAAAAGATCAGTTAACAAATCAAGAAGAGATTGGCACGTGCAAATAAATCCCGCACTATGGGCTTACAGAACTAGTATCAGAACACCTACAGGAGCCACCCCATTCTCTTTAGTCTATGGAACTGAAGCAGTTCTACCATTAGAAGTTGAAATTCCATCTCTACGAGTTTCATTAAGAGGATTGATCACTGATGAGGATTATAGGATTGCCAGACTGCAACAATTGGAATTGATAGAGGAACACCAGACTCAAGCTTATGAGCATTTAAGAGTTTATCAAAATAGGATTGCACGCAATTACAACAAACACATTAAACCAAGAACTTTTCAAATAGGAGACTTGGTACTAAGAGAAAATCCCAAAAATCAAGCTGAAAGGGAAAAGAAAGGAAAGTGGGAAGCTAATTGGATAGGTCCATTTGTGATAGTGTCATCCTTTGGAACTGGAACATATAAGTTATCAGATTGTAATGGTGAAGAATTACAAGAACCCATAAATAGCATCCATTTGAAGAGGTTCTACACCTAAAGCAGATGAAAGAGTATAAAGAGTATCAGATGAGAGAGCATCATAATTATTGTACATAGTTGAAAAGGGATCTTGAAAATACAAAAATATTTGAAAATGGAAAATCCAAAAACATTGGAAAAGAGGAAAGATCAAAACTAGTGGAAAATTAAGCATGAAGAAAGCAAAAACATTTGAAAAACTATCTCTTGGTGAAAACCTAGCAAATAGGCGCCAAGGTGATAAAGAAAAAAAAAGAAAAAAAATGAAAAATTTTTTAAAAAAAAAAATGAAAAAAATGAAAAAAGAGAAAAAGTGCCTTGGTGAAAACCTAGCAATAGGCACCTCAGTAGCAAGAAAAAAGAAAGCACCCAAAGGTGAAAACTTGGCAACAAGAACTTTTGGTTCCCTTAAGTCATTTCTTTCCTAGTCACATGTGTACATAATGCATCTCATCATCCCATTTGTCTAAACCTTCATTGCATCCGTCATTTGTACATAGTCATAATAACATTTTGTAGCATCATTCTTTGCATTGCCCAAAGTTGTCCAAACTGATACATCAAACACTTGGGGGCAGCATAAACAGATTGGAAAGTGGGTACCTCAAAAAGGATTCAAATGAGCAACATTCAGTCACAAGCAGGAAGGGATCAACATTTTCAGAAGAGAGATCAGATTTTTGTAAACCTTTGATTGATATCATTGTTTACTAACCAAGAAGTTGACTACCTACAACAAAATTCTTGAGCCTAAATTGACTTATTATTCAGGATTAAAAATCAAACATTATTCCATGATCAACACACTTGGAAATATTATTTGAAGATCAGAAAACAATGCAAAACACCTAGATAGATTCTTTTGAAAAGTTGGTTAAAAATCTATTTACTTACATTAATTCAATTTGTATCAAGTCTATTTAGCTAATCAATGATGTTTCGACTAGATTGGCAATGATGGAGACATGGTATTTTTCTTGACTATGAAGTGAATGTTTGGAGGAAGATTAATTGCCTTATGAGAATTCATCTAAAGACATGGTCATCAAAGAACCATCGAGGATTATCTTATAAAACAATGAGTTAACCTTTGTTTTTTTACGCAACCGGATACCTTGGATATTTAGATTCTTCATATCTAAATGAAAAAATCCACTTGCAACATAGAATCCAACAAAATCGGTATTCGTACTCTCATGATTGTTTGTAATCAGTGATAGTCATATCGACGAGACTGATGGGAAAGAAAAACGGAGGTTACCATATGAGCAACAAAAAGCGATATTCATATCATCATGTCAGTGGGCAGTGGTGATTATATTGACTTTCCGGTCCCAAGTGCTCAATGATGAAAATATATCCTCAAGGCATTTATTTGCTAAAAGCTAGTGACACTTAGCTGCATTCATAAAAGGTTAAATGCATTCTCATGTTAGATTAATTGCACATGCATTTTTTTCCCAAGGGCTTCATTTTGCATCAAAAAGGGGGTACATAACATCATCAACAAGGTCAAATCAGCAAGGACAACATCACCTCAATATCATCTTTTCTACAATAAAAACATGAGATTATACTTTTTGCATTCATTCCATATCATTAATCATTACATAGATATATTATCAAGGAAAAGAAGGAAATAATCATTTACATGTGCATACATACAGATTGCATACATGAGAAATAACATATCAAAACTGCATCCATACATGAAGAAAGAAATGCATCCATACATAAAGAAGGAAATGCATCCATCTATCTATATCATACATAAGATACATTGCATCCATAGACACATCCATCCAAAACAAATGCATTAGATAAACACATATAGCAGCATCTAAAGGTAATCTCATATATCATCAAATAAAAAGCAGGAAAGATCATAAATGTCCTCATATCACATGTCTACTCAAAAACTCAACGCATCAAGTATAACAATGATATCATAAATCAACTCTATAATCGCCCATCAACAGGGGCATCAATGTCAAACAAGTATCAAAGTACAACTGGAAAGGTGACACCAAGGTCACAAGAATATGGTACAACATCAAGTATCTCAACATCAGTACACAAATGATCAATAAGAGCACTCATAGCTCAACTCTCATCACCACTAGGAGGAGGTCCTGGAGGAGGCTATGGAGGAGGCTGCTGAGGTGGCTGAGGAGGCATCTGACCAACCATAGCAACAAGGAGAGGAACCAATGGAGCCAAACCTGATACTAACTGCTGAATCATCGAAGACATCTGTGATACCTCTGTCCGTAATGCTCCCACATCTGCTCGCAGCTGGGTAGTACTAGAACTCTCACCAACCTCATAGGTACTCTGAGGATCACCTGTATCTATAGGAGCTTTTCCCCGATCATGGGAAAAAGTTGCTAGCATCTTCTATGCACCTGTATCCTGACCATCCACGGTAGCCTGCAGTAATCCCACTCTCGTATCCTGTCCTGCAACTGGATCCTGCCTAGCAGCCCTCACATGATCCTGACGATCTATCCTCTGTCTCTATGCTACTGCAGGATGAGAAGGAGGAGGAGGTGGTGCCTGTATTTGTATATCTCTCGCTCGTCCTCTAAGCCTAATCACCTCCCTACCTCATGGTCTACCTCTGCATCTCCTCCCACCACCGACATCATCACCATCATCATCTCTCCCAGGCACTGGCTCTGCAGGGTCTATAAATCGAGGCATAGGATGCTCCATCAACCAACCTAGATACTCCTGAGTAACCCCGGAATCTCTAATATGTAACCTCATATCCCAGTCCATATAACCAAGCAGTGATATCTGCTCAATAGCATCATCATATGAAGGCATGTGTCCCCAAGTAGCCCTCTCCGCACTAGAACGAGCATAAACTGCAGATCCCTGAGGCATAGGCTGAATCCACCCAAACTGTCGTAACACTCTACCTGCCAAGAATCTCTCAAGAACAGAGTCAAACCTGCTGATCATCCATCGAGGAGCAAACATATATGGTAACTCCAAGCTATCCTCTCTCCGATCCTCGACCTCGACATATGGTCTCCAATAGACCTCATCCATATCATCAATCTGACGCCGCCAATACTCTAAATGACCTAAGTGATGCTGTGTCACCATCCCAGTATATTGCCATGCAAAAGGATATCCTAAAGGTCGGTCTCACTCTGATATAGGATGACTAACTGGTAAGTGCTCCCATATCCAAAGCTGCAAAATATGAATCCCAGCAGATAACGAAGCTGATCTCCTATAAACCACCTCATGAAGATCATGATAAAGCTGTGCAAGCACACAAGATCCCCAATCGAATCGTCGAGGTTGATGTAGCAAATCCTTAATAATCCTGCCCCATCCTACTGAAAATCTGTGACCTTGACGATCAGGTAATAACACACCACCAATGATAGCACCTAACAACGCTGGTAAAATAGGAAATGAGGCAAAATGAGGCCATAAGATGCAATCATCACCTATAGAAGGATCTCTGAATACTCATTGACAATATGTCCCATCATAGACTGCATTGTAATATGCTATCTCTCCATGAGTCGGGATCCGCAACAATCTATATACATCCTCAGGAGTAATAGTCATCTCTCCCTGTGGTAGCGAAAAAGTGTTTGTCTCAGAGTGCCAACGCTCTGCGACAACGGTAATCAAACCTCGGTTCATCCGGAACCGAGGAAGCTCTAATATACATAATAAACTACAGCGCCTAATCACTTACTTCTCAGCGTCAGTCAACTACTCCCTAAGCTCCATCACCCAATGTGGTACAGTCCGGAGGTACAGAACAGGGACATCCTCCTGTTTAATCAAAACAATGGAATCACATGAGTAACCTAATATCAGGAAATCAAACAATCAATTATAGTCATCAATTTAAATATACCTATCATACCTACCAATCCTAACTCTAAGCATTGAGGAAGGATGCTCCTAGTTTTATGTCTCTAAGCATTTGAGAATAAAATGAATGGACAATTAGATCCATGACCTATCATTCGTGATGAAGATTGATTTACCTTATCCTTCGATATTATAGTTACCTATGTCCTAATTCATTGTTGAAATCAAACAAGGGGAACACCCTAACTGAACATTCGATTGAATTCATTGAAGTGATCGATATCAATCAAGTTGGCGCAATTGAGCAATCAGAAGTCCTAGAAAAGTCTCAAATAACATAAATTTTTTTTTTCACTTACGCGACTTTTCTTTCAGGTGTCATTTCTTTTACCAGAGGCGACATCAAATTCTCCATACGCGTGATTTTAATCATCCGCGTGACTTCATTTGATGGACACGGTATAAGATTTTCAGCAGGCGACATTTTATTATCCAAGATTTTCACACGGTAACAATTAAAAATGCTTAAACCCTAGGCGATACTAAATTGTCCTCAGGCGATAAAAGATTTGCTAAAGGCGTGAATAGAGCTAAGGAAGGCGATATCAAATTTATCAGAGGCGACATTTAAATTTTTCAGGCGTAATTAAAAGGCATAGAGGCGACATTTCTTTTCACAAACGTAGAATCAAAATTTTAAAATGCATTAAATGAGGTCATTAATGCAACTTTCAAAACATGAGGAAAATTTGAATGACATACCGGAGGACCATCGTTCGCTCTCCGACCGAACCAGTGCGCTCTCTCAAACCAATGCTCGCGATGTGGGACCACCATCCTGTCAAAAGGGCTAAAATCAGAGCTCAAATCTCAAAAGGGAACAGTGAACATGAATAGTAAAATGAGGGGTTTTACCCTATTTAAGGTGAAATTGGTCCTAATAAACACTTAAAAATGCACTTTGGACCTATTATATGACATCTTCATTAGCCGGGGCATAATTAAAACTTGCTTATTTCTTTCAAACGGTATCAGAAATCAAAACATATTCCAACTACTCAAAATCTTTCAAATCAAAACATATTCCAACTACTCAAAATCTTTCAAATCAAGGAATTAATATGTTTTATTTCTGAGGGGGCATCAGAGTATCAAATGGGCATCACATCAAAAACATTTATCAGTGGGGCATATCATATCATATCATATCATATCAAGTTATCATATCAGGAGGCAAATCAATTTCATATCAGTTTCATATCAGGAGAAAAATCAATATCAAATCTGCTATCATATCAAACCTATCAACATATCAGCAATCAATCAACCCAGGACCTTTATCAGTGAACCCAGGACCTTTATCAATGAACCCAGGACCTATAATCAAATCAGGACCCATATCATATCAGAGGCATCAGAATCATATCAGCACCATCATCAGAGGTACATCATCATCATCAGGAAGTACATCAATCAGAATGATCAGAGGCATATCAGAACCAGAACAGAATCAGATCATCATACTAAAGGGAATCTTTGAATCGGTGTTCTTCGCACATCGATCCAAAGAGGGGCATTTGTAGACATGGAAAATTGGCAAAAGGCTTAAATCAATCAAAAGGTGCAACAAATCATCAAAATAGCACGAAAAATCAATAAATGGAACAAAGGCAATTCAAATCAAAGGAAAATTCAATTAAATGATTAAATGATTAAATAAAGCTTGAAAAGGGGAAAAACACTACGAAATTGATTAAATTCAATTAATGACATAGTTGTTGAAATGAAAAATCAAAATGAACCTCTTACCCTTCATGGCTAAATTTAATTACTTTAATTAATTAATAAATCATAATTTCCCTCAACAAAGCAAAAAAGGAGACAAAATGGACACAAATCACTCACTTTTGTTGAAATGGTCCAGCCTTTTGAAACCATTTAAATGTTTGTCCCCCCATTTATGGACAAAGCAAAGCCAATTGACCTTACCCAAGCATAACCATGGTTATCTCACTCTACCCCCTACCCTTGGGAAAATCTTATAAGTAGAAAGCATTTTGAGGCATTAAATCATCCACTCCACATCTTTGAATTGCAGAAAAGCTCTTGCAATTTGCATCCACACCACTCACTTAGTTATTTTCATTGATAATTAGCTTAATTGTTGATCATTTTGTAGATTTCTTATCAAATAGAGCTAGAATTTGATAATTAGATCTAGTTTGCATATCATTCTTAGTTTAATTCTCATCTTTAGAGTGTTACTAGTGAGGATCATAGCTGAGAGCCTCATTTACCACTTTATTTTAGAGATCCATGAGATATTTAGATTAATTGTGCATTATTTAGATTAGTTTGCTTTGAATAGTGTAATTGTCTTTTAAATCTTGTTATTTCATGAAGGTGTAAAACTCACACACACACACACACACACACACACACACAGATATATATATATATATATATATATATATATATATATATATATATATATATATATATATATATATATATATTTATATTTAAAAAAAAATTGACTATCATCGTAACTATGACGACCCAACAACAGTGACAGTTATCCATCGCAAACATCTGACATCTAGACGTCACATTAGCAGCATCACTGTCAGAAAAAAACCATAAACAATGGACATCTATCATAAATGTCCAATGCATGTCCGTCGTATGTACAACATAGTCATCATTACAAACCATAAATGATGGATATCCTTCATAAACTTTTGATAGATGTCCGTTGCATTAATAGCATTTTTATCGGTGAACAAGTTGCAAATGACGGTTACCCGTCAGAATATTTTGACGGGTCACCGTTGTTTGTATTTGTTGCCATGGATAGGCGTCCCAATTTTGATGGCACAAATAGGTCCGATGATAGGTTCACTTTTTTGGCACCCTCTTTTTGCGATGGCCATGGTTGTCATAATTACAATGCCTAACAAAATCATCAATTTTTCTGACTGCAAAACTGTGACGTCGGGTGGTGTCGCTTAATTGATAGTATATAGTCTAAATTTAGATGTTTGGCCATCGAAAAAAGTCTCAAATGTACTAGTGGCAGGTGTTAATATATATGTTCTCTGATCTTTGTCTTATTCCAATTTGCTTTCTTTCTGCAAGCTGATAACTTTGGCTTTTACTTAATAAAGGAAAAAATTTGACCTTTGCTATATACCTTACATAATTTTAGCTAACATTTTTTTGCATGCTTAGTATTGTTTAAAATATTCATTTCTTAGATCTGTCTATTTTCTATTGTAACGTCTCTTTCACTTATCGCTATGTTTTTTTTTTTCCTTTCCTTACTTTATCTGTTATTATAATTTTTGCTTTTATCCTTGCTATTTACCTAACTACTATTTATCTATCTCTTCCTGTTACATGTTTAGGTCCTTGTTGTTAATCTCCTTCACCACAAAGAAAATATCCTATGCCTCCTCACCTAGAGTGGTGGGCCCATAGGGCTTCATATCAGTCTTCCTTACCTAGCGTGGTGGGCCCATTCCCTTCTTCCTAGAACATCAATTTTGTTAGAAGAATTTTAAAATAACTGGGGGGGGCTGAATCAGTAATCCCCAAGTCTAGATGTACCAACTCAACTTTTAAACTCTTCAACAAACTTAGATCTATTCAAAAATTCACTCAGTCTCTATATAATATATCAGTAACACAAAACTTGCAGTCCACTATCCAAAAGTAATCAACTTGCACAATACAAAACTTTCAACAACATAACACATCAAATAAAATTCACACAAGTATAACACCAAGACTTAACGTGGAAACCCAATATGGGAAAACCCACCAGTAACATGCTACCAAATTTATACTCTTCTGAAGTGAGCTCTGTGAGAAGCCAACCCTGTTAAAGGTTTATAATACACATTGTTAGGTGTGACCCTGTTAAATGATTTAATCACTCTGTTAAGAGTGACTTGGTTAGAGGGCTTAAGAACATTCCATCAGAATGTCACCTTGACTAAAGGGTTTACAAAATGACTGTTAGGTCAATCTTGATTAAAAGAGTTTAACTGATACAATGGTTAGAAAGTAAAAGTAGGTTCTAATATGAAATATACAGCTCACTTTGCAAATATAGAACTAATACGCTCATATGTTGATTTAATTACCGACCTTCATTACCATCTCCATCTCTGATCTTCTCAAAAATCCCTTCAAGAAATCACCTCAACTCTGTTCAACTCTTCACAGCTCTTCTTAGCCTTCTGCTTAGGTTCGTCCGTCAATAACATCAACCTTTTTCCCAAATTCTCCATAACCTCACAATTAGGTCATCCTTATACCTCCTTGATCAGGTAGATTATTCTTTTGCCTCTTAATCTCTTCCGTAGATCTTAGGTTTAGGTCAGATTCAATGAATCCTTCCATCATTTTGTTCTCCTCCTTATCCTTCTAGATACTTCTCCAAAATGATCCTTAAATCCATAAGAAAATGGTTTACCATGCATTAAATGCTCCAGATCATTCATTATTAATGTCAACACTTTTTACATATCCCAAGAGTTCAACTATGTCGGCTAGGATTCTTAATTCCTTCACAAACTGTAAATTACTGACACTCGGTCAATATTGTGTTCATCTACTCGGTCATCGCTAAAACTGTTCCACTTGTCAAGCACTATCTTTTCTTGGTTAATTATCTGATACTTAGAAATTATTGATGCTTAGTCGACACTAAAATTTACTCAGCTTATACTGGCGCTTGGTTGATACTAGCATCACTCGGTTTAAACTGAATTTATTCTCTTTTGCTCGGTTAAGCCTATGCTTCAAATCTATCGACTTCTTCACTTAGTGTTAAAGATAAACAACACATTACATTGTCAATATGCCAACTAATCAAGTACCCATTGTAGTATCACATAACTCAACCTTTCCTTAGGTCCTCTTATTAACTCCTCTTTTCAAATCCTCTTCATCAATCAAAAGATATGGTACTCTACTAGATAGAAACTATCTTACCAGTTAAGGTTTGACATCAATGACAATATAAAAAAATTTTCAATTGTAGTTTCCAACAATCTCCCTCTTTGGCATTGATGGAAACACCACATGCTCCACCATACAATCCAAAAATTTCTATTCAATAGTTTACCGAATCTCTCCCTTATTTTATTCAATATCTCCCTCTTTGCTTAGGATCACTTTTTATTTTCTCTCTGGTTTACTAAATCTCTCCCTCTTTAACAACAATGCCAAAGACATTCATCTTCACCATGTAGATATCTTCATGTCAGTTCTCTAAATTTTATTAATCCCTCTATCATTTTGCTTATGACTGATCAACATCTTGTGCTTTACTCTTCACAACTTTAGGCAACTCCTAAAGTGTGACCTCCTTTGCATTAATTTGTCAGATATTCTGATTTATTCCATTTGATGCAATGCTCCTATATGTTACTAGGTAGCCTCAATTAGGGAAATCACCCCTACTTTACCTCTAATGTATTCATGGGCATCCTTAGGTAATGCCTTAGTGAATATATCTACTAACTATTCCTTTGTATTCACATACTCCAATCTCACTTCTTTATCTTGAACTAGCTCTTTCAAGTAATGATACTTGATAGCAATATGCTTAGTCTTAGTGTGCATCACAAGATTATTTGATATATTGATAGCACTTGTGTTATCCCAAAAAATAAGAATTGGCTCAGTGATTTCTTCCTTCATACCTTTTAAAAATTACTTGATCCACACTAAATTTGAACAATTCATTGCTGCTGTTACATATTTAGCTTTTGCTGTAGATTGGGAAATGTAGTTTTGTTTCTTGCTTTTCCAAGAGAGTAATCTCTTTCTGAGAAAGAATGCACCACCACTTGTACTCTTTCTTTCATCCACATTTCTTGCCCAATTTGAATCAGTGTAAACTTTCAGTTCAAACATGTCATTCTTCTTGTAATAGAATCCATAGTCCTTTTTTCCTTTTAGATATCTCAATATCCTTTTCACTGCCATCATGTGACTCTCCTTAGGATTTGCAAAAAATCTTGCAATAATCCCAACTGCTAAGGCAATATCTGGTCTTCTATGAATAACATATTATAACTTTCCAATCATAGACCTGTACAAGGTTTGATTCACTTCAGTTGTATCATTAAGCTTTGATAGTTTTTATCTAGTAGCCATGGGTGTACTTACTAGTCTAGAATCTTCCATACCAAAAAATTTCAGTATCTCCTTGACATAGTTAGATTGTGTAATATAGATACCTTCCTTCATCTGATAAACTTGCAAACCAACAAAGAATTTGATCTCACCAAACATAGACATTTCAAATTCAGTTTGCATCTCATTTGAAAATGTTTGGCATAGGGCATCTTGTCCTCCAAATATAATATCATCAACAAATATTTCAGCTAACAATATCCCTTTACCTTTTTCAGTCTTCAAATACAAATTATTTTTGGCATTCATCCTTTCAAATCCAATCTTTATCAAGTAATTGTGCAATCTCTCATACCATGCTCTAGGGGATTGTTTCAATCCATACAATGTCTTGTGTAGTTTACAAACAATGTTCCTCTTGCTTGGATCAGCAAATTTTTTTGGTTGTTCAATGGATACTTCTTCTTCCAATATTCCATTCAGAAATACAAATTTGACATCATTTGATACACTTTGAATCCTTTAAAAGCTTCATATGCAAGTAGAGTTCTTACTCCTTCCAATCTTGCAATTGGGGAAAATGTCTCCCTATAGTCAATGTTTTCTTCTTGTGCATATCCCTTGCATACCAATCTGTCTCTGTTCCTAGTGACTTCTCCATGTTCATTTAGCTTATTTCTGAGCACCCACTTTGTTCCAATAACATTCTTGTCCTTTGGTCTCAGCACTAGTGTCCAGGTTTTTTTCTTTTCTATCTACTCAATTTCTTCATTCATGTCAAAAAATATAATCTTCATTCTCTAAAGCACCTTTCACTGTCTTAGGCTCAAATTCACATAACAAGCATGTTTAATCTTTCAAATTGCATCTTTTCATGACTCCAGATTCTTTAGCTCCAATGATTTGTTTTGGCTTATGACATCTTCTCACATACTTTGATAATGCAGACTCAGATCTCCTTTCTTCTTGTTCTTGATCTTCAGGTTCATCTTGTAGATTCTCTGCCTCCTCACCTAATTGCTCAGCAAAATCCTCCTGATGCTCGATATTTTCATGTTGTGACTCGACAGGTTCATGTTGTTGCTCGACATCTTCATTTTCTGGTTGAGGTATATTAATGGCCTCTCCTTCCATGTATACAAAAGATCTATAATCTTCAGGTTCTTGCTTGCACTCAACTTCATTCTTTTATGCCTATTCATCAGCTCTAACATTATTTTCCACAACTTTTTTAGTGTTAGAATTCAAACACTTGTAAGCTTTGCTTTTAGTAGAATATCTTAGGAATATGCCTTCATTACTTTTAGCATCAAGTTTTCCATTCATATTGTCTTTCAGTATATAACATTTTCTTCCAAAGACTTTAAAGTATTTCATATTAGGTGCATAACCATGCCATAATTCAAAAGGTGTAACATTTGTACCTTTTTTTTATTTGTACTCAGTTCAAGGTATAAACAACTGTACTTACAGCTTCTCTCTAGTATTGTTGTGCAAAATTCTTCTCTATCATCAGTGTTGTAGCACAATCCATAATTGATCTATTTCTTCTCTCTACTATACCATTCTATGGAGGTGTCCTTGGTGGAGACATTTGTCTCTTTATTCCTCTAACATTGCAAGATATATTGAACACATTTGATATGAACTCTCCTCCTCTGTCAGATCTTAGACATTTTAATCTTTTACCTATTTCTCTCTCAACTTTTTTCAAATACCACTTTAAAAACTAAAAGACATCAAATTTTTCTTTCAGAAACATCACAGTCATCATTCTAGAATAGTCATCAACAAACAGAATAAAATATTTATCATCATAGTAGATTTTCACACCAAAAGGTCCACAAAGGTTAGTATGAACCAATTCTAAAATATTATCAGAAGTATATGTCTTGCTCTTGAAATTAGACTGTCATTTTTCCCAATTGACATTGTTTACACATCACATTATCAAGTTTATTCAATCTTGGTAAACCTATAACTTTCTTCATCTTACTAATCTTTACCAAATTTTCAAAGTTCACATGACACAACTTCTTATGCCATAACCATACATCATCAAATTGTGCAAACAAATACGTTTCTTTAGATAGGTCTAGATAGAACAAATTACCTCTTGTTTGTTCTCCACTTCCAATTAGCTCACCAATGGCATCAAATATTTTAGCCTTCTTGTGACGAAACTCAACTCGGTAACCAATATTGTTCAACTATGAAACACTTATAAAATTATAGTTAAGACCTTCAACCCAATAAGCATTATCACATCTGATCTTATCAATTAATCTTATTGATCCTTTTCCCTTCATAAGACATGGTGCATCATTACCAAACTTAACACTTCTACCTTTGTAATGATTTAAGATTTCAAACTTACTTCTATCACCAACCATGTGATGTGAGCAACCACTGTCAATAATCCATTTATCACCTTTACTCACATATGAAATAAGTGCATTTTTCTCATCTTCATCAGAATCATCTTTCATAGCAACATAAACAACTTCTATATCACAATCATGAAATTCACTACTTTCACTGTTAGTTTCTTCTTCAATAATATAACAAGATTTCTTACCTTTATCTTTGTAGTCCTTGTCCCTTCTGTGATCTCTGTCATTTCTTTTATGTTTATACTTGCTTTCTCTTCTTCCATCCTTGTCATTCCTGTCAGGTATCTTGTTGTAATATGGCCAACTTTGTTACATGAAAAGTAGATTATAGGAAGTTTACCTTGGAATTTTCCTTTTCCTCTCGGTATCCTTCTAGCCATAAGTGCCTCAAGATCATCTAGATCATTATCAGAAGTATCACTGTCACTATCACTGTTACTGTCATTGTTCACACATGTTTCTTTTCCTTTCTTAGACTTATGAAGAACCATTTGAGACTTGAATGCGGATTCAATATTACGAGTAGTGAAATTATCAAAATTAGACAACTCAAAAGTAGTAAGCCTACCAACAAGACATTCCAAAGTTGGGATGTTACCAGGAGTATATCTTGATTCTTGTATTGCAGAAACTCTAATATAATAGATAAGAAGTAAGGCTCTCAAAACTTTGCTAATAACAATTTCATCATCAATGTTTCCATTAGATCCTCTAATAGCATTTACTACCTCTTTAACTTTTCCACAATATTGAACAATGTTTTCACCTTCTAACATTTTTATTTCATCAAACTTACCTCTCAAACTTTTAGATTTGGCTCTCAGCACATTTTTGTCCCCGTCATAGATAGCTTCTAGTGTGTCCCACATTTTCTTTGCATTAGCACAGTCCTTGATGTCTTCAAATTCAGGATAACGTAGGGCTGATGTAATCTCCAACATTGCCTGATTGTGTTCTTGCTTTTCTTTCATCTCCTCGGCTGTCATAGGTGCAACAACTGGTACATAATCATGTTCCACATAATATTTTGCTGAATGACCAATTCTAGCTAGGTGCAATTTCATCAAACTTTGCCATGCAGGGAATTTTTCCTTGTTCATCTTTGGTACCTCCTTTTTGTACATCTTGATTATTGGCTTCAAGTACCTTTAAAATTTCTCCTTACAAGCACCAACAACTCTGATATCAATTGTTAGAATGATTTTATAATAACTGAGAGGGGGGGGGAGGTGAATTAGTTATCCTCAGCTCTAGATGTACCAACTCAACTTTTAAACTCTTCAACAAACTTAGATCTATTCAACAATTTACTTGATCTCTATAGAATATATCAGTAACATAAAACTTGCAGTCCAATGTCCAAAAGTAATCAACTTGCAGAATATCAAACTTTCAAAAACATAAAATATCAAATAACATTCCCACAAGTATAACACCAGGATTTAATGTGGAAACCCAATATGGGAAAAACCACTAGTAGCATGCTACCAAATTTTCACTCTTCAGAAGTGAGCTCTATGAGAAGTCAACCCTATTAAAGGTTTACAATACACACTGTTAGGTGTGACCCTATTAAAGGATTTAATCACCCTATTAAGAGTGGCCTGGTTAGAGGGCTTAAGAACATTCCATTAGAATGTCACCTTGATTAAAAGGTTTACAAAATGTCTATTAGGTCAACCTTGATTAAAATATTTTAACTGATACAATGGTTAGAAAGTAATAGTAGGTTCTAATATGAAATATACAACTCACTTTGCAAATACAGATCCAATATGCTCATATGCTGATTTACTAATTGACCTTCATTACCATCTCCATCTCTGATGTGCTCAGAAATCACTTCAAGAAACCACCTCAACTTTTTTCAGCTCTTCACAGCTCTTCTTAGCCTTCTGCTTAGGTTCGTCAGTCAATAACATCAACCTTTTTCCCACACTCTCCATAACCTCACAATTAGGTCATCCTTATACATCCTTGATTAGGTAAATTAATCTTTTGTCACTTAATCTCTTCTATAGATCTTAGGCTTAGGTCAGATTCATCGAATCCTCCCATCATTTTGTTCTCCTCCTTATCCTTCTAGATACTTCTCCAAAATTCTCCTTGAATCCATAAGAAAATGGTTTACCATGCATTAAATGCACCAGATCATTCATTATTAATGTCAACACATTTTACATATCCCAGGAGTTCAACTATGTCGGCCAAGATTCTTAATTCCTTCACAAACTATAAATTACTGACACTCAGTCAATATCATGTTCATCTACTCGGTCATCACTGAATAACTTGGTCATCGCTAAAATTATTCTACTCGGAAAACATTGTCTTTACTCGGTTAATTCTGTCATACTTGAAAATTACAAATGCTCGGTCGACACTAAAATTTACTTGGCTTATACTGGCACTCGGTCGACATTAGCATCACTTGGCTTAAAGTGAATTTCTTCTCTTTTTCTCGATTAAGCCTATGCTTCAAATCTATTGACTTCTTCACTTAGTGTTATAGATAAACAACACATTACCTTGTCAATGTTCCAACTAATCAAGTACCTGTTGTAGTATCACATAACTCAACCTTTCCTTAGGTCCACTTGTTATCTCCTCTTTTAAAATCCTCTTCATCAATCAAAAGATATGGTACTCTACTAGATAGAAACTATCTTACCAGTTAAGGTTTGACATTAATGATAATATAACAATTGTTTCAATTGTAGTTTCCAACACAGTTCATCTTCCTTTTCTACGTAAATCTACCTCACATCTTCCTTAACTTAGCAGTAACCTTTTTTATTTACGCATGGCTCTCCCTCTCCTTGCATAGTGTCCATTGGCAGTGGACGACTGGTAAAATCTAGTAAAAATGGTTGGTTTGGTTTCCTTGTTTGGCTGTCATTGATAGTTTATTCCTTTCTCTTTGTTTCTTCAGTTGCATTCAGCTACTCCTTTGCTGTTGTTCCTTTATTCCCTATCCATTATTCTCTGGACTGTTTCTCTCTTTAATATTTTTTATTCTAACTTATTTTTTGCCTCTATTTTAATTAATTATAATTATAATACTTCTTATGTAATTAATTATTTCATTTCTTCATTTCTTATTGTTTATCATCTCAATCTTTTAATTTCATAAATACTTTTTAAAAGAAATAAATTCATTTAACTCATTTTAATCCTTGTTTATTATCACTATTTTCTAAATATTTATGTCGTTTATATATATAATAGCTTAATTGACACTTCTTACCATTAATACATTGTTTTTAATTCATTGTTATTCACTAATCCTCATTTAATCTTAATGTTAATCAATTCTGTTTTATTATTTTAAACTTTAATTTTTATTTTTATTTTAAAATTAAAATTTATACCATTGAAAATGTGCTTAACATTAAGTTAAATTTATTTTTCTTGACATTTAGCATAATATCTTCATTGTATTTCACTCTGTTTTGATTAATCTTTCATTTTTCTTAATTAATCATGTCTACCCTGATTCCTGAAATCAAATTGAACAGTTCTAACTATCATCAATGGAAGACACATATTTCCTTTATATTTCATTTTAAGCATTTACTATAAGTTGCTACATATACCTCTCTTGAACCGGCTGCCAATGCTTTGTTGGACTACAACTGATTTGGAATCTGATTGAAGGATCTGTGATTACAAGATCACTGAGAAGTTGCTGATTAGATATGTAATATGATTAAATCAGTATTATGTTGTCATTGATGTCAACTAGTTTGACAACACTTATCTTGTAAGTTACTACACCGAGACATCTGAAGAAAAGTGGAAAAGAGATGAAGAACATAGAAATCTACATGAGGAAAGATGTACATGATAGATGAGGATAAGGAACACATTGAGTAACCTATTGATGAGTCTATGACTTGATGATATTGACTTGATTATGTTGCATTCATCTATAATGAAGTATAGAGCTAAAAGATACAAAGCAGTGTTGTCGGTAAAATGAAGCATTTCTAGTATACACCAACGGAGTGTAGTGTATATCGACTGCAGTATTAACCAAGCAGTATTCACCGATGCATTTCTTTGTTAATCGAGGAAGACAGAATGAATTAAATGTTTAGTTTAGCCGATAAAAATGATGAGCTAGCAAGAGTATGACATCGAGGTAACAGATAATGTTTGTTACACAGATCAACGGCTGACAAAATTCAAAGAAGATCTAACGAAGTAGATTGAAACATGTTATTGACACAAGTACCGAGAAAGTTTAAGCGGAAAAATCTATGAATGTGATTAAGCAGCAAAATCTGATGGTGGAGAAGAAAATGATTTACTCGTCTAAATAAGATAACATAATTTCTTTATGAAAATGCTGGGAAGAAGGAGAAATTGTAGGATTATCGCATGAATAAGGTTTCATGCATTCTGATCATACTGGTTAGTGAGAACCGAGCTGCAGAGCAATTACCGAGCTACAAAGAGCAGTTACCGACGGACAATAAGTTGATACAAATTTAATCTAAAGTGAATTATTGATCAGAAGGATTTGAATAGACTAAATATTGATCTGTAATCTAGAATTGAAGTTGTATTAAGGCAAGTCATTTTACTATTACATATTTAACCATTTTATACAGTATAAATCTCTTAACCGAGTGGACTCTGAAAGTCTTATGATGTATCATTCATAGAATGAACATTTTTATCCTGTCAACCCCATAGTGAATGCTGGTTGGACGATAACTTCTAGTCTAAAATCCTTTAACAAGGTCACACCTGACAGTGTGTTTGTAACCTTTAATAGGGTTGGGTATTAATCAACCTCACTTCGGAAGAGTGAACAATTTTGTGTTGCCGGTCCTAGGTGGTTTTTCCCTTTACAGGGTTTCCACGTTAAATCTCTTGTGTTATGTGTTGATTGTGATATTTGTTTGTTATCATACTTTGCATGTTACATATTAGATTTGATTGGTAAACAGTTATAAGTATTAGACTGGTAATCGGTAAAAGCACAGACTGTAAGAGTTATTATTGCTTACCAACGAGTAGAAATAGAAGAAATTGTTTTGGATTATACATATTGGAATTGGGACACTGGATAACTGATTCACCCCCCTCTTAGTTATTCTAACATGCTTCTCAAGCTGACAAATATGTATGGCAAGTTAAAAATGAAGAAGCTCTTGGATTATTTGGTCTTTCTGTTGTTCTTAATCTACACGTCTTGATTGGACATTGTACCAAAGCCCATCAAGCATGAGACATTTTCAAGACTAAGCTTATATTTTTCCATCCTTAGAGCTTTCCTCTTCAATGATTAAACTTCATTAACAATAGATCTAGCTTGGATACCAATTTTTAGGATTATGGAAAGATAAGTACTAAGAGGGGAGGGGTGAATCAATACCTTCAAAACTTTTCAAGACTAAAAACTTTGTAGGTGTAGATTGTATTAACCGACTGAATCCATTGTATGAAACATGCATTCAAATGCAACTAAAAATATAATTTGCATGTAATCTAATCAATATACCATACATGAAAACTCATACGCATAACATATATATTTTGGTATCGCAGAAACCCTTGTAAGAAGGTAAAAATTGTGGTGGGGATGACACCCACAAATCTTCACTACTGCAGTAACAAAGTATGCCAGTTAAGGCTACAAATTGTGATCACTTCTGATGATCTTACCCTGTTAGGAGTAATAATTAGATCGACAAGATCTACCTAGTTAGAGGATTTTAACAACACAATACATGTGTGTACCCAGTTAAGAGATTTAAAGTAGAACTATTAAGTCCACTCTATAGGAGATTTTAAATTTGCTGCAATGGTTAACTGGTAACAGTAAATGTATCTGTAATTAGCAACTCTATCTTGCCTAATTTAGATCTTTAATATACCATAAAGATATCACCTTGTAGCAATGTATGTGTCCTTCTATTTTGCTCGATAGCCTTATGTATGTTCTAAAAAATTGAATGCTTCTTTCAAACCTTTCTATCAAAAACTCTTTGTCTGGTCTCCCGATGTCCTTAGTGCGGCTACTCCATGATACATGTTCATAATGACATCTTTACATATTTTATATCAAACTATCTTGACCTAATTAGGGTTTACAATAGCTTAGAAAACCTAAGATCAATGGTGTAACAAAATAACCTAGATCTAACATTACATAGGAATCATCAACAATTTAATGATTACATCTATATTTAATTCTATCTTGGACTTGGTAAACCATTTTCCTAATCAATGTGAGCCATTTGCATTGATGTTTGTGCCATTTCAAATTACTATGTCATTTCCTATTTTACTCGATGTTCACTACATTCTCCATTCGACAATTTACTGGTGCTCGGTTCATATGAATGCTCGGTGATTAGTATGCTTGGCACTCAGTAATCATTTTTCTCGGTGAGAGTACTCGGTCAAAGCCATGTTTGGTAAGCTTAGAGAGCTGCCTTGAATCTTGATCGGTGTATAGGCTTTATGTGTTTAACCAACTATCCTATTTTTCTTCTTTACTGATTGATACTAATGACAACCATTAATGCTCAAATAGGAGTAACACTTTTATACATATCTTGTAATTATAGAATCCTCTCAAACAATTCATGTATCAATGTTTATATGTTCTATAAACATATACATTTACCTTGTCACCCTTTCACTAGATTCAATCTGAACACATCCCATAATCATTGTTTTTCATTTCTTGGGATTTCATTTCCTTCAAAACATTAGATTAAATGATTTAGGGCATTCAATATAATATAAAATGAGACCACATTTCATTAAGGAATTTCAACAAATGGTTTTTATTCCCTTTGTGTGCTTTGATATCTTACTTATGTGTTTATCTCGGTGAATACAAAGAGACCCTCGAACCGACTGCTTAAAATTTTCTTCAACAATCTTTGTCTCAAGCATATCCTACAATCAATATGTTCAATGAGATAAAAACCACCTTCAAGCATTTTATGCATTTGCTAATGACATTACTCCATAATCTTTTGAGCATTTTGTCAAACATGTCATGTGCTTGGCTTGTGGTTCCACATTTTGCATAAATGCCTATGTGGCATCTTCTGTTAGGCCGAGAAATGCCATAGCATAAAAGATTCTCTAAACATTATTATATCTTGTTCATCAAGATTGATTACATAAATAAGGTAGTCATATAGCAGCTCAACTGCTATAGGAAAACTACCAAAACTGAAATATAAACTAACTCATAAACCCTAATGATTAATACATTAACATCCCCCCCTTAATCTGAAGGGGTTATCATGAAATCAAGGAGCATTTTATACTCCTCAAACTTAGATTGCAGCCACGAGCTTTGGTGGAAACAATTGCTGGTTGATCTAAATCATCTTTTGGAAGCCTGTTACTATGACATGATTTAAAATCCATTTGAACTTACCTTTGAACTTATCTTTTTCTCTTGACAGGGTGCAAACTTTTATACTTGAGCCCATTGCTTTGGTGGGTCTCAAATTTTGATAATGAGCCTATTGCTTTGATAGGTCTCAAATTGGGACTTATTTTGTCCATTTTGAATTAGCACACTATGAGTGCACAATAATTGAAAAATAGCACACATTGGGTGCAATGAACTTGTTCTGTCCATGTTACAATTTGATGATAGCACACATTGGGTGCAATGGACTTGTTCTATCCATGTTACAATTTGATGATAGTACACATTAGGTGTAATGGACTTGTTCTATCCATTTGTTTGAGAACAACATACATTGAACTATTGTAATTACCACTCACTTGAACTTGAATTTGACATATATATAATATTCCTTCCCTTGGTAGATGAGAGGGAAAAATATTAATGACATGATTTCATTGATGGAGTTCTACAAACAATATTTAGAATTACCATTCTAGATCCATTTTGAAGGCTGAATATCCTCTGTGTCATCCATTTATTATTATTTTTTTTCCTTTTTTTTTAGATTACCTTTTTTTTTTAATTGATACTTTTGAATCTCGATGCCTTTGCTACCTTGTAATATTACAGAATTAAACACTATTCAATGCCTTCCCCTGTTCAAATAGTTCATATGTCTATAGCTAAAGGATGTTGGCAGAGATGGAAATTGTATTTACTTACAGGTTTCTAAAATCGGTTAGGCCTGACAATGACAATTGCATTTACTAAAGATTTTTAAAATCTCAGCATATCCATTTATAACTGGAACAGGTTTCAATGATCCTTCAAAGTAGATTGAAAAAATTATGGTCTTCGTTAGCAGTTTTAATTCATTTGCCCAAGGAAATAACACGCCAGGTAGTATTTGCCAATATGCTGGTCAGTATTTGCTGAGTAGGAGAATGCAATGGTTTTTGTCCACAAAATTTGAGGAACCAAAGCGAACGCCTACAGAAGCTGTACAGGAGTTGTATGAAAAAATTATTGAATAACTGGATTTATTTCTGAAAAAGTGTAAGAACACTGAAGACGTGAAGCTGGACTTTGAGGTCCAAATTTGGAGACTGTTGCTGGTTCCTTCAAAGGTTGAGGTTGTGATTCATCACCATTCGAGTCTTTTGAAACCCAGTTCAAATCTTTCGGGCTACACCAAATACAAGTAATCCTGCGCTCTCATACTTCTCCTTCTCAGGTTCCTTTCGAAATGACTGTCAACACATTCTTCTTCCTAGCTCCAATAATCATTCGCTCAAATCTCTGTAAATGTTGATCGGAGGCTCACAATCTTGCAATTTTCAATATTATCAACTTAATACAAAAGCACCAAATAAGTATTAGAACAACTTGATGAATCAAGCTCACCAACAATCATTTCACCTTCCCTGATTATTGTTGTCAAGTAGATCATTGACGGTCCGTTAATTTGCTCCACTCCTTGCGAGCCAAGTTCAACCCGAGCATGCACGAATGACCATGTGTTCATCTTTCCACGAAATACCTCAGCAAATATGGCACTCACGGGTTGTTCGACTTCCACGATCCCCGACAAGGATTGATCACCTTTTTACCATGCTCAGCTCTTCTGAATGGACTATGAAACATAGATCTTTGATAGGCTCTTTTCCGTAGTGACTGTCAGACATATCTTTTAACTTTTGTGGTAGATATCAACTCTTCAACTTGGCAAAATCAAGATTCAACACCAACATAAACTTCGTGTAATGGTTCTTGGCAAAAATCGTTATAAACTTAAACTCATTCAAAAGTTCAATACTTGGTTTCTTTATCAGACAACCACATCCCCGTGAACAACTAGCAATATAAATTTAGAACAAAACATAAAAGACTGAATGCCTTTTGCAGTCCAGAATACCAATCACTTAATTGAATTCAGTTTCCCCAAATCAACAACTAGTCAGTTTACTTCAACTGACCAACCAACTGATTCCATGAACCGATTCACATGAGATAACATTAACATTTAAAATAATCATTAATCCTTTGCAAAATATACGACTGTGAATGTCCCATTCCAGACTATCAAAAAACAAGTCCTTCAAAAGTTAATAATCGATTTCTTTGAAAACTGTTTTTGCTTTATCACATTCGAGTATTCAAGACTGTCATGAATCCAAACAATAACACGGCTGAACCATTAACGTTGTTCAATAACAACTAAAACAAATCTGATCGATAACCCAAACCAGGCTCTTAATGTCAGTTGCCAATAATGAACAAAACTGATTCAAGAACTATAAAACTTCTTCAAATAAAAAAACCGGTATCAGGAATTAACTCATACATAGTCAAAGCCGATTACTTTGAAACCGAAATGTAAATGCTAAAGCTTTCGAAACTTAATTTGTAATAAGGTAATCCATTTATACGTAACATGACCATTCACGAATGTAAGGAAAGAGAAATTAAAATGAGAAAAGTGAAGAACTGAAAGATGTTACAGAGAAGTCAATTTGTTCTTCCATTTTTCTATTCTCGATTTTCCTTCACCGCACAACCACAAGAACACTTTGGAGCTCTGATACCACTGTTAGGCCCAGAAATGCCATAGCATAAAAGATACTCTAAACATTATTATATCTTGTTCATCAAGATTGATTACATAAATAAGGCAGTCATATAGTAGTTCAACTGCTATAGAAAAACTACCAAAACTGAAATATAAACTAACTCATAAACCCTAATGATTAATACATTAACATCTTCAACCACAACATTAGGCAAGGATCTCTACATGTATTTGAACGAGTTCTAGTACCATGTCCAACGCCTCCAATCTTCACGCAGGTGGGAGGCATTTGTCAAAATTCTTCAACACATCCATGTTTATGCATATCCTACAACTAATGCATTCCATTCTCTGAAATAATTTCTCTTTGCAACACACTCTCAAAAATTTCATCTGCCTTGATGTACGTTGTTCTGAAGGTCTTATTTAGTCACAGACATGGGTATATTAGCAAAGGCTATGGATTTTAATCCTACAAGCACCACCTACATTTTCTTGGAAGTTTACAAAACAAATCTACACAAACCACATTCATTTATTTTCATTTTTCATGTCAAGCAATTGTCTTGCATTATATATGATTCCATATTTTGCATGTATACTTAGATCATTTCTTTGAAGCATTTCATTAAACATCTCAAATGCCTTTGGCTGTGATTTTGCTGGAACCCTTGTTAAATGTGCATACAAAGAACGTTGTGTTATCATCCAATTACAAGATTGTCATAAAAAAGAATTATATCTATCTTTGTTGTTAGTTCTCACAAAAATGCTAGTTATCCATTAACAATGAGAATGATAAGTCTAGTTTAGTCTTTGTCATTTCTATCTTTCATTCCTGGCCTGTGCCTATCGAGTGTTCATCACATTCTATGAGTCTTCTTCTAAGTCAAACAATACATTTTTCGTGTTTGTGCTTTTCAATTTGCGTATATATATTCAACAAGCCGATCCTCTATAAACATCATAGTCAATGTATTTCTTTGAGGTGTCATTATTTGAGGGTATATGGAACATTAAAAAGGGCTATAGAAGGTGACATTACTCCTATAGATTACATTTTCTTTTTAAGTTTCTAAAGCCTTTTCAATGAATCCACCACCCGTGAATCCCTTTCTGGTGACATCTCATTGGGCATTCTATGAAAACGTGCCCTAATTTATGACAAAATCATTCATTCTTTAATGAATACCAATTTCCATTCCAAAAATCCCCTTGTCACACAGGTATAGAGGACGTTAGTAGAAGGTAAAGTGTTTAGTTTTACAACCACAAATTGTGATTGCTTGAAATATTCTAAGAATTTCTATTCCCTGTATACTCCTGTGGCACTTTCTGAGATCTCATTTATTTGAGACACTTTTCATTTCTATCTGATAGAGCATATCCAACCACAGTATCTGAGAAATATCTTCTCATAATATGGTTCGATGGATGCACATATATCGTTCCTAGACTACTATCATTGTGTTTTATGCACACAGTTTGCATGCTTTTATGGTCTGTTTATTCCTCATCAGAGAGACAGGGTAGTTCCGGGGAGATTTTGAAATTCATGCCGATCTACCATGTCTTGGCAACGGGGAATATATCAAATGAGCTACTGAGGCTCTGAAAACTCAGTAGATTTTGAAATTTCATACAGTTTTGACCTTGAAAATATATCAAATGAGCTACTGAGGCTCTGAAAACTTGCACATGGGTTCATTGTAGTATAGAAAATTGCAAGAAACAATTGGTTTGATGTGGGGGTCACCTGGGTGAAAAATATTAATTTGTATAGACGACCACTCAAACAAGTATCATAAACATTACTGATATAATATTTAAAAACCGTGTTTGGTTTAGGTGTCAAATTTTGTCAAATGAAATATTGGGAAACTGAAAAATGGACATGGGGTATATTATCATATAGGTTTAATCCTATGGAATATTTGGTTTAGTCTAAAAGATCATTGATGCATAAACATTATGTTCCAAAAATGCTTACTCAAGAAAACTTGCAATGTGCAATTATATGGCACCTTAAAATTTGATATTTCAAATTGTAATCATATGTGACTTGGGGGATAAATATGGGCATACATACACAATTATGACAGGTGATTCTGACGAAAGAGTGATTTTTTCTGTTTGTCATCAGATTTAAGGAGATATTTATTGATTTTCTTGGTATGTAGAACTCTAATTTTCTGCAACAATTAAAGTTCCAACAATCTTAATCAAACCATCACTATCATAGCTTACCCTTCGACTAAGAATTGTCTAGGCTAAATCATCTTGTCATTTTTTCTACATCACCTCATTCTAGAGGTTGGTTTACTTTGGCCATCTTGTCATCTAGGAACATCAATTTTTCCTATGTTGACCATCACACCCATAAGTATCAACACTAGGTATTTTCAACTCACGTTTAAGTATCATGTAATCCTTAGCTCTTAGGTCATCATCCCATATTTTATTTCATCAGTGCTTTTCACCCATCATTAGTCATCTAGGTCAATCTTAATCCACAACATCCACCATCTATCATACATCATAGGTCATACATTACATGCCATTGTAGACACATTCATAAAAGAGGAAGAAAATAAAATCAAATTATGGTGTTAGTCCCTCGTCTATCTTTGTGCCTAATTCTATTGGTGCTCTTATCACCTTTGACCCCAATAAACAAGTCCAATTTAAAGAGGTCATGGTGGATCAAGCCAAAATCCCTATTTTAGTACCATGGAACCATTCATGGTGGATCAAGCAAATATTGTCACACAATCATTACCAACTTTATACATGAAGGTTATTCTATCCCGTTGGAGCTCATTCCTTCTAAGGTCACTAGTCCAACACCTCTCTTCCATGTCCTATGCGATGTATGGAATAGTGTCCTACAATAACTCATTGATCTTGGTGCTTTGTCTACTCAACTTTTTGTATCCATATCACAATCCACTCAACCCATAGGCACACAACTTGTGGTGCATACTATATCACAATAACCCTTTTTCACCCTTGCCATGACTCTATCTGTTAACCTCCTACAACAACCCAACATGCAAAAACCACAACAACAACCCCCACAATACACTACTCATAGGATTGGTAAATCAACCTCTATTACCATCACCTCCCACACATACTACAACACCAACATTTGTGCTTCAATCTGTGATTGTATAAAAACCTAGATGCATCTGCAAAAATTGACATCCATTGCTCAAACCCTACCACTCTAAAAATCTACCCATTGCACACAAGCTCTCCATACCATGCAACCTCCTCATGTCACTAAAGTTCCTCATATCATGTAATCTCTCCATACCATGCAAGCTCCTCAAAATACACAAGTAGCATCATCATTTTCTTGGAATTTTTCACAAGTTGTAATGCATGCTCAAGATATTCTAACCCAATCACACATCGTTAATCCCCCACTTTTTACTTCTCAAGTTGCTACACAATTCACTACATAATTCACAACACAACCCACAAAACCATCCCCACTACCCACTCAACCTCAACAAATAGCTGCATTTTCTCTCACATACATTAATCACTTAGCTATGCCCATGTCTACCTTGGAAAAACTACAACACCCTTACCACCTCCACATCATCCTAGTTCACATACCATACCTATGTTTGCATATGTGAATTATCTTGTTGCACCTTCTGCCACCATTCCTACCTAAAGCACGTATATGCCTATTGATAGCATGGTTATGTACCAACCCTAAATGGTCCAAACATACACATCCTCCACCTACCAACTATCTCAGGATAAACAACAACCTTCATTCTACTAGCAACCCCCATAACCATCCCACCAACTATTGCAACTACAACCCGTGTACTACCCTCTATAGAAATAAATACACCCCCAATATCAAGCTCAAGAGTTCCCTTAATATCAACCCCAACACCCATTGCAACAAAAACCACAACTCCCCTATGTGACTACACAACCTACCTATCAAGCCTCACAACCTCCTTACCAAATTCCACAATCTACATACCAACCATTCTCGTAGACCTATCAAATTCCTACATATGTTACATCACATCCTAACCCATATATTGTACTAGGATCCAATGTAATTGGTGCACCCATTTTGCAGTATGTCTATCCTGAGTGGGAGGATATGAAAACTGCCTTAAAGGAGGTACGTGCAAGAATCAAAACCAAGGCCTTCAAGTTTGAGGAGGGTTGCCCATATCTATTCAACAAGACCATCACTACCATACCTTTTCCCAAGAATTTTGAGACACCCAAGTTTGACAATTATATAGGAAAGGGCACTCCAGTTAACCATATTAAAGAGTTTACATGACTTGTCAAGAGGTTTCCAACAATGTCAATTATATTATGCACCTCTTTCTTCAGAGTCTAGTTCTACCCTATAATGGTTCTATAAGATCACATATGGCATATCAACACCTTCATGGAGCTAATAGAGAGGTTTGTATCACAATATACCCACAGTGTTGAAAGTTAACTTAATCTCCTTGATCTTTGCAATGCCAAACAAAAAGGCGAAAAAATCCTTGCAGACTACTTGTGGATATGACAATCCATCTTGACTCATTTTTCATATTAACCTCTAGAAAAATATTTGGTCACCATATTCATTTATAATATACATCCTAAGATGGTGCACCATATGAGGATTGATTACATCCATAACTACAAAGACATCTACGAGAAGGGCCCTAATATTGAGAGAGGACTATTGGCCGAGGGTATCATCAGGTTGTTAGCATTTTATGAAGTTGATGTTGTCTTTGATCATGAAAATGTATTTTGGTGTTTTTATTCTTGGAAACTTAATTCATTGGAGGAAACAAATCAATGTTACCGATGGAGGTGAAGATCAAAGTGATGAAATGTCTAAGTGTTTAGTCAACTGGGTAGAAGAAAATGAGGAATGAAAAATCAATCAAATTTGGAATAGGAAATCGATTTAAGGTGCATAGTCATAGAATTAACATCTACAAAGGTATATTTAATTATTCCTATGATCACATCAGTTAATTTGAAGATTTGAATAAGTTATTGAAGATTGAAGTGGTAATGGTAGTTAGAATAGTAAACCGGTGGACACAATTGGTTAGATTGGTGTTGTGGCAAAATCTTAGTGGTTGGCCAACATGTTTTTGAGATTTAATGTTTTGGGTTTATTTTTGGCGCACTCGCTCATATGTTTAAGTTGGATTTGAGGGCCGACTTGTAAAACATTTTAGGGTTCTGGCACTGACCTAGAACAAGTATATAAATGGTTGTTGAGATGATGTTAGTTGTTGTTGCAATGGTACATGATGATTGTTCGGGATAGAAAAAAGACAACAAAGTGTTCAAGGTGATGTAATCGATTAAAAATATATTGGATCTGTCATGTATTGAGTGCAAATACCAAGGCATTCTTCTCTTGTTGATTCTAACAAATTGGCAAGCTAAATCCTCTAACAAGGTCACTTCTAACAGGGTGAATAGGGTCTTTAACATGATCTGAAGGATAAATCCTTTAATAGAGTGAATAGTTATCTTGAGTTTTAAATCTCCAAATAGAGTAGACTTTAACATGTCTTCAAAGCTCTTAACTAGGTTGCAAATACTCTTAACCGGGTATAACCCCAAAAGGGTTATTGTAATTGGTCCTAACAGGCTTGATTTCTAAGTGAACTACTGAGATATTGTGGGCATCATCCCCACACATGGTTTTCTCCCTCTAACAAGGGTTTCCATGGGAAAGATCTTATTTTCAAGTGTTCTATTGTGTGAATGCTTTATGAGTTGTGTTGTTACTTGATATTTACATTTGTATGTTGGTTAATTGGAAGGATAATAAGTATTAGTTTCAGATTTGTGGTTGCATTGATTCACCCCCCCCCCCCCTCTCAGTGCCTTATAATATTAACAATTGGTATTAGAGTCTTGTACCCTTAAATAAGCCTAACAACTTGCGAAAGATCCTTAAGGAAACTATGGAGGGTTTTAGATACAAGGGACAACTTGATGAAGCTGAAAGGCTCATTAAAGTACTGAAAGATTAGTTGAAGCAATCACTGGCTAAGAGAAAATAGCTTGTTGAAAAACTAAATGAAACTCAAGACTAAATTGAGAAATTATTTGAACAAAGTGGATCTGAGGAATCTGAAGCAGCCCTAGAATCCTTGTCTCAAGAGAATGAATAATTGCACCATGACAAGAAGAATCTTAAAAGAGAGATTGAAGCCCAATCAATAAGAATGTGTGAAGAGATGGAAGCAAGGAGAAATGTTGAAGATGCTCTCAAAGACAAGGAACAAGTCTTAAAGGATAAGAAACATGAACTCTTTAAGTTTGAGCAAGAGGTAGGAACCTTGCATGCATATCTTCATGAGACTAAAGAGGAACTGGAAGATCTAAGAGAAGAACTCAACAATTTTATGATGAGAAATGAGAATTTGGGAACAGAGAATGAGAGTCTGAGAAATGAGAATGAGCAGTTGAAGGGAGAACTGAGGAATGCCAACAAAAATCTAAAGAAATTGCATAAGAGTTCTGAGAATCTTGATGAGCAATTGAGAAATCAAAGAAGAAGAAAGGAGACAACTAGTCTAGGCTATAATGGCCAGACTGCTTTTGAGATTGGTGAATCCTCTGGAACCAAAGAGATCAAGCATGAATAAAAATTTGCACTTAAGGTAAATACCTGGCTCCAGGTAAGAAACCCTACAAGCCTGTATGTTTCAATTGTCATAAAGTGGGTCATAATTCTAATGTTTGTAGAAACATGTTAGTTAATTTGCCTAACACTTTTGATGGGTATTGTTATAACTACAATAAGTATGGACACACTGCATATGATTGTAGATCTAGATCTAGCAGTAGATCTAGTAGCTTTGATGGATATTGTTATACACAAAAAAAAAATGACCACAAAATTGATGAATGCAGATCAAGAGTAAATAGTCCAAGGCCACCTATGAACAGGGAAATCCCTTACCAAAGAGAAAGACAATTCAATGTCACATGCTCAATTTGTGGTTACTATGGACACATGGGTATGAACTATAGGATTAGGATAAATAGAGGTAATTTTGGACCATGGAGGACAACTAATATGGCATGTTTTCATTATCACCAGATCAGACATCTAGAAAGGAATTGTAGAATGAGAAACCAACTAGTAAACTGGTCAGCAAATCAAAAGGGAAAACAAATTGTTAATGTGGAAGAGACTAGGAAAGAGATGAGAAAGATTTGGAAGAAGAAGGAAGATTTAAATGAATAAAGTAAAACACCAGAAGGATCCACATCACCATTAGGTGTGGATGGTTCATCTTCAAACTAGGTCACCTTTGACTTAGGGGGAGAAAATACTATTGAATCCATTTGTGGATCCCCTGAAAGTGTGCGGTGAGATATATCAACATTATAATATGCAATAAGTTATTTTGGAGATATTTGAGAAACTTTGATAAATTTTTTTATGTTTTGATCATCGGTAATGAGGCATGAGTCAATTGGTTAAAAATGAAAGTTCTATCGGTAAGATAATTTAATGCAAGCATGTGAATGTAAATAAATAGACTATTTTTTATTTCATTCTTACCTTACATACTTTGAGAGTTGTTGTAGAGAGAAAGAAGTGTTATTTAAGTTATGTGCCAAGTTTCTAGCTATAGAAAAAGATTGTCTTTTTTGATGTGAGAAGATTAATCAATTGGTTTTGTTGTGTTCTTCATCAAGAAACCTAGCTACACATAGTTTGAGGTATTTATCAGTTATCTACTTGTTCAATTGAAAATTAATATGGCTACTCCTAAGTTGATCGATATAACTGAGAGACCATGACTAGAATTCAAATGACACATATTTAAGTCAATGGAGAATGATCTAGCAGGTGCCTTATCCAGCATACCCTATGGAGTTATACATGAGGAATATGTAAGAGCTTATATGCACTACAAATTGGAAGATTTACGATCAAGTGCAATTTATGATCGGTACAAGAAGCTATGTGATGAGAATTTGATATTAAAGGATGAACACAAATGCATTTTTGATAAAGGTTTTCATCATGTTGTTAACTATCTCGATGATTTTGAAGATGAAGAGATAAGATATGTTCTCAGCAGGATACATGATTAGTTTATATGGTTGGCCAGACCACATAAGATAACCAAAGAAGCAATCCATGTTGTAATCGGTCTATTTGAAACAAGTAATGTACCTTTTCTTCGTACTATTCCCAAAGAAGAGGTTATTAAATTGACAAAGTCCAAATTGGATAGGTGTGTGATGACTGTGAATGATATCACATATGAATAAGTTAAATATACATCAATGGTGATTGGATACAAGGTCTATCACTCTAGTCGGATGACCAGTATACTTGGCAGTGTCATTCATACTGCTCACATGATGATTAAGGAAAATAAGGATTATGATCTAGCTGAAGCACTGAGGGAGCAACTAATGTTGAATCTCGAGAAGATCAAGAAGGACAAGAGGCAAAAATTTAAATATGGTTAGTTGATTGTATGTTTATTCTTCTATTTTCAGAATATGTTTCCTAGCATTGGTAGTATTACTTGGGCAAATGATACACCAAATTTCATTCAAATAAACAACTGTATAAAGATTTTAGGATATGAGTTTACGGGAAAAGTATAGGGATATTTGAAATATTTTTAGAAAAGTATGCATGAGAAAGAAAGGATGCCTTCAGAGATTGTAGAAAAATTGTAGTTGTCTTCTTAAATCTCTACCCTACATCTTTTGACATTTTGTTGAAACTTGAGGTTGTAAGTAGTTGATAACATTAATATTATTTTGTTATAATTTATTTCTTGGGTGAAGTTTCATGTTTTCTAGTTTCTAGCTAGACAAAGTAGCAAAGGTCTACCTTGTGTACCTACACATTAATCTTAACTGATCTACCTAGTGCTATTGTAACCCAATCATATGAAACCTTGGGAGTGATTCTCATTGATTTCTCAAGAGAGGGATTTTATTTTCTTGTCCATATCAATACATTGTGTCAACACTACGATCAACAAACCCTTCTTGGACATGAACTACATTTAACTTGTCAACTTGAGGTTGTGAGCTTGAAACGGGCTAGCATGATCTATGCATCACAACATTACTTATATTTGTATTTAACTACTAAAAGGAAAGTTGTAAAAAACTAACTATCTCCTCCTATTTAAAGCTAAAATCAACTCAATCAACCAATTATTATTTCCATGACATGAATGAAACATACTCTATACTATCCTAATAATGAATATAACTGAAAAAGTATATAATGCATGAACTATATATGAACATAATATCTATATTAATTTATCCACCAATGTTGTTCAATGTTACTGGAATAGAATCATATAGCTTAAATATTATTTTACTCAGTAGATTCTAATAACATATTTAAATATATTAATTATTCTTACAATGCATAAAAGAAATATGAAGGAGTTATACCTCAAGTGGGCCCCCTTGAGTATACTCTAATTAAACTTAACAAAAGAAAATAACATGACCAATACTCAACATGCTCATGGATGCATCATATCAAAATACACAGATATGAAGATTCAACTATAGTACTAGTATATTATTCATAAAGTAGAATATTTACAATCATGTGAAGCTTTCATATATAGAAATTTTATAAGTTGAAAGATTCAAATACACGCGTGCATTACCCATGAATCCTAGAGAGATATATTTAGAATTCATAAAGACAACATAATTGTAAGAAACAATCCTAATAGGATTACAACTCTTAATCAATTGAAAAAAAATTACTAACTCTATACTCATCATCATAGATAATAGATACATTTGTTATGTACCAACAACTAAAACTAGAACAAGTCTTCAATGTCTTCACAAATTGAAAGATTAGTAGAGCTACTCAAGCCTGTGAGACTAATTCAACATTGTACTACCAATGGTTGCAGGAAGTTTCACAACATAAAGCTATAGCAACCATGAAAATACATTTTGACCAAGTGTTGCAAAAAATAGTTAGTAGACAGATAAAATATATATATAACATCCAATCTCATTTTCATCACATTTAACTCCATATATTTCCATAAAACCATATTTTAGACTAAATATATAAGTATGATAATGTAGCATATAATTCCTTCAAAACATATCAAAATATAAATTCTTTCATATTAAGGACATGAATAAAACAACCAAAAAGAGTCCAAACTAGAACCATTTAAATTTATATAAAAAGTACTATAAAAGATACTCATCAATATCAATGCTCTTTCCAAGATTATATTTTTTCTCATTTGATTATTTTATTTCTTCAATTCCTTTCTTAATAATATCACTTCATCTAGTCTTTAGTTTTCCTTCATCTCGAGCTTTAGACTTTTTGTTATTACATCATTATTTATCCTTGCTTCTCCCAATTTAACTTTCAACTCTATAATTTATATCTCATTTTTCTTTGACTTTGAAATCTTTTAAGATTTGTAGTCGTTGTTCCATAAATCTTTTCTTTACATTTTTGATCTCCTTGTAAGAATATTGAAGTTCTTCAAAATCCATTTTACCATCTTATTCTTTGTTTCTATAGTACATGCTAACCACATCCTTACATAAGGTTTCCATTTCCACGAGTAGATCCTTCTAATTTTTACTTTTGAATGTGTCCTCATCATACTCCTTAGATGAGTAACCTTCTTCCTCAACATACAAGCCATTATTCTTCTTATTATCAACACTTTATCTATACAATGTGACCATTCTTACCATAATTAGGACATTTGAATAAAAAATTACCTTTATACTTGCCAATTTACCTCTTTTCAATTTCATTATAAAGTTTTCTTTTTTCAAATATAAATCTTCCTTGAGATCTAAACTATCTTTCTTTGAAGATGCCTTGAAGGCCACCCCCTTTCTAAAATATTTTTCTTTCACAATTCTCATTTCATATGTTGTTAGTGTCCCATGTAACTCATCCATAGTTAAACTATTTAGATATTTCACTTCTTCTATTGTAGAGACTTTTGAATATGTGTATGTGTGTATGTGTACACACACACACATACCCACATGCATACGTACACATACATACACATATATGTATGTATGTGTGTATGTATGTATGTATGTAAGTATGTAAGTATGTATGTATGTCACAATTATTATTTCATTTACATATTGATCTTGAACAAGATTTATGCATCTACAAGTTGACCATAAGCATAAAATCAAATCAAATGTGTTATAGGCCAAGTCTAATAGTCCAAATGTTACTCTATAAGAAGAGACACACTATGTGTTGCCTAATGTAGAGTCAGTTGGTCTCAATGGTTAACCACATACTATCTCTTATGAGCACATGTTACAATTCTCTAGTGCATTAATCTAGAACATCAACCTAGTTGACCAATAAACACTATGTCACTTCTAACTTAAATTATATACTAAATATTAGCCACTAAAACTCTAGAATGTGATATTTCACTTGTATCATTACTATACTTCCAAATAAAAAAGCCAAAAATCTCCAGTGTGGAAGAATGCTAAGCTAAACATCATGATAGTTCAACTAGACACTCATACTAGTTGTGAGTAACAAACCTTAGAACCATCCTACATACATCTTTGGATCAATTTAAACAAAAGTAATAGGTGCACGATGATATTACAAACATTTTGAAACATATCCCATCAACATAACTTGTCATTGTTCTCCCAAGACCCAAATGCTTAACATACATAGACATGACAATAATTGCACTATTTTGTATACCTTGACATCAATGACAAAAGTTACTATCACTTTTGACATCAATGGCAAGCTTCATCCAACACAACCCACTAAAATAGAAACCTATAGAAGAAAACTTATGCTATCTTTGTATAATATAATGTAATTAATTTATTATGCTAAATGAAAAAATACAATAATAACCTTTAACTAGATTCTGGTGATTAAAGAAATTATAAGAAAATATTAAATAAATCTAGATTTATTCCTACTCTAAATCTACTTTAACTTTAAAGTGACACCTAAAATTAAAAATAAAATAAAATAAATATTGTATCAACTTTCTTTTGTGACATCTATTAGGACCATAAGAAAACTCTTAGAAACCCATATTATGAAGATATCATATTGCACTTTGTAATCAAGAAAATAATTTAAATATATCTTAAATATTATAATATCATAAATACACACATAAGAAACACTAAGATTTATTGAAAATCCAATTTACAAGTTAATAATGATTTAATACATTTGCATTAAAATGATTTACATGATAAACCCAAACTAAATCATATGCAATAAAAAAATATTCCCTCTAGATTACATTTTTTTCAATGAATAATAGCCATTTCCATTAAAAAGATATAAAGTACACTATTTACCAAAACAGTAGGGGGTTATAGGATAACCCATTATGAGTTAAACAACTAGTGCCTAGGGGATCAAAAAAATATGGCTAGAGCCCAAAAATAGAAACATGAGCTAAGTGATCTGAAGAGAAAACATCATATAGTAAGTTGCTAAGTGACTAAAGCAATGGTCGAGGGTGGCAGTCAAGGATCTCGATCATTCTTGGGACCCCATACATCAATGGGGTCAAGGTTAGCTCCTAGGAGGGACCACCTTTCTTTAGTAATATCCTCATCTACATCCTTATCTTGGTCCTTTTGGAAAGGATAAATTTCTAATATCAAATGCAAGAGCCACTTCGAAGAGCTAGGCTAGTTGTTGTCACCACTAAAATCCTACTAGCTGCTACCACCACCAGTTGAAGGGCCAACACCTCTCATACCCCACCAATGCATTGAGCCTCTATGTGGCAAAGAGGTGGAGCATTGCCTTTGAAAATATCTGCCACCACTAGATTGTTGATGACAAGCTTGAAATTGTGGTGTCTAAAAGTGACACACTAAGGTGCTTCAGTCATGCCAAAAACCATAGGGCGGAGATTGGTCATGGGAAGCAGAAGGATCTAGAGCCACTTTGGATATCATTCGAGGTATATTTCCTCAATGCTCTAAAATATCCTCCAAGTGGACCACCTCTAGTGCAACCTTGTTGGCTTGTTCTTGAATCTCGAGCCTTACATTGTTACATATACACACTCTAGTAAAAGAAAACATTAACATCAATTGAGTTGTGAGAAAATAAAGAAACATATCTATATTTCCATAATGTTAAGAGGATTTCCACCTTGAAAGAATGACAAATCTAGGTAAATTTGAAGGAGATACAAGGCCAATCCCCCAGAAGAACCATATGCTAGGAAAAGGGTTCAAGCCAAAATGGCTATAAGAAATCATGATTACAATTCCACAAGTATTGGGTGATAGACTACAACTGATTGAATATCTTGAGGGAGAGTGATGAAGGCTGCTCCCCTTAATACCACAAACACATAACAGAAACAGAGAAACAACAACAATATGCAAGAACAGAAAATTGGCTTCTTATTATCTCCACAAATGTGGAATTACAAACTTTCAGAATTACAAAATGCAAGCCACATGGGCATTCCCTTACAATATTCTATAGGACAAAGCCTCGAATTATTACCCAGAACTACCACCTAGAACTGTCCCAAACTGCCTAAGACAACACTACAGACCTTTCTTATATAGGCAATTTCCACTGCCCGAGAAGGTTCCAAAAATTTAGCCCTTTAGGCCGACTAGACATAGAATTATTTATTTTTCACAATTATTACAATAGGGTCGGCTCAAAAGAAATACAAAATATGATTTTAGGTAACCCAACTTCCGGAGGCCATAACTTTTTAACCGTAACTCTATTTTTCTATTGTAACCACTTTTTGGAAATGCCATGACGAGATCTACAACACCTAACATGCGCTAGCACCAGTCAGCCGAGGGTCAAGCGCGATCCGGACCCTCTAAGGCCTTCAAAATTGACCTGAAAGATTTCATACCCAAAAATCTCAATAAATTCACCAATACTGATGATGTGGCAATGAAACTCAACTAGTAGGCTGAAATGACTAGGATGAACCTCCAACTGTGAAATCAAAACATTATGAGATCATATGACCAACTTACTAAAAATAGTAAATTTCCATAAATAGCAGCTCTGCACAAGATAGCCCTTATTGAAAAGAAAATAGAAATATTTTTGGGTGATGCAAGATTGCTCTTACACCCAGGATGCTCCTGCATCAAACACCCGGGGTAATTTGAGAAGTGACCCCGTCATGTCTCAGGTGTGTAGAGGAAAACCAAGGCGATTAACCTCCTCCTTTGTTAGCCATGATGAATCTTCAACAGGTCATCCTTTCCACTTAACCAGATATTCTTCATATGTCCTATTCCTTGTGCTTCTGCCAACACGACTATCCAGTATATCCTCAATCTCTTTGGTATCTGAACTAGTTGCTGGAATACTCTAGTGTACTGTTGTGATCTCATCTTCAACACCTCCCTCATGATACTCTGTCAGATTTGAAATGTTAAACACTGGTGAAATATTCAGCTCAGTAGGCAACTTGACCTCATATGCATTTCCTGAATCATGCTTCTTCAGTATCTTACATGGCCCAAACTTCTTCATTTTTAGCTTGTTATATGTACTAACTGGAAATTTTTCCTTCCGCAAATGAACCATGACTTCATCTCCAACCTGAAATTTCTTATGCCTCCTTTTCTCATCTACCTTAGCCTTATACTGTGCATTCATTTTGGTAATATGCTTCCTCACCTCCTCATGGATGTTCTTCAAATGTTCTACAAAATCTTTAGCTTCAGCACTACTTATTTATCCTTGATCTATCATTCTCAACTCAGATGCATTTCTAAGACTACTCCCATATAAAATTTGGAATGGTGATTTATCAGTGCTCCTATTGATAGAATTATTATATGCAAATTCTGCCTGTGGTAAAATCAAATCCCATCCTATTGGCTTATCTCCAACCAAACATCTCAGCAAATTTCCCAAACTCCTATTCACCACCTCTGTCTGTCCATCAGTCTGTGGATGATGTGATGAACTGAACTTCAAATCTATCTTCAACTTCTTCCACAATGTACGTTAGAAATATCCAATGAACTTAGTGTCCCTATTTGAAACTATACTCTTTGGCAAACCATGTAGTCTCACCACTTCTCTGAAAAATAATTCCGCTACATGAACAACATCATTGGTCTTCTTGCAGGGAACAAAATGTGCCATCTTTGAAAATCTGTCAACTACCACAAAAATTGAATCATGTCCCCGCTGTGTCCTTTGTAAACCAAGAACAAAGTCCATACTGATATCCTCCCAAGGCTTCTCTGGTATAGGTAATGGCTGATACAACCTTGTATTCTGCTTCAATCCTTTCGCCATTTGACATACTCTGCAACTCTGTACAAACTTCTTCACATCTTACTGCAATTGTGGCCAATAATAATTCTCACTAACCAAAGCAAGAGTTTTATCACGACCAAAATGTCCAGCCAATCCTCCACTATGCTTCTCTTTGATGATATTCTCCCTCATAGAACTTCATGGAATGCACAACTGACTCCCTTTGAATAGCATATCATCCTGGATGATAAAATCCAGCCACTTCGTTCTGTCTAGAGTAACAAGTTCTTTACAAGCTTTCCAAGCTTCACCAAAATCAGGATCCTCTGGATACAAACTCTTGAGTTTCCTGAACCCAACCACCTCAATCTGCATCTTTGTTAGCAACAATTGCCTTCTGCCAAGCGCATCTGCAACCCTATTAGACTTTCCACTTCTGTGTTTCAAAACAAATGTATAACTCTGCAAAAACTCGACCCATTTCAAATGCCTTTGATTCAACTTTCCTTGACTATTCAAATATTGCAGAGCTTGATGATTAGTATACAAAACAAACTCCTTAGGAAGCAGATAGTGTCTCCACTTCTTCAATGCCTAAACTATAGCATAAAATTCCTGATCATAAACAAAATACTTTCTCTTGGCATCATTTAACTCCTATTGCAGTACCACTAGCATCACAGTCTACTTGAAACACCTTATTAAAATCTGGAAATGCTAAAACAGGTTGTTCTGTAACTTTCTGTTTCAACAGTTTAAAACTCTTATCTGCCCCATTAGTCCACTTGAACTCTTTTCTATCCCCTCTCATTGTTTCAGTTAAGGGTCCATAAATACTGCTAAAATTTTTGATAAAATTTTTGTAAAAGCTAGCCAAACCATGAAAATATCTTAACTCAGTAGCACTCCTTGGAGTAGGCCATTCAAGGATAGCATGTACCTTCTTTGGGTCCATTTTTAGACCTTCTGCTGAAACTACAAATCTTAAATACACTAACTCTTTCTTCACAAAACTGCATTTCTTCAAATTAATCAACAATTTCTCTTCTCTCAGCTTCTCAAACACCATACGAATATGCATCATATGTTCTTCCAATGTCTTACTAAAGATCAAAATATCATCTAGGTAAACAATGACAAACTTACCCAGAAACTCTTTCAGAACCTCGTTCATGAGCCGCATGAAAGTGCTCGGTGCATTGGTTAGCCCAAAAGGCATGACTAACCACTCATATAGTCCTTCCTTTGTCTTGAAGGCAGTCTTCCATTCATCTCCTTCTCTGATCCGAATCTGGTGATATCCACTCTTTAGATCTATCTTTGAGAAATACACAGCTCCACTCAAACAATCCATAATATCATCCATTCGTGGCAATGGAAACCTATACTTGATTGTGATCTTGTTTATTGCTATAGAATCTGTACACATCCTCCATTCTCCATTCTTCTTTGGTGCTAATACCGTTGGTACATCACAGGGACTCAGACTCTCTTGAATCAACCCCTTCTACAATAACTCATGTACTTGTCTGTTCAACTCTTCACTTTCTACTAGTGTCATTCTGTGTGCTGCCTTATTTGGCAAACTGGCTCCTGGAATCAAATCCATCTAATGATTGATCTTCCTTACCGGTGGTAATCCATCAAGTACATTATTAGATATAATATCCTAAAACTCATTCAACAAATCTGCAACCTCTACAGGTACATCCTCTACTTCTTCTTTACCAACTTTTAGAATTAAAGAAAAACACACATGCTCATGCCTCATACCATCTAAGAATTTTTTTCCATCAACAAATGTTATTTTTGCATTACCACATACCTTTTCTTCAGTCTCCTTCAATGGTTTAGCTTATGTCGCACTCCATCCTTTGTTAGGGAATAGGTATTCACACGACCATCGTGTACATCACATCTGTCAAACTACCACGGTCTACCCAACAACATATGACATGCATCCATAGATATGATATCACATAGTACCTCATCTTGGTACCCACCGATCTTGAACTTTATTAGGCATTGTTCACTGACCATGACCTTGTGGTCATCTTGCACCTAGGCAATTCGATATGGATGTGGGTGTTTCTATCTCTTGAGTTTCAACTTTGTCACCATCTCTTCTGACACCAAATTGTCAGTGCTTCCACTATCAATAATCACATCACAACATTTACCCTCACACTTGCATCTAGTGCAAAACAGGCTCCTCCTTTGTTCAGGTTCATTCTCACCACTCAGCAGGACTCTTCTGTTAATCAACGTTTCTTCTCTTTCAGCATCTTCTGAATTTGATGATTTGGCATCTTCATCTATATGTGCAACTCTGGCTTGGCCTTCATTCCTCCTATCTATCCTTCCTTGGCATTGAGGACATTCAAATGCCCTATGACCTTCTTCTCCACAGTGAAAACATGTTCCACAGAAGCCTCCTCTACCTGAACCTTGTCATCTTCCTCTTCCTCTCTGATCTCTATTATTCTGATCTTGGAAACGGATGGAATTGTTTCCTCTCTGATTTTGACTACTACTGGCCTCATCCTTATTTTTTGGATCTTCATTTCGGCCTTCATATGACCGTCCACCAGATCGTCCACCATGACCTCTTCCATTTTGTCTACTCTCAAACTTCTTGTTCATATTTTCCTCCACTTTTAGGGCAAACTGTTATGCCTCTTCAATACTATTGATTCGAACCAGATTCAGCTCCTCCTGAATGCTTAGCCTCAACCCATTAAGGTAATGAGCAACTTTCTCCTTATCAGCTTCCGCATGGCCTGTTTTGATGAGGATTCGATAGAAGTCCTCTGTATACTCCTGAACAGATCTTCGTGCTTGCTTCAAACTTTGCATCTTCTTTAGTAGGTCAAGCTCATAATCAACAGGAATGAACTATCGCTTCAATTTATCCACCATCTGATCCCATCTTGTGATTTTATCTTTCCCTCTTCTATTTCACTCCAATTGAATCTCTTGCCACCAGATCTTCGCATGACCTTTCAGTCTAGCCTTCACGAATTTGACCCTATCAGGATCCTCAATATCTTCATACTCAAAATATTCTTCACATTCATTGATCCAGTCGATCAAGTCTTCTGGGTTAAGATTTCCTGAAAATGCAGGAACCTCGATCTTAGGTCTTTTTCCGATCTTGGAAATGGCCCGAAAAAGCCTTTCTTCTTCTCGATTCAAAATTTCGCCTTCTTCTTCTTCTTGATCATCATTTCCTTCTTCGACTTCATCCTCACTTTCATCTCTGACATTAAGATTCATTCCTTTGCGAATCTCTTCTTGCAATGCTCGCACTTGTCTCTGGAGCACTCTAACCTCAGGTGTTACAACACCAGCTCTTCCGCCACGTTCCCTTCGTGGAGGCATTTTCGCGATTCGCGCTGAAACCCTAACCACGGTCCTAGTGCAAACTGCCTCACAGTCGACGATCTGTTTACACACTCAGGAACTCCTGCTCTGATACCACTTGATGAAGGGTGCTCCCCTTAATACCACAAACACATAACAGAAACAGAGAAACAATAACAATATGCAAGAACAGAAAATTGGCTTCTTATTATCTCCACAAATGTGGAATTACAAACTTTCAGAATTACAATATGCAAGCCACATGAGCATTCCCTTACAATATTCTATAGGACAAAGCCTCGAATTATTACCCAGAACTACCACCCAGAATTATCTCGAACTGCCTAAGACAACACTACAGACCTTTCTTATTTAGGCAATTTCCACCGCCTGAGAAGGTTCCAGAAATTTAGCCCTTTAGGCCGACTAGACATAGAATTATTTATTTTTCACAATTATTACAATAGGGTCAACTCAAAAGAAATACAAAATATGATTTTAGGTAACCCAACTTCCGGAGGCCATAACTTTTTAACCGTAACTCCGTTTTTCTATTGTAACCACTTTTTGGAAACGCCATGATGAGATTTACAGCACTTGACATGTGCTAGCGCTAGTCTGCCGGGGGTCGATCGTGATCTGGAGCCTCTAAGGCCTTCAAAATTGACCTGAAAGATTTCATACCCAAAAATCTAAATAACTTCACCAATAGTAATGATGTGGCAATGAAACTCAACTGGTAGGCTGAAATGACTAGGATGAACCTCCAACTGTGAAATCAAAACATTCTGAGATCATATGACCAACTTACTAAAAGTAGTAAGTTTCCATAAATAGCAGCTCTGCATAAGATAGCCCTTATTGAAAAGCAAACAGAAATATTTTTGGGTGATGCAAGATTGCTCTTACACCTAGGATGCTCCTGCATCAGAGAGTTTGACAACTGATTGGATATTTGAAAGATAGTGATTGATGATCACCGAGCTACAAAGGTATATGTGGTACATTAAATCAGTTAATGTATTGTCATTGATGTCAACTAGTTTTGACTATACTTATCATGATGGTTACAAACATCTTAAGAAGGAAATAATGATGAAGGAATGAGATATCTACATGAAGATGAGATGGATGAGAAAGATATAGATATGATATTAATTGGGTAACTTATTGGTGAGTCTATGGCATTATGTTAGTGATTTGATTGTATTACATGAATCTATTATAGATTGAAGATCAAGAATGAACAAGTTTATGTGGTCAGTAAATGAAGAATTCAGTATACACTGAGTTGGAACAATGTATACCGAGTACAGTGTTAATCAAGCTAGTTATCACCAATGCATTGAGGTATTGACCGAGTGAAAGAAATAAATGGAACTAATGACTGCCGACTAAAGATGATGAGATGGACAATTGTTGATGATTTTGAGGTAAAAGATAATGTTTTTTATGATGATCAAATGACTGACAAAATTCAAGAATGATCGGATGAAGGAGAATGAAAAGTGTTTATGACACAAGTGCCGAGGAAGGTTAAAGCAGCAAAATTAACGGTGAAGATTAAGAGGCAAAATATATGGATGGAAATAAAATAGTTTATGAAGTCTATAAAAGGAGACAAGAGATTCAAATTGAAGTATGGAATGCGCATGGAAGATTGCATTCATGTGAATTTGATCAAACTAGTTGAAGACACAACCGAGCAATTCTGTAGAGAACACCGAGCATCAGAGAAAGCAATTATCGAGCAGAACGGAGTTGGAGGAAACAGAGAGATTGAATTGATTATTGATCAGAGGTATTTTTGAGCTTAGCATAGATCTGAAAATCTACAAAATGAGTTGCATTTGAATCAGATCATTATTGTAACAATTTAACCATTGCTATAGATAAATCTCTTAACCGAGTAGGACGTAACAGTCTTTATATTTCAATATGACATTCAATGAATGTTTATTGTTTTCTTGTTGACCCCATAGTGAATGTTTGGTCAAGGGAGAACTATTAGTGATAAATCCTCTAACCAGGTCACACCTCACAGTGTGTTTTGTAACCTTTAACAAGGTTGGCTCTTAATCGAGCTCACTTCAAAAGAGTGAATTATTTTAGGATACCAACCTCCCAGGTGGTTTTTCCCCTAATAAGGTTTCCACGTTAAAAATTAAAGTGTTATATGTGTATGGATGTGTTGAATTGTTGTATTACTTTACACATTACTATAACTGGATTGATCAGTAAACACAATATTTAATTTACTGCTAATTGGTATATGAATAGAAAGGCACAGTTGACACATTACTGAGTTGATTAATTGATTTGAAATTTTTGTTATATACATTTGGGAGTATTTGAGACTATAGGATAACTTGACTTAACTGATTTATCCCCCCTCTCAGTTATCTAACATTGGGATGATGGAAAAACTAGGAGTGTGAAAGTTTATAGTTTCCCATAGAAAGGGCAATGCAGATCTAAAACACCCAAATACTGCAAGCGATACCCCAAAACCAAGCCTTGAAAAATAACAAATTGGGAAACATAAGCTAGTTTGGGCTCAATAATTGCAGACCATATAGTTTGGAACTTGCAACACTAGACAACCTAAGAGGACTGCAAGTGCCATCATAAATTCAAGGCTAGAAAATAGCCAAATGAGGAACAATCCAAAAATATCCAACCTTGGGCTTGTAATTGTAAAAGGAGGTATTGGAAAACTAACACCAATCTTGCCACCATTGCTTGACCATATAGATGTCCAACTTGTTTAGCATATCCAGAATGAGTAGATATGACCAAGTTGGATGTTTGTCAATTTGACCAAATGAAACAAAACCAAGCTTGCACACTTATCAAGAGATAAGATTCATGGTAGCTCTAGAAAAAAGGTCTTGAGGGGTGCAAATTCCAGGATTGTGAAAGCACATAGCACAAACCCCATGTACACGGGCCAAATGTAGCCCTTGAATTTGAATGAGCATAGACCACCAAATATTGTGTTGGTTGAAAAAAATACCATCCCTTAAGTTGGAACCAACCCATTAACGAAACTAGAGTTTGATAGCTTTCCAGACACATCAAATGCTTTTGGCAATATATTACACTTTATTTGAAGGCAAGAAAAGGTTATGAATGTATGCACCAATTCGTTCTTCTAGCTATTGAAACTACTTCCTAAAACAAAAAACAAAATATAATTATTTTCATGTAAATTGTGAGGCAAAATCTTAAAAATAAAAAGAAATAAACATTCAAAGAAATATTATTTTTTATAAAGAAAAAATTCATTTTATTTAAATACATAAATTTTATATTATTTATAATGTTATTTTATTATTTTATATATATTTATATTTGTTTTTTTAACATATTTGAACAAATAAGGTTTATCTAGTATTATAATCAAATGTAATATATACATATATAATTAATATTATATTTTTTATAAATTATATTAATCAATCTTAGAAAAGAACAATAATAAAATTTAAATAACTGATAAATAATAATAATAATAATAATAAAATTTAAATGAAACTATAAATAATCAAACATAATTTATCGTGGAATTTATAAGATGTTTCTTTTGACTGATAATGATTTGTAATTTAACAAATATAGAAAAAAGTAATTGATACATGAAAATAAATCATCATGTAGTTTAGCATGCATGATTAACATCTTGAAATGAATTTTAAATACATTAATTGCATTACAATAAATGATATATAACTATACGGTATGGAATATGCATTTCATTCACTAAGAGTTATATATTCGAAAGATAATACTTTTGTAAAGTTTATATTAAGTCACACGTAAAGACTAAAATATCTATGTTCAGATAAGGGGGTACATGAATGATGAAATCGAAAAGTTAAAATGTTATAGACTTAGCAAATTACTTTTATTATTTCCTTAATTACACGTTCATGATGTGCTTTTAGAAAAAAAATATATAGCTATTATCTTGTTGTTGACTAACAAAGTATTTTTATTGAATATAATTTCTCTCTGTGTCTCTTGTGTTCTGATGATGGATCACGTAGTGTGATTCAAAATGTTGATGAAAAAATTCTACACAATTAAATCCCAAATAGGTATAGCAGTATAATTTGTCAATTAAAATTCAATTCTTGTGCTATTAAAAAAAAATCAAACATTATTAAACAAAATGATGAAATAAATAGGTTCCTTGTAATGTTGATAATGTTACATGAGAAATAAACGAATTTACTCATAGTTAATATTGACTGAATGTTTTATAAGATATGAAGTAGATGTACCTTGTGTTATTAGAGGCACAAATAAATTACATAGATAGAAATATTATGAGACTATGTTTAAAAAAAAAAAGGTAAAATCATTTTCATGTAAAATAACTCTTCAGCTAGAAGGGAGAATACAAATAAAAAGAATTGTTAAAATGATGGTAAACATTATTATGTTATTTGACACATTGGTTAAAAGTGAGTAACAATTAAAGGTTATTTAGAAAGACCATTTTAAAAGTTTTTTTTAGGATGTATGAATTGGGTATAGCACCCCCCTATAATCTGTAGTGTGCCAAGTAAATTTTTTAATGTGACCAATGATGTTGACACAACACATCCTTAGATACTATGTGGATTGGGGGGGACTAGGCCTCGTGACTTTGTACTTTACCATAGGAATCTCTCACCAATCGAGCTATGCCCCTAGACCTATTTTAAAGGTATTTTAAAGTAAATAAACTTTTTAAATTAAAAATAAAAAAAGCTATTGTAATTATGAATAAATAGTCTATAATATTAACCATTGTAAAGGGCTATGTTGATTATCATCACTCTTGTGAAATGTCTTTAAATTATGTGAGAGACATGGAAATACATGTCCAAGAACTCTAAGAAGAGGATGAAGGTAGACAAAAAATATTGGAGAAGAGACACACGAAGTGTGCTCGACCAAGGATACAAAGTAATGTGCTAGGCGATGAATAATAATGGGTCACCCATGTGTTAAGTGGGTCATTCATGCTCACAAGAGATGGGTTCTTATGAACCACTAGTCATAAAATATGAGTTGATGAGGATTGATTCAAATAATTGTAACATAATTGAATTCTGATAGAATGTCAAATAATTTAATTCTTATGAAATATGGGTTCTTATGATCACACATATTTGATTACTTTAATGCTCTAAAATTTAAGTGTGCTCTAACAATCCACCATGTGATCATTGTATTCTACTAGTACATATTTGAGTGCACAACAAATGTCTTTAGATTCCATGATATAATAGCATGTCATATTAAATGTATGTTAAGTTAGCTCATAACAATTGGTGAAAGGGGGTGAATAAGTTTAAATTTAAAATTAATATCTTTGGAATTTAGGGTTCATTCCTATATTATTTAAGTTAGATCCAAGTTAGTCTTGAATCAAATGGAAATGGTCTATGGGGATAAAGTGAACTTACAATAAAGAACAAATATACAAAAATCAAATACTTCTAGATGTAAGATAGTGACAAATATGTAGTGAATGTATGGGGATTAGTGCAAATGAGAGTGAAATGAAGATTGATAGAAATTAAGACATGAGCCAAACTTAGCACCATAGTATGCTATGTCTTTAGATTCCATGATTTAATAGCATGTCATATTAAATGTATGTTAAGTTAGCTCATAACAATTGGTGAAAGGGGGTGAATAAGTTTAAATTTAAAATTAATATCTTTGGAATTTGGGGTTCATTCCTATATTCTTTAAGTTAGATCCAAGTTAGTCTTGAATCAAATTGAAATGGTCTATGGGGATAAAGTGAACTTACAATAGAGAACAAATATACAAAAATCAAATGCTTCTAGATGTAAGATAGTGACAAATATGTAGTGAATGTATGGGGATTAGTGCAAATGAGAGTGAAATGAAGATTGATAGAAATTAAGGCATGAGCCAAACTTAGCACCATAGTATGCTATGTCACTTGAATATTATTATATTGAAATAAGTCATCAAAATAAAACTAAATTTGAATGAAAATGCTATAAGTATGCTAATTTCATCTAGTAGACACATATCTATCTAAGAAGTTTATTTTCTTACAAGCCTAAACTCCTTAATTTTGACATGTATTTTATTTCCTTACAAAATATATGTTGAATATAACTATACCCAAAAATACAACCAATCAACACAACCAACCTCATCCCCAAAACTCTATTTAGATATAAAGTGTGATGTCATACCACATTAAAAATATCTAATGATATGATTACCCAAATTTAAACAAAAAACAAAACAATATATATCCAACATACTGAAAATGAAAAAAATTCAAAAAGTTAAATGATACCTAAGGAAGTGGGGTTAGTCTTGAGTCGCATATGGAAATGATCTATGGGGATAAAGTGTACTTGAAATAGAAAGCAAACATATAAAAATAAAATGCTACTAGATTTGAAATAGGGATGAATATGTAGTGAAGGTATGGGGATTAGTGCAAATGAGAGTGAAGTGAAGATTAACAGAAATTAGGGCATAAGCTAAACTTATCACCATAGTATTCTATGCCACATGTATATTATTATAATAAAATATTTCCTTAAAATTAAAATAATTTAAATGGAAAATAGTAGAATATGCTCATTTCACTCATTAGACACAAATCTACATAAGAATATTATATATTTTCTTACAAATCTAAATCTTCTTAATTAAATCTATATTTCATTTCGATACGGTGAATATAAATATTCTAAAAAGTATAACCAATCATCGCAACCAACCTCATCTCCAAAATTCTATTAAATGTAAAATTTGATGTCATAACACAATAAAAAAACTAATATGTTTTCACAAATTTAAATAAAAACAAAACAATATCCATCCAACATAGTGTTTTTATTTTTTTTCAAAAAGTTAAATGATACCTAAGAAAGTGGGGTCACATGTAATATTTATGAGACATACTTTCCATACTTGTGAATTAAATGATGTGTTTAGAGCATGGGTGCACGGGGTTTATGAGTATAAAATGTTTGTGTCATGATTCAAATGCCATGTGTTTAGGGGTACAAGTTTATTATTCCAAAATCACATGTATTCGTCCTTCAAAAGGTTATGCCGAAACTCACGGGGCTTTTATTAGTGGATTTGCTTATGAGTGCAAAATGTGCCTTTTTTTTAAGATAGTGGATTTTCTTGATTTAATGTCCTTCTCTCACATGGGTGACCTCCATAGATTACGACCCATGAAACCTAGAAAACATGTTGGGTAGACCCCATTTGGGATTGAATGAAATCTAGAGACCCTCTTTCCTCATTAAATGACATCACCCATGAGAGCCCACTTTATTCCACATTCATAAGATAGCTCGCAAAATTGACCTAATTATTAAATTCAAATTTAAACTTTTCTTTTGTCTTTATGTTTGTGTTACATGTAATTATGGTATGATATTTTAAGATATTTTGTGTACAATTTATTCATGGGAGAGAATGGACAATATGTGTTGATTAAAGGACATTTCAATTGTAAAGGATGATAAGAAATCAAAATTATTAATGTACAATTTATTCATGAGCGAGAATCGACATTATTGTATATTAATTGGAGGACACTTCAATTCTAAAAGATTATCAAGAATTAAATTCATATAGTCAATTGTTTGCTAGTAGATATTATCTTTAATATCTCATAACCTATTGTCTATTAATTCAACCCACTAAAAGGGTTTAACCTAGAAGTATTTATTTAGCTTTTGAGTTAGCAAAATCTCAAACAATGTCCTTCAATAACACCTTGCCATGTCCAACTATCTAGAAGATAAAGACAAATAAGTCTTCGGGTAAATATTTGATCATATCAATCCAACATATCAAAAATGAAATCCTCGTGACAAATTAAGTTCATGGACTAGGTCGTGAGAATACCCTCGACATGGCAATAAAAAAAAGGGTTCACGACAATTGAATCGAGATCAAACTTGCGACATTAACTGTTGAACTACATGTTTTCTAGATGATACAAACACTATGATAACCCCCCTATGCAATATTCGTGAATCAATTCAACATTGCATCAAAATCATTCATCCATATCAATTTTAGAGCTAAGTAATTTTATGATCCAACACATTTAATTTTAGTGCATTTATGCTATTATATATCCCCATTATTATTAAATTATTTTTTGTTAGATTGATTGCATTTCTTTAATTAGCTTAAATTATTTATATGATATTATTTTCATTTTTTTAGCAAAAGTCAAAGCCTGTATATTTATATTATAATATAAAGAAATACATTTTTCAAAAAAATTGGGCTCTCATAAGCCAATAGTGCAACTATTACAAGTATCCATCTAAATTCTTCCAAAAACTACTTTATGAAATGTGCAAACACATCACATAATTATCTTAATCCCTAAGCTATGAAATAGAGCTTGCACTAAAACAAAATGGCTCATAACTATAACTCGAGTGCTAGGTAACAACATTATTTAACATTGAAAACATATACTTTGTTACATACCCATCAACTGCAATCTTTGACAAAGACAAGTTATTTTTCCATTGCTACTGGGTTTGGATCATTTTCTCCTTGTCTTTCCTCTGGCACATACTCTCCTTTCTCTTCATCTCCATTTGGAGAATGGGTAGCACTGGCATTGTCCGAAACCGCTCCCCCACCAACATTATGCCCTACTGCAATGTTCAAATTTAGAATGGGAGGTTGTGTTTGAACATGTATCTCATCTTTGACATGACCATGTTCTAAGATGACCAACAAAGCATTAACCTTTTGTTGAACTAATAGAACTAAATCATCTCCAAGCAACCTACTATTACATTGCAGAACATACTTAACAAGCCTAAAATTTGTCTTTCCAAAATTTTCTTGATGTTATCATAAACTGCCATATATGCATGGTCATTTAATAGGAAAAGTCAGGGGAACAATCCTCCAATGTGAGCCTGACCTTTCCAAAGGTCATAATTCCACCCAAATCTTAATAATTTATTTGCACCCAACATTTGTAGCTTCACAACCTTCTATGCTATTATGTCCATTAATGTAAAAGACTATAGTGGATCCAATGAATTTGATAGGAAAATCGACACTAGTTGGGAAGGAAAGATAATTCTTTTGAAATGCAGAAAAATAACTTCCTCACTAATGATTTGCTTCATTGATCTTAAAAGATGTAGATGTTGTATATGGAAAATTTTCCCTAAAAGCTCATTTGTAATGTGCCATGTAAATTTCCTTTCCTATTCTTCAACCGACTCTTTGCCCTATAGTTGTGAGGCATATAATCCATATGAATGTTCTTGAAAACTACACACACAACAAACCCTAATTTCACCTTCATCTGTTTATGAAGAGCCTTGGTTCATGGCATAAATTTTTCCTCAACTATCGAATATGAACCTACAAACACTAACAATTTGAAATGGGAAAAAATTCTTGTGAATTTGTGTTAAATCCCCTTCAATTCATGGTATCCAATCGCGTAGACTTTGAATGAATACCTACAATCAATGAACAATAAAGTTAGCAAATTTTTTTCCTTTGGCTTGATGATGGAGGCCTTCACATGCACCATGCAAGATGCTGTGCAATATGTATTTAGTTGGAGCCTTTCATTTCCAAATACTCCACACCTTCAATTCCCACATGTTTTATTAGTTTACACATTTGGAAAAAAACCCAACTTAGACATCAACCTCACTCATCATTGATCCTAATACCAACACCACTATCTGCAATGATTATCCTCTGCCCGATGAATGATGTGCTTTTCAACTTGTATTAAGTTTTCCAAGTTAGGATAGTTTTCCAATTTAAAATTGCTATCTAATATGTACATTTCCTTATTATCACCTCCCATGTTTGTAAGGTAGTTAGCAAGCTTATTCCCCTCCCTATACATATGAGACAAAATGTAGCCTTCAAATATATCAAGTATATCCCATCCTTGTTGTAATATATATTTGACATTCCATTTATAACTTCTCTGATTTTTACATGCATTGATTATGATTAGTGAATCTCCTTGTACATGTATTTTTGTATAGCCCATCTTTTTGGCTCTTAGTATAACTTGCAACATGCACATGATTTAGTCACGTTGTTTGTCCCATGTGGAAGAGAATCTGATTTCCTTGTTAATAAGACACCTGACTGATCCATTATGCATATACCTGCACTATATGCTCTTGGGTTTCCTCATGACACTCCATCAAAGTTCATTTTGACAAATTGATCCAATGGAGGATGCCATTAAATATGTCCCTTATCGATTTTGATCTTAAAAGGAATGATTGAATGCCATTAAATGGTATCACAAATGATGTCCAAATTTTCATAATATGATCATCCCATGAAGTAAATAAAAAGTTGCAATACATACACTTTTGGACATATGAATTCAAAACTTTAGAGATAGACTAATCAATTACTTCTTGTACCTTTTCAATAGGAATGTCCTCTTTTCTGAAGATTTGTTTGTTTCATTCCCACCAGATTGACCATAACACCACTAATGGAGTTATCGTCCATATACATGCAAAGAGTGCAATTTTGTACAAGATAGGCCAGGATTGAAACCATTCTCAAAGAGAATTGGCTATGGGTGCAAAGAGATTAAGCTTTACCATGACATAATTCCAGCATTGTATAGCAAATGGACATTGAATGAAAAGATGATCCACTATTTCAAATTCATTTTCACATAACACACATTTGAATTGTCCAATAATATAAAGTTTTACCAATCTATCATTGGTGATGATTCTCTTAAAAGTACTAGCCATGCAAAGCTCCCTGCTTTAGGCACGATCATATTATTTCAAAAAAAATGAATAAGACCTTTTTGAAGGTTTTTGGTTCTCTTTGCTCTTAATGGACCTATATCCCTTCTTTACTGAATAGCTACCTTCCTTGGATGGAGCCCAAATAATCTCATTTGTTTTTTTATTGATGTAGACTAGTTGTTGTGTGAGAATCTGTTTGAACAATGGTTTTTGATCTTCTTGTATTTGGACATTTGATGGATCTTTCTAAATTCTTTTCCTTAAGATACTTTTGATATCACCTATATAGTCTATTACTTTAGTTCCCCGAGACTTAAAGAGAATTGTGATTGCTGATTGTAACTCATGTATTTCTCTTAGTGGAGTGCTTCCATTTCATGAATCATTACAAAAATGAATACTTTCCCCATTATGAATTTTCCATAAAATATAATTTGTGACTATGTCCTTGGATGAAATCATGGAATTCAACATCGTCAACCCCCCAGGAGGATCATATACAATGAAAAATCTGATTAGTTGTGAGTTATCTAGATATTTTGCCTGTATAATTTGGCACCAAATTGTAGATGGTTTGGTGTACATTTTCCAAATCAGTTTTCCACCAAAAGCCTTATTACATTTAGTGAGATGATGCATTCCCACACCTCCTGAATATTTATCTAATATCATGTTGTCTAGAGAAATGAGTGGAATATCTTTAATATTAGATTAATTTCCTTTCCAAAGGAAGTTCCTGATAAGCTTCTCAATTTTCATCACTACTGAATTAGGGGCTTCTAAGACAACAATAAAGTAGTTTCGTATTGTTACTAGAACTAACTTTATGAGTAGTATGCACCCAGAGAGATACAACCACCTTTCTTTCCAAGATGTTATTCTTAATTTTATTCTTTTAATCACCATATTCCTATATGTAGATTTATTTGTCCCCATGAAAAAGGGATGTTCTTGTAAGCTCATCTGATTGAAACCAAATTTTTTTGTAAAATCCTCCTTTTTACCATTTGTCTTGTATTGAAGATATACAGTTTAGATTTTTTATTTTTAATCCTATGTTGATGCTTATGCTGAGGGCTTCAACCATGATGATAAATGAAAAAAGAGAGAGTGGATCACCCTATCTTACCCCTTGTGTGGCATTGAAAAATCTTGATGGTGTTCCATTAATAATGACTGAGAAACAAGCACCTGATAAGAAAGAATGTATCCGCTTGCACCACTTGTCCAAGAATACAAATTTTCTTAAGACCTTAAGAAGGAATTCCATATTCACCTTATCATACACTTTCATCATATCTAGTTTGACAATGAATGATGAAATTTTTAATTTATGGATAGACTGTAAGACTTTGTATGCTATTAAAGCCCCTTCCAATGTTTCCCGACCCAGTACAAATCTACCTTGCTCTGGATATATGATTTTTGGAATTATATGTTGAAGTTTGAGATAAATTGCCTTGGTGATAATCTTGTAAATTGTGTTACACAATGAGATGGGCCTAAAATCTATAAATGTTTTTGGATCCTTTATTTTTGGCAATATTGTTATGTTTGTCACATTTAATGACTTCAAGATTGATCCACTTCTTCTTGATTCTTCTAATACTTGTAACAAGTCAAAACTAATGACGTCCCAATATTTTTGAAAGAAAAGAATTGTGAACCCATTTGAGCCTAGGGATTTGTCTAGCACCATAGAGAACACTACACTGTGGATTTCTTCTTGAGTGAAGGGTCTCATTAAAATGTCATTTTCTTGTTGATTTATAATTGTTGGCAATCCTCCTAAGAGTTATTTCTCTTGTTGTTGGCACTGGACATTATTCAGTTGTGGGGGTGCCAAGAGGTTTTTGTAGAATCGAACCCCTTCTTCTTGTATTGCTGCAACATTTTTCAAATTATCTCCCATGATAGCATCTTTCATAGTAAATATGGTTTTTGATGCTCTTTTTATCTTGGTTGAATCATGGAAAAACTTTGTATTAAGATATCCTTATTTTAACCAAAGTTCTCTTGAATTTTGCCTCCACTAAACTTCCTCCCTTTTTCTTAATTATGCCCATGTTTCTTGAAGTTGTTTATGCTTTCTATAAGTAGTTGTATCTAGACCATGTTGAATAATGTGTTCATGAACCTCTGATAACTCTTTAGCCACTTGTTCTTTCTGGGTAAATATATTTTTTAATACATGTACACTCTAATTTTTAATTATTATTTTCATTATATTATTTGAACCCAAATTATCCCACGCACCTAGAGTTTTCCCTTAATAATTTTTCCTTTTAAATTAGGGTTTCTAAATTTTTTTGACTATTTGATAATGTTTTTAGATCTAATTAGAGTTTAACTATAATTTCTTATTCATGTTCCATAGCTTTATCATTTTTAGATTTTCTTGTTCATAGTGTGTAATTTAACCCACCATATCAAGCCTACTTGTACCTTTAAGGTTTAATCTTCAACTCAAATTATTAGCTTGTTTTTTTATTTTAAATCAAATACTTATCATTTATCCATATTTGTTATGATTTTATGTAGTACTATTTGGTTCTTTTAATTCACATCCATTCATACTTAGATTATACTCCACTACTACACCTCTAATCATGGATTCTTATAGCTATTATCTTTGACGTTTAAATCCATGCTTATCTTATATATATTTTTAATGTATTTATATGATTTGTAGCATTGGATCCATTAACCTTGATTCATTTGTGAAATTTTATCATAAGGACATGACTGCATGATTGATGCAAGTAGTTCACCATTTATACACCTTATCCTTCAATAACTTAATCATATATCTTCTTTCTCTTTTAGATGCTAGTACTTCACTCATCCATGATATTTATTATGTTCGTAATTATTATATAAATAGTAATAATGATGTTCAAGTGAGCATAACGATTCTTTCACCTTTAATAACATTTCTAGCTCATGAAATTCAGGATGCATCTTTTATGATAGATACTCATTGTGTTCCCTATAGTGATTTACTTATAAATGTTAATTTATGTGATGAGGTTACATCTCATATAGTTGCACATGATAATATGCTTTGCAATACCATTCCTTCAACACACCATGATGATATTTTATTCATATGCCCTGATGAAAGATTAAATTTGGGAACCTCCTTATAAGTGTATATTTGCATAGTAGATTACTAAATGTTTCTTTGGTTCTAAAATCAAAGAAAAAAATACAAATACATAAAAGTAATTTTAATATGATCTAATTAATAAGTATAAGAGCTAAGAATTTATGACTGTAAACAGAAGATATATAATGAAGAAATGAAAAAAGTTTGCATGAAATTTGGAGAATTCAATATAAGAAATAGGTTAATGAGACATGAGAGATGTTCCAACAAAAAATTCATCTCAATCAAAGAACATCAAAATATAATGATTGTAGATATATGTTACGGTTATTACTACAATGTATGGTGGGTATTGATACTATGTGTGGTTACTACTATAGTTTAGTTATGTTAGTATACAGGACTCCAAAGGTTTCAAAATTTATATGGCCCACTCACCTAAAATTATTGACTCTCTCTTATTTTGATAATGAGCACTCCTAACTTCAAATGCAAGAATGCCTAAACTAAACATTGAAAAAGGGTGAAAAAGGGTTATGTATTAGGGACAGTACCTCAATTATGAAAGGAATAAATGTATGGATAATTTTTCCAAATGCTAAATCTAGTAGGAGAGTGAATGCAAAAACTTCTTACAAACCCTTTAACTATTATAGATTAGATAAACAAATGCAAAATCCATTTTTAAATAAATAAAATGATAATAGAAGATTTATGTGGGAAAGCCCTTTTGGGAAAAAACCAACAATCGAAACACTTAGTTCAATTGTATTAATTACAACAATAATTATAACATAATCTCAAAGCCAATGCTCTTTAGGAGTAATTACAACAACAAAGAATTGTGGAAGAATTCCAACATATAATAGTTTCTCAAAAAATATTCAACCATGTCATATAAAGTACACTAAGAAGCTATATATTTATAGAGCTCAACACATGAGTTGAAAGCGCCCATGGTTCTCAAAACCAACCCATAAGCTCAAAATTTAAGTGGTAATAATTTTCATTTCCATGGCACATTGCAAATAGAAACTTTACAAAGCATTAACTCATGATTAACCCATAATAGTCTAAAAGTGAACTCCATCATAAACACTAGCTACTTGATAATGACTCTTCATGACTCTTCCATCGAACTAGCTATCATCACAATTATTAAAATAAATTGTCATAGTCCCCACACAACGACCTATGACACTAATCCCCTAAATATTAGGACTTCCAAAGTGGGAGAAAAAGTAATTAAATAAACATGTTAGGACTTTAAGGTTGAGACACCTTAATCCCAAAATTCTTCCACTTGTTGAAGACTTGTTAAGAGTCACGACTTTGTCAATTTATCAAGGCCCCGAGGCCCATAAAACCAACACACCATCTAAACTTATTAGTTCTTATTGTCTTTGTTAGTGCATCCATAACATTCACCGAAGTATCAAATTTTTCCATCTTCACCTTTCTTTATTCCACCATATCACAAAAAAAGGAAACTGTACATCAATATGCTTTGTGTTGGCATGGAAAGTAGGATTCTTCACTAAGAAAATAACACTTTGGATATCACAATAGATTTTATTTGTCCCACATCAAAATTTATGTTACAATACAATCTTTTAAGCCAAAATACTTCCTTGCAAGCACATGTAGCTAACATTTATTCTAATTTTGTAGCTAGGTGAGGGAGATATGGAAATGCTATAACAATAAAAAGTACGAGAGCCTCTTGGATGATTATGTATGGAACATTTATTATCCACTTATCTAGTATACAAGGTCATTATGAAATGGTAGAGGGTGCACTTGAAATTTATTTGGTAGAAAATCAACTTGAATTGTGCAAAGGACATATGGAACAATGAAAGCCATGTTGAAGGAAACACATGAGGTGAGAATAATTTATTGCAAAGGACTTCCTTCTAAGGTAGATGATGCTCAAACAATATCAAGAGTTGACCAATAGAGGATGTTATAGGTGCCTTTAAAGGAAACCACCCTCTTGTAGATTATGGTACATTTTTATATAGGCCATAGTTTGACATTTTCCCTGCCTATGACTTTCTGTGTTACCTTTGGGTTGAGTTCCAATAAATTAATGCATACTTTGCAAAATGTCATCCCTAACAAAACAAAAAACTTGCAACTTTCTACAACTTTGGCTTTTATCCAAAATAAAGAGATAAGAAAGGGGTCATTTGGTCCCTTTCTATTTGTTTTACTTTTCACCTAAAGAGCTATATAGAATAAAATTCCATATAATTTACAAGAGTATTTTTTTTAAATATTGAAGTTGTCATTATTCATCAATTTTGGATTCAATGGAATAGACAATTCAACTCCATGACACTATTTGATTGATCTACATGTAGAGTCACTTCAATGCAAGAAGGAATGTTTATGCATTTCTTTGATACCATGTTGGAATTTTCTAGGATCAGAATGCACAACAACCTTCTACAAGTGAAACCAAATAAACACAAATAGAAATATCTACCTTTTAGAATGATAGAATAAGTAATGTACATAAAAATACTTGCATATATAGGCAAGGTAGATGAGTGAGAAGGTTGTAAACTATGACTGACTACCTCTCCAAACGTAGGACACTTGTGAGTATACTTGACAAGTTTTGTGAACAAGTGGCTAATTTATATGTACTAGGTATCTCACAAAGTGAGTACACATGTCTCAACTAGACTAAGTGAGAGAAAATACTATAAGTACCTAAGTGGATACTTAAGCAATGTGATTAGGACTATCTTTAGGCATGCTATAAGATAACTAGTTTAATAAAGTCATTATTCACACCAATTTTTACCCTCTCTCGATCCATGGAAAGATCCACCTTTGAGACTATGTACCCTAATAATTTCCCCTTATGAACAAAAAACACACATGTTTAGGATTCAAAGATACACCAAACCTCTAATTTAATAAAATATCTTCCTCATAAGATCCAAGTGTTTATGTGTACTCTTGAGTAAATAATTGTGTCATTTGAACATACCAAAATCATGTCATTAATTAGGCCTTTGAAAGCCATATTCAAATCCCTTTGGAAAGTTACACTATCTTTAAATAACCTAAATTGTATTTTTCTACAAGAAAAAGTGCCTTGTTTGATATTGAAGTCTATCTTAAGCTAATTTGATCCTTTTGATCAAGGATTTGATTGTATTCTAAATACTCATCTAAGAGTGAGAATATTTCAACTCTAGATATTTTTTTGAATAATTTTTTCCATACATGGGAAATGATAATGATCTTTAAGAGATTCTTTATTGAGATTTCTAGAGTCTACACAAAGCCTAATCTCCCCATTATTCTTGCTGACAAGGACTAAGTTGGTTACTTAGGATGAATACTATACTAGGGAAATCACCTTTACCTCTTTAAGTTTGGATAGCTCTTTTATCATCATAAGTTCAATCTTAATATTTATTGTCCTTTGTATTTGCCTCACTTTTTTTGCATTGAGATTAAACTCAATGGCATGTTGGGATAAACCAAGGTAAAAAACTCTAATATCTTCATAGATTCATGCAAAATTATTATCATATTCCTAAAAAGGTCAATAAAAGCTAACAACATACATTTTCCACTTCAAAGAACACCACATCACACAT